>OY759262.1:12126781-12606781 GCA_963662155.1 Lamellibrachia columna | reverse complement strand
TAGCATGACGTACTGGGTGTCCGGGTTCACCATCACAATTAGTCACAAATGGTGACGTCAGAAAAGAGACCGGTCAACCTAATAATGCTGACTATTATGACGTCATGTGAACAGATACACATCAACCTGAAAAAAATGCTGACGAAACCAACAACCAAAGACTAAAAGTTGGAAGTGAACGCTGGGCAGACGTATCGGCATACAGGTGTCTGTCAGGTGTCTGTCAGGTGACTGTCAGACACTGTCTGACAGTCATCAACTTTTGCCCCAATCACATCACCCATGCAAGGACTAAAAATAAACGATATAGCCATATATAGGAGCTTGGAATGGGCTGAATGCCGAATAGATCGATGTTGTCCTGGTGAGTAATGGCTTCTATTTATATATGGGACTGTCAGAAAGTTATGTTAAAAAGGCCGATTATAGTATTTTTTTGCAGTCATCAATGAGGCTCGTCATAGTTCAAAGGGTTTCTGTAGCGCTATTTTAAGTTTTACCGCGCATCAGTTCACTTGAAGCATGCCCATATTTAGCTCTCCGCCTTTATACTCTCAGGCGGCCCGTCGAGGGCTTGTATTTTTCGGATATCTCTAACATCCGGTGCGGAGATATACGCGTCAACAACAACCCCCATTTACCCCCGCCCGCCTACGTGGGTCGGAGACGCACCGACGGGCGATGCGTGGGAGTTCTTCCGCGAATAGATCAGTTACATCTGCCAATGAACAATGCCACGAAGTAAAATGTAAATGGTTCTTTAATTCTGCACACCTTTGAAATTTTCACCACTTTTAAAATTCGCGGTTTTACAAGGAAAATTTCTTTTTGCGGATACTTAATTTCGCGTTTCCATGTATACGTGCATACACGTATACATGTATACAAGCAGTAGCACGGTATATCCAGGTTCAGGCAAACCTGTTCATTCCAACACAAACTCGACTTCTCTGCGAAGCATTCAGTCACGCTGTAATTACTGCGAGAGGACTGTTTATTCACATATTGCTGCTGCTGCTGCTGCTGCTGCTGCTGCTGCTGCTGCTGCTGCTGCTGCTGCTGCTGCTGCTGCTGCTGCTGCTGCTGCTGCTGCTGCTGCTGCTGCTGCTGCTGCTGCTGCTGCTGCTGCTGCTGCTGCTGCTGCTGCTGCTGCTGCTGCTGCTGCTGCTGCTGCTGCTGCTGCTGCTGCTGCTGCTGCTGCTGCTGCTGCTGCTGCTGCTGCTGCTGCTGCTGCTGCTGCTGCTGCTGCTGCTGCTGCTGCTGCTGCTGCTGCTGCTGCTGCTGCTGCTGCTGCTGCTGCTGCTGCTGCTGCTGCTGCTGCTGCTGCTGCTGCTGCTGCTGCTGCTGCTGCTGCTGCTGCTGCTGCTGCTGCTGCTGCTGCTGCTGCTGCTGCTGCTGCTGCTGCTGCTGCTGCTGCTGCTGCTGCTGCTGCTGCTGCTGCTGCTGCTGCTGCTGCTTGCTGCTGCTGCTGCTGCTGCTGCTGCTGCTGCTGCTGCTGCTGCTGCTGCTGCTGCTGCTGCTGCTGCTGCTGCTGCTGCTGCTGCTGCTGCTGCTGCTGCTGCTGCTGCTGCTGCTGCTGCTGCTGCTGCTGCTGCTGCTGCTGCTGCTGCTGCTGCTGCTGCTGCTGCTGCTGCTGCTGCTGCTGCTGCTGCTGCTGCTGCTGCTGCTGCTGCTGCTGCTGCTGCTGCTGCTGCTGCTGCTGGTGGTGGTGGTGGTGGTGGTGGTGGTGGTGGTGGTGGTGGTGGTGGTGGTGGTGGTGGTGGTGGTGGTGGTGGTGGTGGTGGTGGTGGTGGTGGTGCTGCTGCTGCTGCTGCTGCTGCTGCTGCTGCTGCTGCTGCTGCTGCTGCTGCTGCTGCTGCTGCTGCTGCTGCTGCTGCTGCTGCTGCTGCTGCTGCTGCTGCTGCTGCTGCTGCTGCTGCTGCTGCTGCTGCTGCTGCTGCTGCTGCTGCTGCTGCTGCTGCTGCTTTGGATCAATTATCAATGACGTACAGTATTATTTCATATACACATATATTCCATATACACTGCGGGTTGCAGTTGTAAAATAAGTAGAACTCAAAACAAAACAGCAAGAATAGACTCTATAGTAGCGAACCGTCGGTGCAGTTTATTTTCCATTGATTTGCCGTATGGTGCGTCATCATAAACCTTGCCGACGTGGGAGAGTGGGTTCTACGTGGCAAGTATTTGTGACAGTTTATACTGCCCCTTCGGGTAAAGTGATATGTTTCAAAACAATTCGCGTCACTGGGCCAGTGGGTTGTGTTTTTCAGACGTTCCTAGAATGAAGCCATAAAATAGGCAAAAACGTGGACGTGCACAACAGTAGCGACATCAAGGACGACTTACGGCGCCATCCCTCGCAAGATTACACAGAACCACCGTGTGATTCAACTCTCGTTAGAATGCCGCGTTTATCTCGTAGTTCGTGCGGCTACTCATCCAACGCCGTCTGCTGGCAAGTCGACGACGCCGCTTCTCGCCACTCCAGCCGAGCAGACGACACGCTGACGCGGTGTTATCGCGTGATTCACGCATCGCAGACAAGACAGCACCACACAGCGATTATTTAACCCATTATGATTAAAACAACGGGTTGAAATTAGTCATCCCAAATGGTGTATATATGAGCCATTGCATAACAAATAATGGTGTATAATTATTACTCATTTCGTGGCTGTACATTCCAAGTTCTGCCAACGCAGTCAATGCAGTAGGCCCTAGCATGGAATGCCTATACCAAAACAATTGTCCTATGGGGAAGATTAAACGACATGCAGCTCTTTTGTATTAATAACCGTTGTATGTGTTGTATATGTTGTATATGTTGTATATGTTGTATGTGTTGTGTGTGTTGTATGTGTTGTATATGTTGTATGTGTTGTATGCATCCTCCGTAATTATGGTTGGCATAATAATTAAAGAGGAGACGTCTACAGCACCAATTTGTCTAATACAAAATAATACACAATCTACTGAACAGTAGACGGTCTACTCTCCTGTCATAGCTTCTAGTCCAATACACCCACAAAGACGTCTGAAGACTAAACATTGGTTTTAGATTGTCAGTCACAAGTAGCAGCGTCCCATGTTACGTTTGATGTTTGCAGCGGATTGATCGTTAATACTATTCATCTCTGCATAGGGCCGGCTCTTCTTCGTAATGCCTTCAATTAGGTGTTTATGTGCGCATATCGGCCATGTTGGATACCTTGGTGATACAATCATAGACATGATGACAAAATGGATCCTGCTACTATAAAATGTGGATGTTTTATTTTAGAATTGTAAAAGTGGTGGCGTTGTATGTAGGCATGTTGCAATAATGTTATATACTATTTATTTACATTTCTTTTTATCTTAAGCACAAGAAGAAAAGTGATACTATAAATATTTACATCATACTTGTTGTGAACAAAATTAACAAACAACAATACGGAACTTATGTTGATTCATTTAATTCCAGGGGCCTATACATTCAAGCAAACACTACATATACACAACGCTGATCGGAGGGCTGCCCTAGGCACGTGTACATAAGCTTGACGTAAGCTTGACGTAAACACTGCACTTTCCTGCAAAAAGTGTTGACGTAGATTATCTACAAAGAAACGCGAAAGGAACCGCAGACACGCTTTGGTATGGTTGGGATATTTTTAGGTTTAAGGGGCTGCTAAACTGTTATGCCGCGGCTCTAAAACATTATACAGTCTAACGATAAGTTACCCAAACTTTGAACCAACTCATGTGGAGAAAGATAGATTGAAGATGTTCATATAAAATCCACTAATTATGGAGCATATCGTTTCTGTACATTCGTAGTTTGAGCATGACATTGTGGTGTGGAAGAGAGTATCAGGAGGAAACTGGCGAGGATCGGTTACAGTGGGCTGGATATGTGGAACAACTGGACGGGGAAAGGTTAACGCTTCAAGAAGACAGCTGATGGGAGTGGAAGATAGAGGGAGACTAGGAAGACTGCGACTGAAATGGGAGGACTGCACATGAAGAGAGATTTGGGAGGGGAGTAGAGAACGAGAGCGAAAGGTGGGGGGGTAGGTAGGGGTGGTTGTGGTTGTGGGGGTAGGGGTGGTTGTGGGGGTGGTTGTGAGGGTAGGGGTGGTTGTGGGAGTGGTTGTGAGGGTGGGGTAGGGGTGGGAACAGGTGGTGGAAACGGTAGTGAAACTGGACTAGTGACTGAAGGAGAACAAAGACAAAACTCGAGGACCAGTATCGATGCCAGCCTCACCCCACACTTCGGAGACAGGTGAGCAACATCAAGTGCGTGAGAATAAAACCTACCAACGCTAAGCTGCAAGAAGATTTAAATGCATCTCAATATACCCACCCTTTTCCGGTCTTCGCTGCGCCTGTATCAAAGCGACTTATCCCGTCAACCGAACACATCTAACACGCACCCCTTGAGTCGATCCTCAATATATCGAGTAGGCTCCACAGAATCAGAGTCTATTTAGGGTTCAGACCCAAGTTACACTTTCAGAAGTAGCTAGCAAGGTTGGACAGTTTGAAATATTGGACCTTTGACATGCAGTGAGATAATGCAGTGCGAAGCGGATTTGAAGACACGTAGATATTTTGGTGGTGACATTTCAGAAACACAAATAGGCATATTATTATTGTAATATTTCTGAAACACCAATAGGTGTATTATTATTGTGACATTTCAGAAACACCAATAGGCGTATTATTATTGTGACATTTCATAATCACCAATAGGAGTATTATTACTTTGCGAAACCTGCCCATTTTGATGGTAAGCGCATTAACAACATTATCAAAATAGCAGGAGGTATGTGATTTTGACGAAACTAACTCAGCACGTTGGAAACGTAGTGCCAGAAGACGTAACGAAGTGTATATTTTTGATGGGTCCACTTTTCTATAATCATGAAAATAGCTAACATGACTACCAACGGGAAAATTAACTGTGGTCTTACCCCATTAATGGTTGCACGAAGACACCAACGGGCAATCAATGCGATGCTGTAGCGCACATTTTAAAATTCCTTTTACCGGAAATCCAAACCACCTGTCAGCATGAGACGTTTACTTTGGGAACTTGTTAGGACTGGACGCGCACAACACGACAGGCGACACGACAGGCGACATGACAGGCGACGGACACGACCCGGCGAATTCAACACGAATGTTGATATCGTATATGTTTGTAAATCGTTGCCACTTGTTGCGTTGCTGTGTAACTTACACTGGCCAATTCGACACGTAAACGACTGCAATGTGTGAAATGGTCGTTACGTGTGACATTTATAGAGGATTAATATACACTTAGAGCGAATTGGATCACGGATTTCATTACCAATGGAGTTATTTGTAATTTCCCGTCAGTGCCACTGATGGGAACGACGTGTTGCTGTCTTCCGTCGGCCTTGATACAGTGTGGGGAGCTGCGCCTGCGCAAAACAACAACACGTGGTTACCAGGTTAATTCTCATTCCCATTCAACTGTTGTTCCACTGATACAGTTTGATCCACATTAAAAACAAAGTGAACCGTATACAATAATTATCCTCTTCACAATGTCACTTAAATAATTGCAAATAATGTGATCCACACGGTAAATTGTCAGACTTGCAGTTTCAGTGCAACCACCAACGCGTGGTGATAATCAACGCCTGGCCTGACAGTTTAATGACAAGGAGCGACACATCGGCTGTAATGTGACGAGGGACGTTCGTGACTCAACAACAGCATCGACAAATATTATATAAAAATAAAAGGTTTCGACTAAACTATGTGCTTGAAGCAACCTTGCAAAGTGGCGTAAACGTGTGCAACTGTTTGAAACACCGTTTCTTACATTACTTCTTCTTGTGGTGACTGATTATCTAGGGGAGACTGGGGCAAAACATAGGCCCTATACCAGGGGTAAGTTGCAACAAGCGTTACTTTTAAAGACCTTCCAACACACGGTTATCAAAGAAGCAATGCACCTTCCTTCGGTTGTGTTATATGTACGTTTGTTGTCTGTTGTTGGGTGGAAGGTCTTCATAAACTAACGTTTACCTTGCTGTAGATAACCCGATATACCTTAGCTGTTTCCAGTTCTGGCGAGGGTATCTTGCCCGCAACAGACAGGCGTCGAGGTGTCGTTATTAACAACAGCCTCACACCACATGGAATGTATAAAACCGATGATGTAAGGTAATACCGCAGGTTATTAAGGTAATACCGCAGGTTATTAAGGTAATACCGCAGGTTATTAAGCAGTGGTTCAAAACCCTGTTCAACAGTTGTCACTTGTCCAACTGTCGGCGTGAAGAGGGCGTCGTTTCGTCGGATAAGTAACCCTAATAAGTAACCCTAATAAGACACAGTCCGAACGATTACTGTCACTGCGTCTTGTCTCCAGTTCAATGTGTTGACATCAATACCCAATTACAAAAGCACTCTCCTACTGGAGTAGGGATATACGCTCATAAAAAGATCCCAAAGTAAATGTGCTGCTGTGGCATGTGGTAGTCCTTATCGGGTAAACGACCCGGTCCTTGTCAATCACACGGGGATAGGGAGTCGCAAGCTGTCAAGTCAAATGTCAACTCCTCTTGAAATTAAATCTATAAAACCACTGTATAATCATGTTATGTATATTTGAAAATGTAAATGACTTATCGGGTTCCTAATGCATTGAAGCTCTTCTCACTATTCTGCTATTTTGAAGTTGTCAAGTACAAATGTTCTTGCTCACAGTCGTCGCTAATGGCCGTTAATGACGTAAACAAACGTCACGGTCGAGTTGCTTCGTCACGCAACATGTAGTAGCTTTCTTGCCTGCCGTAGTTTTAAAATGGGCGTGGTGATAACGTGCTGAAAGAGGAAGGTAATCATATACCCTTTGTTCAACGTCCCACAAGCCAACCATTACATTTGATGAATGCTAATTGCGACCACGAAGCCTGCAGATTTCCATCGCTCAAAGCGCTTTATTCTTCACTTCCGGCTGGTCATTTCCACGGGACACGAGAGGGGAACTGTTGCGAACATTCGGCCACACTGAAATTAATGCGCAAAGGCTACTCGTTCACATAATTCTATACCTTTGCTTACTTAGCTGAGTGTGGCAATGTGGCATGAACGGAGGAGGGGATCTGAAGACGCAACAACAGTCGATTCATACCGCGATGTTCATACGCTTTACAGCTGTTCAGCCGAGTCTCACTGTAGAAAACAAACATTGACCTCCATGTAACAAGGAAAGTATTTTAAGCGGATTGTTATATGGTATTTGGCAGTAACGTGTTATAATAAATTAATATAATGTTTAAATAGGTTATGCACAATATTCTTGAGATAAACTTTAGAACATTGCCGACGCAGAACGCGAATTTGCAGGAAGCGCAACATATGTACATATTAAAGTAAACGTACAACGATTTTCATTGATGATTTACTGATCTGTTAATAATTATCACAAAGCAATCTTTATGTCGTAAAATTGGGTTCTTTATTTCAAACGACAAAATATATTTATATACACTCCCTTTAATGAATGTTTCTCAACAATACATTAAAGATAGGTTACAATGTACAAGTTCGATTTTTGTTTCCGAGGGTTTTTTGTCGATGTTGTCCGTCTTCGACACGACGAACTTCGGACTCGTGGGTCGTCGTCTGGTACCAGCTAGTACCCGCAGACCGCAGGTGGGCGACGGCAGATGGAGAAATGATGTGTTGCAGCTGCTTTCGTTGCGACACTTGCGACGTCGGAATCTCGACCGACGAGATCTAATGACGTCACGCTGTTGACACGTCGCACGCGCAGTCGACGGCGGGGCGCTTAAAGGTCCGGAAGTACTTCGTAAACCGAGAAGGGTCGACGCGGCAGATCACGGAGCTGTCAAAATACGTAAACACTGCCATCTAGTGGAATTCCCAGCGGCACAAAGAGAAGCCGATCTCCTGTTGCGGTTGAGAAACGGCGGTGTTCGGTCAACATCACGACGAGGATTCCATGCGTAAATCGAGTGAAATCAGCCCGGAATTATTGGCATACCACCATACCTCCATATTAAACATAGTTGTAACGGTCTTTTCAACATCCCCAAACACTACTGCTGTTCGAAGGGTAGAGTTTACAACTTCTAAAATATATATGTTGCTCTCTTCTTTATTCCTGAAGTCCGGAGTGAGGCTGGCATCGATACTGGTCATCGAGTTATGTTTTGTTCTTCCATCCTGGCCCATTTCACTGCCGTCTGCACCACCCGTCTCCACTCCCCATTCCTCCATCTCGTTCTCCACCCCCCGCCCACTCCCGCCAAATCTATCTTCACACAGTCCTCCCATCTCAGTCGCGATCTTCCTTTTAACCGACTCCTCACCAGCTGCCCACACACAGCTACTTATTTCAGAATAACGTAACTATATGAAGTCATCGCAGTGGTTCATTCTCGAAAGCATGTCGTCTCCTTAAATGTTGATCGGCATAGGTGTAATCCGTCTTACACATATGGGGATGGCCGACATTTTTACTGCACACCCTCGGACGAGTCGGGGTATATACTTTCATAGACTCTGTGTCATGGACATGTCGTATCAACGTAACCCTTGCTTAAGAAATGTGTCGTCCGTCAACAACACAGTCTTTCAATCATGATTATCCGCCAAAAATGTAGGCTCCACAGCATTTTCACATGCATTATAATGAGAAAATGACCAGTCTATTGGCCTAAATGTCGCAAACAGGCACTCGATGGACACACGCTCATCACATTATGTGCTGCTCAATGGCCAAATGTTTGCTCCTTGTAATTACGTGTCTCGTGTTTACTTATGTTTCCATTTGCACTCTTGGTAATCGCCTCCAGCCACTTGTGTCCAGCAATCATCGGCCACAAGGTGTGTGGTCATCCGTCGTCGTTCTGAAGCTGCTCCTGCCGTGGGCTAATGATAAGTTAGGCGTTCGACTGGCTACAAAGATGTATTTAGCCATTGTTGTCCATCAACGATGTTCAACTTAGTTGCACCCGATGGTGATAATGCACCGAGGGGGTACGGGGGAGGGGGTACTCCCTATACTGAGGTATACATGTATGTATAATTGCCCCTGTTTTTGGCCAATTTTCTCTCTCTGTCCGAAGAAAAAATTTAAATTTTCTCTCTTTGTGCCCCAATTAAACCAGATAATTCTCTCTTTCGTCGAAGAGGAAATTTCCCAATGAAAACGTTCCGCCCGGGCTTACCTTACACTTATAGATATTAGATAAATTGTTCAATAATTCTCTCTTGGTGACCATACATTTCTTCATTTCTCTCTCTCCGTGTGCTCCATGGGGCTCTGGCGGCACACCCCCACCGCTTTGGTATGGCAGGATGATAATGTCCCCGGCCCGGGAGACGGGCCATTTCCCGTTTTCATTCACACACAGCCAAATACAATATCATGTTTGACAGTTCGAAACGTTGACCATACCATGTAGGCCAGGTGAAGGGCCGGGCATCCGAGTTAAGGAAATCTTTGGCCCCGTGCCATTAGCACCGAAAATACAACCGAAACTGCTTCTTATCAAAGTGCAATTCGGACAGAGTGTCGAACTAAGGTGCATTTATGGGTCAGATGTTACAGCTAATATGCATTTCGGGCCGAGTGTCGGAACTAAGGTACAATTATGGGTGTCCGAGCTAATGTAAATTTTCGGGCCAGTTCCGAGCCGATGTGCTTTGATCAAAACGTATTTCAGATCATTCAGGCGGCCGTACCAAAAGGCACCTGGTAGAAATGTAGCATTCCAGAATGCCATAACGCTGCAGCCGTGGAGCGTAAGAAATATGCCGTTAACACAGAGAAGAATCCGTCTTGCTGACAGTCGTGTATCTGATGTGGATCAGAAAGCTTCAGGGCGATAACACTAAGAGAGATGAATGGCCCGGTTAACGCCGGTTGATTAATAGCAACCGTGCAAGGCGGAAACGATTCGTGTGGCCGACCATGGGCGGGGCACGAAACACATTGCCCGTCACGCAGGAACGGGCCAGAGGTCGAGTGATGATACGACTCACCTGTGCCGAGGTTTGACATCCGTTCAAGAACAACTAACGCCGACCCAAGAGCCGGGATCTTACAAGAAGATTAAGATATCTACGAAGTGGTCTTACAAGAAGAATAAGATATCTACGAAGGGGCTTCATATATCTATGAAGATATCCAAGAAGGGGTCTTACAAGAAGATATGTATGATGAAGCCTTACAGGAAGATATATATGAAGGACTCACCGCGATGAACATAGCCTTACGGAAAGACAGCAACACGCTAGATAACTGATCCTCTTTTGTTAAGACCTACCCTGACTTCGCCAAGATTCGAACGGGGATTCTTTTGATACAGAACTTTTTGTACCCATATAAAACTGTCCAAAGCCCTTCGATATGCCCGATTCGTCCTGTTCATTTGCCCCCACCCCCCACCTTGCTTTTGTTGCATATAATCGCCCTTACACAGTTCCCTTATTGACCATTACAATAGCACTGTTCCAACGTGCGGATATTCTCATTATGAGTCAGCAGGGTCGTCGAGACAGTTAAAAGTACATTAGGCTGGTTTTCTAATTTATATTTTCAAAGAAAGAAAATAAATCCTCTTTCGAAGAAGAGAAATCCTACATGCCAAAATACAGGGTGTCGAAACTGAAACACTGATGACGATAACAACAACGCACGAGATGTAGAGAGTAACCGCAGTCGGCCCTGTACCTCTGCCGACTTGCACAGCATCTTCTCGCACGTACAGTGCTTCTGTGACATCTATAAATAACCGGGAACCAATGCTCAGGGACACGTCGTACGGACGTAAAGGGATAGTCTCATCCCGTATTCGCTTCCACGTCGTCAACAGGGAGGCGGGAACGCCAACGGTTTGGGGAGCAAGTTCAAACAACCTGGTATTTTCAGTTGACGTCGGACATTCGTGATTGTTGCAGCGACATTAGGAAATAAAGAGATGACGCCGGAACAGTTAAGACGGGCAAGAGAAAGTTAACGTTCGATAAGTGTAGGTCTGACATCTTATCTAATGCATGTGTTTGTTGAATAGCGGTCTACCGGATGTATACGTTAATACTACACACCGTAGCAATAGCAGTCTACCGGAGGTATACGTTAATACTACACACCGTAGCAATAGCGGTCTACCGGATGTATACGTTAATACTACACACCGTATAGCAATAGCGGTCTACCGGAGGTATACGTTAATACTACACACCGTAGCAATAGCGGTCTACCGGATGTATACGTTAATACTACACACCGTAGCAATAGCGGTCTACCGGAGGTATACGTTAATACTACACACCGTAGCAATAGCGGTCTACCGGATGTATACGTTAATACTACACACCGTATAGCAATAGCAGTCGACCGGAGGTATATGTTAAAACTACACACCGTAGCAATAGCAGTCTACCGTAGGTATATGTTAATACTAAACACCGTAGCAATAGCGGTCTACCGGAGGTATACGTTAATACTAAACACCGTAGTAATAGCGGTCTACCGGAGGTATACGTTAATACTACACACCGTAGCAATAGCGGTCTACCGGAGGTATACGTTAATACTACACACCGTAGCAATAGCGGTCTACCGGAGGTATAAGTTAATACTACACACCGTAGCAATAGCGGTCTACCGGAGGTATACGTTAATACTACACACCGTAGCAATAGCGGTCTACCGGAGGTATACGTTAATACTACACACCGTAGCAATAGCGGTCTACCGGATGTATACGTTAATACTACACACCGTAGCAATAGCGGTCTACCGGAGGTATACGTTAATACTACACACCGTAGCAATAGCGGTCTACCGGATGTATACGTTAATACTACACACCGTATAGCAATAGCAGTCGA
Organism: Lamellibrachia columna; assembly: GCA_963662155.1. Classification (NCBI taxonomy): domain Eukaryota; kingdom Metazoa; phylum Annelida; class Polychaeta; order Sabellida; family Siboglinidae; genus Lamellibrachia; species Lamellibrachia columna. The sequence continues at coordinate 12,594,889 of OY759262.1, read as the reverse complement.
CCGGAGGTATATGCTAAAACTACACACCGTAGCAATAGCAGTCTACCGGAGGTATACGTTAATACTAAACACCGTAGCAATAGCGGTCTACCGGAGGTATACGTTAATACTAAACACCGTAGCAATAGCGGTCTACCGGAGGTATACGTTAATACTACACACCGTAGCAATAGCGGTCTACCGGAGGTATAAGTTAATACTACACACCGTAGCAATAGCGGTCTACCGGAGGTATACGTTAATACTACACACCGTAGCAATAGCGGTCTACCGGAGGTATACGTTAATACTAAACACCGTAGCAATAGCGGTCTACCGGAGGTATACGTTAATACTAAACACCGTAGCAATAGCGGTCTACCGGAGGTATACGTTAATACTAAACACCGTAGCAATAGCGGTCTACCGGAGGTATAAGTTAATACTACACACCGTAGCAATAGCGGTCTACCGGAGGTATACGTTAATACTACACACCGTAGCAATAGCGGTCTACCGGAGGTATAAGTTAATACTACACACCGTAGCAATAGCGGTCTACCGGAGGTATACGTTAATACTACACACCGTAGCAATAGCGGTCTACCGGAGGTATACGTTAATACTACACACCGTAGCAATAGCGGTCTACCGGAGGTATACGTTAATACTAAACACCGTATAGCAATAGCGGTCTACCGGAGGTATACGTTAATACTACACACCGTAGCAATAGCGGTCTACCGGAGGTATACGTTGATACTACACACCGTAGCAATAGCGGTCTACCGGATGTATACGTTAATACTACACACCGTATAGCAATAGCAGTCGACCGGAGGTATACGTTAAAACTACACACCGTAGCAATAGCAGTCTACCGGAGGTATACGTTAATACTAAACACCGTAGCAATAGCGGTCTACCGGAGGTATACGTTAATACTAAACACCGTAGCAATAGCGGTCTACCGGAGGTATACGTTAATACTACACACCGTAGCAATAGCGGTCTACCGGAGGTATAAGTTAATACTACACACCGTAGCAATAGCGGTCTACCGGAGGTATACGTTAATACTACACACCGTAGCAATAGCGGTCTACCGGAGGTATACGTTAATACTAAACACCGTAGCAATAGCGGTCTACCGGAGGTATACGTTAATACTAAACACCGTAGCAATAGCGGTCTACCGGAGGTATACGTTAATACTAAACACCGTAGCAATAGCGGTCTACCGGAGGTATAAGTTAATACTACACACCGTAGCAATAGCGGTCTACCGGAGGTATACGTTAATACTACACACCGTAGCAATAGCGGTCTACCGGAGGTATAAGTTAATACTACACACCGTAGCAATAGCGGTCTACCGGAGGTATACGTTAATACTACACACCGTAGCAATAGCGGTCTACCGGAGGTATACGTTAATACTACACACCGTAGCAATAGCGGTCTACCGGAGGTATACGTTAATACTAAACACCGTATAGCAATAGCGGTCTACCGGAGGTATACGTTAATACTACACACCGTAGCAATAGCGGTCTACCGGATGTATACGTTAATACTACACACCGTATAGCAATAGCAGTCGACCGGAGGTATACGTTAAAACTACACACCGTAGCAATAGCAGTCTACCGGAGGTATACGTTAATACTAAACACCGTAGCAATAGCGGTCTACCGGATGTATACGTTAATACTACACACCGTATAGCAATAGCAGTCGACCGGAGGTATACGTTAAAACTACACACCGTAGCAATAGCAGTCTACCGGAGGTATACGTTAATACTAAACACCGTAGCAATAGCGGTCTACCGGAGGTATACGTTAATACTAAACACCGTAGCAATAGCGGTCTACCGGAGGTATACGTTAATACTAAACACCGTATAGCAATAGCGGTCTACCGGAGGTATACGTTAATACTAAACACCGTAGCAATAGCGGTCTACCGGAGGTATAAGTTAATACTACACACCGTAGCAATAGCGGTCTACCGGAGGTATACGTTAATACTACACACCGTAGCAATAGCGGTCTACCGGAGGTATAAGTTAATACTACACACCGTAGCAATAGCGGTCTACCGGAGGTATACGTTAATACTACACACCGTAGCAATAGCGGTCTACCGGAGGTATACGTTAATACTACACACCGTAGCAATAGCGGTCTACCGGATGTATACGTTAATACTACACACCGTAGCAATAGCGGTCTACCGGAGGTATACGTTAATACTAAACACCGTAGCAATAGCGGTCTACCGGAGGTATAAGTTAATACTACACACCGTAGCAATAGCGGTCTACCGGAGGTATAAGTTAATACTACACACCGTAGCAATAGCGGTCTAACAGAGGTATACGTTAATACTACACACCGTAGCAATAGCGGTCTACCGGAGGTATACGTTAATACTACACACCGTAGCAATAGCGGTCTACCGGAGGTATACGTTAATACTACACACCGTAGCAATAGCGGTCTACCGGAGGTATACGTTAATACTACACACCGTAGCAATAGCGGTCTACCGGAGGTATACGTTAATACTACACACCGTAGCAATAGCGGTCTACCGGAGGTATACGTTAATACTTCACACCGTAGCAATAGCGGTCTACCGGAGGTATACGTTAATACTACACACCGTAGCAATAGCGGTCTACCGGAGGTATACGTTAATACTACACACCGTAGCAATAGCGGTCTACCGGAGGTATACGTTAATACTACACACCGTAGCAATAGCGGTCTACCGGAGGTATACGTTAATACTACACATCGTAGCAATAGCGGTCTACCGGAGGTATACGTTAATACTTCACACCGTAGCAATAGCGGTCTACCGGAGGTATACGTTAATACTACACACCGTAGCAATAGCGGTCTACCGGAGGTATACGTTAATACTTCACACCGTAGCAATAGCGGTCTACCGGAGGTATACGTTAATACTACACACCGTAGCAATAGCGGTCTACCGGATGTATACGTTAATACTACACACCGTAGCAATAGCGGTCTACCGGAGGTATACGTTAATACTACACACCGTAGCAATAGCGGTCTACCGGAAGTATACGTTAATACTAAACACCGTAGCAATAGCAGTCTACCGGAGGTATACGTTAATACTACACGCCGTAGCAATAGCGGTCTACCGGATTTATACGTTAATATTACACGCCGTAGCAATAGCGGTCTACCGGAAGTATACGTTAATACTACACGCCGTAGCAATAGCAGTCTATCGGATGTATACGTTAATACTACACACCGTAGCAATAGCAGTCTACCGGAGGTATACGTTAATACTACACACCGTAGCAATAGCGGTCTACCGGATGTATACGTTAATATTATACACACCGTAGCAATAGCGGTCTACCGGATGTATACGTTAATACTATACACACCGTAGCAATAGCAGTCTACCGGATGTATACGTTAATACTATACACACCGAAGCAAGGACGCCTTGATCAATCAGAGACATATTTCCTTAAAAAAACCAGCACAACTTCTTAACCGAACCATTCATCTGTAAAACATTTCGGGTACGTAAATATTGGTATAGTTACATGTAAGCCTGTGTTGGAAACGAGGTAAAATTATAATACTTGTTTATCCATGTACGTCATGTTACACATTAAATTCACGTAGGCATTTCACACATAAATATGATTGACAAACGCGTGCATTTCCTAGCATAGCGCGAGCTATCTATGATAACAGCAGTGGCGTGTTGGGGGCGGGGGGATTGGGCCATGGACCCTATTTTGTCTATATGTAAGCTGTTGCCCCACTACACGGTAGCTTGGAAAACTAATGGGTGACTAAGTTTGGCCCTGTTTTGCCCCCCCCCGCGAGATCCTAGACACGCACCTGGATAACGGTTATTTTATCGACGTGGCCTGTAGATTTAAAACTGTTGAACCCGGGTGTAGACATTTAAAAGGTGTTCGAAAGCAGACGTCTCGTCATCGTCTAACAGGAGACGAATATTACAGATACATTAGTGCGCGATGACATAATGACACAAGATGACACGCTGGACACCCAGCACGATTCTTCTCCGGCGCCTCTCACAATTATTTGGCGACACAACAGTCGAAAATTGCCCTATTATGAAGTTCAAAGACGAGGCAGCATTAACGATAGCCTACACCCGTGTCGTCACAGCAGGGGGCGGACTGGCGGTGGAATTCAAGGCATAGTTCGCTCGTAACGGTAGCGACACGAAGACAAAGCGACGGTGTGCCATAAACATCGCACCGCATCAATGGTAGGAGTTATAGGGGAACACAAATGGTGGCTGTCAGCTGACGCCCAAGAGGTGAAAGGTGGTCCGACAGACGGCGGTCACAGTGACAGACGGTGTGCGGGCGCGCAGGAAATGGAGCATTGACCTTTGCTTTATGTGTTGCATCATTCATTCGTCGGTCCGGGAACGAGATTTTCCCATTAGCTATCGCATCCCGATTGCGTACAGATCATCGGTTTACTTCCGGGTTAATGATGGGGACAGGTCATTATTTTAATTCCGGGTTGACGGTAAACGAATAGAGTGCCAGCAGAGGGTACCCCTTTTGGGGATTTTTTTTTCATTTGACGAGAACGCTACTACTAGGTTGGTGACAAGACGAAAAGAAAAGCGCAAGGTGTTCACACAAACCGGACCATAATTGTGCGCACTGCGTGGAATTGCCCAACTCACTTTTAGTATTGGTTGGGGAAATTAATAGTAGTAATATACTGTTTCCGGTTTTGTTTGTTTGGATGTTTTAATTCGGCTGACGCATTACAATTCTAGACGTAACACGAATGGTAAATGATCGTGTATTCACTCTTGAAGGGTTGACGAGAATGTGAAATGTCTGTGCCGTGGGTGTGGTTGGAAGGGGTACAACCCTAGCCCTAGACTCCAAATACTAACACCCCTAACAGTATCTCAGTGGGCACAGCTAACGGGCCAACTGCGGAAGTGGCACTCAGCCGCGCCCTGTTGGAATGAAAACACCCCAGGAAGGGTTACTTCCCGCATGCCGTTACGACGGACGCACAAAGCCGCGCCCTATTTGAAGGGAAACACGCCGTGAACGGCTGCTTCCGGCATATCCTTCCAACATCTTCATAAACATTAGTAGTGACTTGACTACCTCGTATCCGTAGCAGTGATTTCCGCCGTCAGAACGTAATGGTTGTCAGGATGCGTCGATGGCGACACTTGTATTTGAAGCAAGCGACACGATCCAGCCACGATAACAAACACATGACCGCAGTTTACACTCGATGTGATCACTATCGCTGGTTATCTCTCGTCCAAATCAGCAATCGACCATCGTGTTTCACTAATCATTCTCCGTTAGAACGGGCGGTGTGGCAGTGCGTATAGAAAGACGAGTCTACACGGCGGGGTTGCAGTTGTAGGCACGAACTCGTTTTGGTTTGGAATGTTTGTTTTGCTTCCATGGTCACGAACAAACGAGATAACTATCCCCTTTTTAGATGTGGACAGCGTGTGTGGCACTGTGTGCCAGCAATTGTCACCCCTTTGTGCGGCAGTGTGCAGGGGGACGTTCACTCAGCTGAATGAGTACCCGGTGTAAGCTTAGCTTTTGTGCAGTAATTACAACGTGGCTGAATGTTTCACAGATAAGTTGAGTTAGTGTATTGTGCGGTTCTAAAGATCTATGAACGCTATGCAAGAATATGCCTTTTGTGAAATTTGTCATTTGAAGTATCAGCACTGGTTTAAACATAAAATAACCCAGTATCGGCAAAGACAACATTTGGTGTTCCCTATTGAAATAGATACCAACGACTTCAGGTGAGCAGACACAAACACGTCTTAATACGTGGCAGGGCTTGCCGTTCACTTGCCGTTCACTGCTTGGCGGTGCGTGCTTAAATGTGCTGCTGCAGGACAATATTATTCCTAAATATTAATGTCCGTTGTTGTCGTTACTGCCAGTGTTGTTCATTACCTCACAACTAGGCGAGGCTCTCTGATCTCACACCGACAACATATTAAAATAATGACATAACCGGCTGCGCACGTGATGATAGACACACAACCACATGAACAGGATAGTTACAATCGGCTTAAGTCAACATCGACGACTCTGTATGGAGTAGTATATTATAGTAATGCCTCTTTCTTTCGGTCTATCTCTATTTAGAAAGATAGGTAGACGGAGATGTGCAGTGTGAATTCCATGGATGTTTTCCTAATCGTCAGATCGTCGGAAACGCCCGCCGACATCTCTTCTGTCTTATGACCGTTTTATCATTAATTTGGCGAAGTTTGGAATTCGGCGGAGAAATAGTGCGGAAGACAACGAGTATTCCAACAAACAATCACCGTGTTTGTGCAACAAACTCTCCGACACATCCCATTAGATGTAATTGCGCAATTCGTGATTATACGACCCTGAAATAGCATGATCCTCCATAAACAAGACCACTCGGAAATACTGAAGATACTACTAATTCTAGAATCGCGGAGAGTCCTGATTAACAAACAAACATACACACGCACGCGCGCACGCACGCGCGCACGCACGCACGCACAAAATATTTTTTAGCAAAACAGACAACCTAGCTGAGTTGCATTTAAAAAATAGCAAGGTTACCCCAAAAACCCTCTTGACCCATGATCACCCATCCCTGGGGCAAGACGGCCGCCTGTTTGGGGCAAGACGCCCGCCTGTCTGGGGCAAGACGGCCGCCTGTCTGGGGCAAGACGATCTATAGCTCCCCACCTCGAGCATTTCCTTATACGAACAAACCACTGCTTGAAAATAAAATGTATACATACAAATAGTATGACAGTAACATATCGGGTTATTACAGTTGTCAAATTTTAATTTAGGTTAACATATAATATATACCTTGCAATCCAATCCTTGCAGTATTATTCCTTCGTAATTACAGCCTACAGGCTGCATAACTTAAATTATGTAACGTTCGTATTATATTAAATGTATTACACATACTTGTGCATGTGTCATATATATTATGAGTGTGGGGTAAGATATAGGGACTGTCTTGCCCCACATGCATGGTGACCGTCTTGCGACACATGCATGGTGACCGTCTTGCGACACATGCATGGTGACCGTCTTGCCACACATGCATGGTGACCGTCTTGCCACACATGCATGGTGACCCTCTTGCCACACATGCTTAGTGACCGTCTCGCCACACTTGCATGGTGAGCGTCTTGCCCCACATGCATGGTGACCATCTTGCCACACACACACATGGTGACCGTCTTGCCCCACATGCACGGTGACCGTCTTGCCCCACATGCATGCTGACCATCTTGCCACACACACATGGTGACCGTCTTGCCCCACATACACGGTGACCGTCTTGCCCCACATGCATGGTGACCGTCTTGCCCCACATGCATGGTGACCATCTTGACACACACATGGTGACCGTCTTGCCTCACATGCATGGTGACCGTCTTGCCCCACATGCATGGTGACCATCTTGCCACACACACATGGTGACCGTCTTGCCCCACATGCATGGTGACCGTCTTGCCCCACATGCATGGTGACCATCTTGCCACACACACATGGTGACCGTCTTGCCCCACATGCACGGTGACCGTCTTGCCCCACATGCACGGTGACCGTCTTGCCCCACATGCATGGTGACCATCTTGCCACACACACATGGTGACCGTCTTGCCCCACATGCATGGTGACCGTCTTGCCCCACATGCATGGTGACCATCTTGCCACACACACATGGTGACCGTCTTGCCCCACATGCATGGTGACCGTCTTGCCCCACATGCATGGTAACCATCTTGCCACACACACATGGTGACCGTCTTGCCCCACATGCACGGTGACCGTCTTGCCCCACATGCATGGTGACCTTCTTGCCCCACATTCATGGTGACCATCTTGCCACACACACATGGTGACCGTCTTGCCCCACATGCACGGTGACCGTCTTGCCCCACATGCACGGTGACCGTCTTGCCCCACAAGCATGGTGACCATCTTGCCACACACACATGGTGACCGTCTTGCCCCACATGCGTGGTGACCGTCTTGCCCCACATGCGTGGTGACCGTCTTGCCCCACACGCATGGTGACCATCTTGCCACACACACATGGTGACCGTCTTGCCCCACATGCACGGTGACCGTCTTGCCCCACATGCATGGTGACCATCTTGCCACACACACATGGTGACCGTCTTGCCACACATGCATGGTGACCGTCTTGCCACACATGCATGGTGACCGTCTTGCCCCACATTCATGGTGACCATCTTGCCACACACACATGGTGACCGTCTTGCCACACATGCATGGTGACCGTCTTGCCCCACATGCGTGGTGACCGTCTTGCCACACATGCACGGTGACCGTCTTGCCCCACATGCACGGTGACCGTCTTGCCCCACATGCACGGTGACCGTCTTGCCCCACATGCACGGTGACCGTCTTGCCCCACATGCATGGTGACCGTCTTGCCACACACACATGGTGACCGTCTTGCCACACATGCATGGTGACCGTCTTGCCACACATGCATGGTGACCGTCTTGCCCCACATTCATGGTGACCGTCTTGCCACACATGCATGGTGACCGTCTTGCCCCACATGCACGGTGACCGTCTTGCCCCACATGCAAGGTGACCGTCTTGCCACACATGCGTGGTGACCGTCTTGCTCCAAATGCATGGTGACCGTCTTGCCCCACATGCAAGGTGACCGTCTTGCCACACATGCGTGGTGACCGTCTTGCTCCAAATGCATGGTGACCGTCTTGCCACACATGCGTGGTGACCGTCTTGCCACACATGCATGGTGACCGTCTTGCCCCACATGCATGGTGACCGTCTTGCCACACATGCGTGGTGACCGTCTTGCCACACATGCATGGTGACCGTCTTGCTCCACATGCATGGTGACCGTCTTGCCACACATGCGTGGTGACCGTCTTGCCACACATGCATGGTGACCGTCTTGCCCCACATGCATGGTGACCGTCTTGCCACACATGCGTGGTGACCGTCTTGCCACACATGCATGGTGACCGTCTTGCCCCACATGCATGGTGACCGTCTTGCCACACATGCGTGGTGACCGTCTTGCCACACATGCATGGTGACCGTCTTGCTCCACATGCATGGTGACCGTCTTGCTCCACATGCATGGTGACCGTCTTGCCCCACATGCATGGTGACCGTCTTGCCACACATGCATGGTGACCGTCTTGCCACACATGCATGGTGACCGTCTTGCCACACATGCATGGTGACCGTCTTGCCACACATGCATGGTGACCGTCTTGCCACACATGCATGGTGACCGTCTTGCCACACATGCATGGTGACCGTCTTGCCACACATGCATGGTGACCGTCTTGCCACACATGCACAACGTGTGTCATAACACGATGTATATAAAACACAACTTATTATTGCCCATTTTGAATTGTCTTACCTATATCAACTGAATAATAGTATTATCAGGTCACCAATTAGTTCACGATTCACACCGTTATATAGTGAGTTGCACCATTTTTACTATTGGGGAATATTAGCTCAGTCGATGTAATAGTGCATATAAAAGTAAAAAACCACACTGATTTAATTACGTCTGTCTCGAGTTGCTGAGCTTTCGGGGTGGGTAACCCATAGATGTTAGCAACATTTTGCACCAGATATAAAGTCCAGATTTGGGGACATTCAGAGTTATATATTTGGTGTACTTGTTGAGGGGCCGTCTTACCTCAGAGGACCGTTTTGCCCCAGGTTATCCTATTATGCCTACTAAAATGAATTTAACGACTATCGTACGATTACTACATTTTTTCTTGATGGTAATCGTGACACATTATATAGAATGCTAAAAAAAGCAGTCTGAAGTTCTGCAACCGTTTCTGTCCTAAAATAGTAATAAGGGCTACGCTTGGATGTTAGACAAACAGCCACAGTGTAAATAGTGCGTGTGTAATAACTTGATTTGTCGTGAGTCAGTATCGTTAGGACATGAAAACGGAATGGCATGGCATTGCTGGAATAGCTAAACGAAGTATGTGTGCACTAACATGCACACTGCCACCACAGAACGATTACTATTTTGATTAGGCCGGGAGATAGTTGCACGATGCTGACGCCAGGGCCCAGAAACGCGCCAGTGACGGCCTCCTTATCACAGGAACGCGTCGGGCAATTCACTGTTTCCAGTCGTTTCCGTCTCTGCTCCGTGTTATTAAGTCACAATCAGATAGATTTCCCCACTCGTGCAAACAAAAACGTTTCTTTCCGGTGTCAGCTCATAACTACTACAATGATTTATATGTAGTAAGATTTCTGCTAAACCACGACAACGCTGGCATCGCATCGTTATTTATGGACTCGGTGCCTCGCTAGTCGATTACGAAAGTGTGAAAACTTTCGCGGGCCGAATAGTGTCAAATCGGCTGCGTTACTTATGCCCGTCCTCGGGGGGGAGTTCGGGGGGGGGGGGCTCGATTGTTGGACTCTCGATAAGACAATGGCTTCTTTGTCCACTTTCCATCTGCGTTTTTTGCCTTGGATGGCAATCTTGTTCAATCTTGTTACATCCTAAATTTGAGCAATTAATCAATATTGCATGATTCGTTGAAATGTGGATGTTCGTACGTGTCTGTATAATTCAATCAAGTTGAAATCGCATTACATATATATTGCCATTCGCTATTTCACCATCTATGCAATAATTGATATTCCATTCACTTGTTTGTTGAGTAAAAATCTGGGTGTGTCCCATTTGGTTACTAAAAATGAAAAAATTATATAAAGCTGTGAACACCTACATTGTTATGCACACAGTGTATAAGTATGTATAATCAAATTAATGCAACAGTAGCACTGGCTTTGTGAACCACACGATCTTTGCTGTAAAACGTGCCCGTAATATGATGTTACCCGCCTGGGAAACCTTCATATATCTACCCAACTATAATATGGAAATATCAATGTCAATGCTACATAATATGATTACGCAAATATGATTTGTGAATTTGTGGTAATGAAAGGTTGTAACAATTATGCTGCCTTAAATAAGGAAGAATGTAATGCATATTTCAGCACAATATAACAAATAGCCCGTCTCCCCTACTGGACTAATATTAGGCGATAAAATGCGGCCTATACTGATCAAGTCAACGACGATGTATGTCAGTCACTCGTGAACCTCTATAGAACTCCGGTTGTTTACGTTTTTATCATTGACCAAAAGTCGTCGGAATATTATAGCCATCAAATTTCAATATTTTACACACGAACGCGTAAACATTAACATGTCTAGGTCTGCATAATTGTCATTTGTTTGCCTCAATGCACATAACATAGCAAATTAACACGACGACACCCTATCGTGCAGCTGTACCGCGTCAACAGGCGAGGGAAAGTAGTAGCAGAGTTCGAGTAGATTTATGCATGAAAAAATACATTAATTTCTAGAAAAATAGTTGCGATGTTTACATATTATCTCTCAGTAATGTTAACAGTGACTACACGCGACAAATGTGCCTACAAATAAGGTCTTAGAACAATCTGAAATTTAGGCCAGAGTGAACGAAGGGAAAAACGCGGTAATTGTTGTTAATATTTATAGGTCTATGTATCTTCACACATATACATGTGTTTCCGAGGCGGCGAAGTGCATCCAGTATTTATGCTTATAGAAGATTCGCGTGGATTCTTTATAGCGGGTGTCAGAGACGTCCGCAGCAATATATATACATAATATATATAATGTAAAGTTAACATATACTTTGAGCTCACGAATATATACGTCAGAAAAAAATTCAGATCCAGATCCAGTGAGAGGCAAGTGCCCCGTTGCGGACGCCCATGGTGGGTGTATGACGTCAATCTCTCGTTCTCTGTCTAGCTCTCTGTCTCTCTCTTTCTGTCTCTACCGATAATGTCTCTCATAAACAAAGAAAAAGTCTGAAGATAAGGTTATAGGTTCATTCAGAAACAGCTCATTTTGACAGAAATGGAGGATTCGAATAAACTCCGAATCCCTCTGGATCGGCCACCGGAAACGGTTTGGATTCTAACACGTAACTCACAAAACGTAACTCACAAACACGTAACTCACAAACACTGCGACCGTTCAACATAACATGCATTTTTAGATGTCATATTTTAAAGAGAATACCCGGATTTATTATCTGAAAAAAATCCTTTAGGTTTAATTCGTGTTTTCTTGACGTGTTGTGTGAAACACCAATGTGTTTACAATTGATTGTGAGTGACATTGTGATGCGGCTGTCTTCCTCATCGCCCCACAGCAGGACTATTTTTAGGACGACCAACATCGACTGATAACCAACTGCATTATTAGAAACGCGGCGACATCTTTCGGATGCAATGACGATGCATTAATAATCATCCAGCCATCGCATCCTGCAACGACGTTGACCACACAAACTACAGCAAATGCTGATCTTTTGAAAGGCTGGGCACGGTAATCTTAGACTCGGAAACCTAACAGTACAACTGGCCACACTTGTCATTGAGACACACAAGCACCTTTTATTTAGTAAAGAGTCAACATCAACGTGTATAAAACACCCGTAATGTACGATGTATCAGCGCCGAAGTGCCAGTGTTGTGCACATGAGTCCCCCCAAGGGCCAGGCGACGGAGGCGACAAAGAAAACACACACAGAAAGGTCTTGCGCTGTGGAAACGGACTAACGCCAACATTCTCTAGTGTGTAAATTTTTGTAACTATGCAATATCTTTATGCAGATGGGCACGGACCACAGTCACTTTTCCCATAGACGACCATTATAACATTCTTGCGCCTACATTGAAAATTTATCCTACAATTTTTTTTTAAATTCACAGAAAATGACAGACCCACTAAGACACCTGGTGTGTAAAATTCGTGAAAATGACATACCTCCTTTTCGCACAAATTGCTTCAAAGCATGATGCCCCTGCATTTCTGCCATGAAATTCCCCAGTTTCCAAAATATGAGTACATCCTGCCTAACAGCCACTGTGTCCTTACGCAACTGGTATACCTAATGAAAAATGGCATCATTTCAAAGCTTAGATGCTACTGTGCACAAGAACATCACTTCACTCCCTCATCCACACAATTTCTGCTCTCACAAATAAACCCTATCTGCACAATGAATTTTTTCCTTGGGATTCTTTATGTATGTAATGGCGGATGGATTCTGACTGTGGTCCGTGCCCTAATTAATTTCCGACATCTCACAAACCGTCACGAAAGTTATACCAAATCGAAGAAAAACATTTATCTTGATAAATCACAGAAGGAAATCCACATCGCAATGCAACACATTAATTGATATGTTAGTCATAAAGCCCACACTGCTTGCTGTGCCGGAGATATAGGAAATCTTACAAGTGTTTCACAAAATGTGGGGTATTTTCATCAATACAACACTAAAATTGTCAACTAATTTTTTATTAAGATATTTTTTTTTTTTTTTAAATATGCACTGTTTTTGGGCAAAAAGCTAGCATTTCAGTGTATTTCACAACATTGATAGGTAATATTGAGCGTTCAAAGTACAACGAATTATGGTATGTGTGAAAACAATCTATATATCTGACAAGTTTCCATGTGAACATTTGGCATTTCTGACACGGATGACTCAATTTCAAGTCACTGAAGGTGCCAACTGCCTGTCAACGAGATAGAACAGGATGCTGCCTGTTTGGGGCTTTTGAGTGTCTACTGTTGAAACTACAGTGATGATAAGCCTACTTTTTGCTCAGATTTCAACTACAGGAGGTTGTAAATTCTATTCAGAATCTACATTGTGGTATTTTCTCAGCCAATAGCTGTGCAGCATGACAGACAAGTGGTCTACCCCACTAAAATTATGGCCATTGCTTAAATGTCAGTTGGACAGATTGCTCCCAGATCAGTCAGATAGTAAAAGTTTTTGACTCTGATACAGATATCAGCATGGAGAGGAAAAGTGAAGGTGTGGGGAAGTTCCAAATAGCCAAAAATGAGAGATGTGGCTTTCAGAAGGGGCACACTGTGCCAGGATATTGTGGTTCTACACATACAGAATAAATTGTGCACCTTGGGGGCTTCACTTTGAAGGAGAGGATTTGATGTCACCTGTCCAGGGCATGATAACTGCACAGCAGCATTGACATTGGATTGCTATGGAGGTGACTGCAAGATATGCAGGTACTCCTCTATAGCCTGCACAGGTGGGAAAGGAAACTGGTGGAAAAAATCAATGTACCTGCAGACAGGTACTCTCCACTATCTCAACATGACCAGTAGAGACAGGATTACACTGAGAAAGATTCTGCAACTAAGATAAGGGGGAAATGCACTAGCGTTAACAAAACTGTGTCTTAACACAAACCGAAATGATGGCCTGAACAGAGGGTTGAGTGCTTCTCTACCAAAAAATGTGAACTTCAGTCGCAATGTCAAGAGACGTGCCTGTGCAGCCATTGACAGGTTGAATTATGGAGCGGGGGACTCTCTACTGTTGAAATTGGTGACAAGCAAAGCTCCGATTAGTAAAGGTGGAAGTGTGCCACACACTCCCCCCACATGTATGTGAGGAGAGTTCAAGAGAGGATTACCTCATAGCCCTGCGAGCACAATGAAGCATGGACACACAGACAGACAGGCAAGCAGCTGAGCATGCAAAAACACAAACTGGTGAGTAATGATAAGACTGGCTTAATTAATTGATTGATTTGTCTCTCACCTGTTCAACTGCACAATTTCTAAATACACTGGGGGTAATGACCGTGACCAAAACAATGCTGCTCTCTCACACACTGTCTTCTTTTGTTGTTTACATGCCGTGGCTCCAGTATTATATGCTGTGGATTAACACACAAGCTGACATTGCAAATATGGTACAACTTAGATGTCTAGGAATCTTTGATAAATTATGGTGTAGCATATACATTAATCTATATACAAGAACTGTCTTCCATTTCCCAGCTGGAAATTTCACACATGACACCATACTGGGCTAGCTAGCCTATACAATATGCTTTAAAACACCCAGTCCATAACATGCAACTGCAATTTCTTGACAAGACAGTGTTAAACTTGATTCTCCACCTATATTTTCTCACAAAAAATGTCATCCATGCTTGTTTTACCACGATGCGTTGCCTTCTATATATCTGACAAGTTTCCATGTGAACATTTGGCATTTCTGACACGGATGACTCAATTTCAAGTCACTGAAGGTGCCAACTGCCTGTCAACGAGATAGAACAGGATGCTGCCTGTTTGGGGCTTTTGAGTGTCTACTGTTGAAACTACAGTGATGATAAGCCTACTTTTTGCTCAGATTTCAACTACAGGAGGTTGTAAATTCTATTCAGAATCTACATTGTGGTATTTTCTCAGCCAATAGCTGTGCAGCATGACAGACAAGTGGTCTACCCCACTAAAATTATGGCCATTGCTTAAATGTCAGTTGGACAGATTGCTCCCAGATCAGTCAGATAGTAAAAGTTTTTGACTCTGATACAGATATCAGCATGGAGAGGAAAAGTGAAGGTGTGGGGAAGTTCCAAATAGCCAAAAATGAGAGATGTGGCTTTCAGAAGGGGCACACTGTGCCAGGATATTGTGGTTCTACACATACAGAATAAATTGTGCACCTTGGGGGCTTCACTTTGAAGGAGAGGATTTGATGTCACCTGTCCAGGGCATGATAACTGCACAGCAGCATTGACATTGGATTGCTATGGAGGTGACTGCAAGATATGCAGGTACTCCTCTATAGCCTGCACAGGTGGGAAAGGAAACTGGTGGAAAAAATCAATGTACCTGCAGACAGGTACTCTCCACTATCTCAACATGACCAGTAGAGACAGGATTACACTGAGAAAGATTCTGCAACTAAGATAAGGGGGAAATGCACTAGCGTTAACAAAACTGTGTCTTAACACAAACCGAAATGATGGCCTGAACAGAGGGTTGAGTGCTTCTCTACCAAAAAATGTGAACTTCAGTCGCAATGTCAAGAGACGTGCCTGTGCAGCCATTGACAGGTTGAATTATGGAGCGGGGGACTCTCTACTGTTGAAATTGGTGACAAGCAAAGCTCCGATTAGTAAAGGTGGAAGTGTGCCACACACTCCCCCCACATGTATGTGAGGAGAGTTCAAGAGAGGATTACCTCATAGCCCTGCGAGCACAATGAAGCATGGACACACAGACAGACAGGCAAGCAGCTGAGCATGCAAAAACACAAACTGGTGAGTAATGATAAGACTGGCTTAATTAATTGATTGATTTGTCTCTCACCTGTTCAACTGCACAATTTCTAAATACACTGGGGGTAATGACCGTGACCAAAACAATGCTGCTCTCTCACACACTGTCTTCTTTTGTTGTTTACATGCCGTGGCTCCAGTATTATATGCTGTGGATTAACACACAAGCTGACATTGCAAATATGGTACAACTTAGATGTCTAGGAATCTTTGATAAATTATGGTGTAGCATATACATTAATCTATATACAAGAACTGTCTTCCATTTCCCAGCTGGAAATTTCACACATGACACCATACTGGGCTAGCTAGCCTATACAATATGCTTTAAAACACCCAGTCCATAACATGCAACTGCAATTTCTTGACAAGACAGTGTTAAACTTGATTCTCCACCTATATTTTCTCACAAAAAATGTCATCCATGCTTGTTTTACCACGATGCGTTGCCTTGGTAACAAGCCAGTCAAAATTTCATATTGGGCACGGACCACAGTCACTTTTCCCATAGACGACCATTATAACATTCTTGTGCCTACATTGAAAATTTATCCTACAATTTTTTTTTTAAATTCACAGAAAATGACAGACCCACTAAGACACCTGGTGTGTAAAATTCGTGAAAATGACACCTCCTTTTCGCACAAATTGCTTCAAAGCATGATGCCCCTGCATTTCTGCCATGAAATACCAGTTTCCAAAGTATGAGTACATCCTGCCTAACAGCCACTGTGTCCTTACGCAACTGGTATACCTAATGAAAAATGGCATCATTTCAAAGCTTAGATGCTACTGTGCACAAGAACATCACTTCACTCCCTCATCCACACAATTTCTGCTCTAACAAATAAACCCTATCTGCACAATGAATTTTTTCCTTGGGATTCTTTATGTATGTAATGGCGGATGGATTCTGACTGTGGTCCGTGCCCAGACATGGGACTCCTGAACCTCGAAGCCGGTACAAACGTCACCCGATGTGTTACGTTGGGCGATAGTGTGTGGGCGCATGCGCGCGTGGCGTCCCGCTCGCATATTTTCACTGTAGGCCTACATCCAAAGGTGCAAACGAACGAAACAGTTACACATATTCTGTAGCACTCAGTATATCTACAATTGGTTTGTAAGGAGAAATGGTATTCTACAGTTGCTGGGTAGATTCCTGGCTGTCGGGAGCTTAATATGAAACAGTGAGTGACACTTTCCGAGAGTAGAGCAGGTGTGAATCAATTTTGCTTGCTTTTTACTTTGTACTCATTACACATATGATCGACACAACACATTGAATATTCTAGTCATCTCAGTCATCATACGAATATGAATGTTACATTTATTAAACATGTACATGCTCTTGTCTTGTTAAATCTTAAGTTGTCTTGTGAAACTTATGCCTCATAGAAATGTGGTATGAAGCTGAAATGATGTTTTTTCTTTCTGATGATGGTTTACCTTATTTTTAATACATCAAAGACAGAGAAGTTACATTTGAAGAATCTGATTCACACTACGCGAGGTTCGCTGTCTGGCTGAAGGCAGAACAATAAATGATATATGGATTTATGAGGCACCTTAACAAAATGAAGTACCATTGGACATACAAAGTACCATTGGACATACAAAGCAGTAACCAGGTACAAAATGATGGAACTAGTACTGGCTAATTTATCAGTTAGTCGCCCTTCTGAATTGTTGTTGCCTCAGATGGCAGCATCTGAAGTGTTCCATCTTGATCCACTAACTGGCGATGAAACACCTCTTGCAATCATCTTAAAAACTAGCTGACCATAATTACAATGAATGTCCGTTACCAATCCTTCTGCTGCCAATAACAGTTTTACAAAACCACCAAGCTAGCAAGCTAAAAACAACAAAGAATACAATTACTATCAAGATAATGTGGATTCACAAAGTATCCGTACACATGGAACAGTGCTGATGACACAACACAAGCATCATTGTATGGCTGACACATGAATGTTCATACAAGTGTTACCATGTCCTGTCTATACGGTACATATGGAACACTGCTGATGACACAACACAAGCATCATTGTATGGCTGACACATGAATGTTCATACAAGTGTTACCATGTCCTGTCTATACGGTACATATGGAACACTGCTGATGACACAACTCAAGCATCATTGTATGGCTGACACATGAATGTTCATACAAGTGTTACCATGTCCTGTCTATACGGTACATATGGAACACTGCTGATGACACAACTCAAGCATCATTGGCTGACACATGAATGTTCATACAAGTGTTACCATGACCTGTTTATACCGGTCTTCGTGTCACAGTTCTATTCCTGTTACATACACTTCCTAAAATAACTATTAGCAGCTATTCCTGTATCAGTCACTTTGTTTACCTTCATCTTACTCAACTTGTAGTTTGTATCAAATTGCAACTGTGTTCACATTGTTTACTATTAAATAATCCATCTTCATATATCTGAATGTAGTTAACATGTTAGAAAATCTAATTCGTTTAACATACAATGTATAAAAATTAGCTGTCACCATGTTAAAATGTGTCCCAATGTGCAAACCCGTTCTTCTAAAATGTGGTTAATTTCATGAGGTGGCAAAAAAGTACAAAACGTATGTCTGCTGCATCTGATGTTGACTGTGTCTAGTGTGTTTTAACGGCCACGACTGTGTAACATCTGATGTTGACTATGTCTAGTGTGTTTTAATGGCCACGACTGTGTAACATCTGCTGTTGACTGTGTCTAGTGTGTTTTAACGGCCACGACTGTGTAACATCTGATGTTGACTGTGTCTAGTGTGTTTTAATGGCCACGAATGTGTAACATCTGATGTTGACTGTGTCTAGTGTGTTTTAAAGTCCACGACTGTGTAACATCCGATGTTGACTGTGTCTAGTGTGTTTTAACGGCCACGAATATGTAACATCCGATGTTGACTGTGTCTAGTGTGTTTTAACAGCCACGACTGTGTAACATCCGATGTTGACTGTGTCTAGTGTTTTAACGGCCACGACTGTGTAACATCCAATGTTGACTGTGTCTAGTGTGTTTTAATGTCAACGACTGTGTAACATCTGATGTTGACTGTGTCTAGTGTGTTTTAATGGCCACGACTGTGTAACATCTGATGTTGACTGTGTCTAGTGTGTTTTAACGGCCACGGCTGTGTAACATCTGATGTTGACTGTGTCTAGTGTGTTTTAATGGCCACGACTGTGTAACATCCGATGTTGACTGTGTCTAGTGTGTTTTAATGGCCACGACTGTGTAACATCTGATGTTGACTGTGTCTAGTGTGTTTTAATGGCCACGACTGTGTAACATCCAATGTTGACTGTGTCTAGTGTGTTTTAATGGCCACGACTGTGTAACATCTGATGTTGACTGTGTCTAGTGTGTTTTAACGGCCACGACTGTGTAACATCTGATGTTGACTGTGTCTAGTGTGTTTTAATGGCCACGACTGTGTAACATCTGATGTTGACTGTGTCTAGTGTGTTTTAATGGCCACGACTGTGTAACATCTGCTGAGCGTCTTCATCACCTTCAACAAAAAACAAGTGAAATAAATTTCAACAGTACATTGTAAATTTCAACAGTACATTGACAATATAAACTGGAATACACTAGAGAACAATTAATCTCAACCAGTTTGGTTATAAATGCCTCATAAGGTTGGTAATTTAAAATTCTTATTATTTCCTATAAATAATATTACAACACATCTCTTGGGACATGCAGCTGTATAAATGATAAGAAACAGTTATATTACTGTGATTAAAAACTCAGCATCCGCATCTGAACAGAAATGCAATAACTATTATTAATCATAAACATTGTGTCTTGTGTGAGCAATACCACAGAGATTTGCAGACAATGACAACTACTAAACAAGCTTCAGAACAAGACTAATTAGTCACAGCTAAAACAATCTACCCACCCAAACCAGCCCCACGAGAATGCAGACGGATAAAATATGAAGAGCTGGAAGGAATGTTAATGACGACACTAAAAGCATGACCAAATGGGTAACACAAAGCAGCCTGTCCAACTAGTGTTCAACCTTGACATAACTCAGCAATGTTGGATGCACCTGCAAGAAACAAGGCAGGTGCACGGAACTGTTTCCTGCCAGACAGCCGTTGCAGCCCGTAACTAATAAAGAAACAAGGCACTCGGGCAACGACCAATACAATGACACGTTGTCTGGCGGACCACAAAAGGACAACTCGGTTTTTTACACATACAAAAAACGTTAACTAAATACAGTTGTATGTCTTGTTGTTTTACGAGATTGTCAAGTGCTCGTTTAAAGTGTACACCTGCACCAACTGCTGCTGGTTACAATTACACGGGGGCGAGGGCGTGTGGGGGAAGAGCTACAAAGGGGGTATTGATACATTGAGACTGGATCTGTCCACATTGGAACTTGGTTTATGAAACAGTCTGCATACATGCGTCGTCCCACCCAACTGAAGTAGGTACGTTTGTTAAATTCGAAGAGCAACAAGGCTGCATTGTGATTCAAGGGTTTGTGGTTATATAATACTAGATGGACACACCTTTTGCTCCAGACTCTTTTTGCAGGTCTAGGGACAGCCTAGTGTGTGTGTCAACAGCTGTAATGTGGTCTGGGTGTTTAGCATGATTGATCATCTCATTAAAAATGACAGGCCTTCTGTTGGAAAGACTCTGATTCAGTCATTTTTCAAGTGTGTATGTGCCCGTGCATGCGCGCCTGTGTGTGTATGTGCGGGCGTGCTCCCCTCAGCAAAAGTCTCTTATGTCTAATGCTACTGGCTGCATGAATCCTGTTTGTGAAACTTTGCACCAGGTCTGAATAAAACTTTGTGGTTTTTAAAGTTTGAAATATGACGTCACAGTAATTTGTTTCAAACAATGAAAAAGGTCGTTTTAAATTGAACATTACCTGCTGGCAAAAGTTGTTTGCTTAGGCACTATAACATATAGTATCGAACAGCCTTTTTGTATGTAAAAGCACAATTGGTGGTACATTGTGGAAATTTGCCTCTGCTGTTTTTAAGACTAGCAATGGTCTTATAACACAATGAAACAACACCCCTGACACAAACGACCTGTGTGAGATGCAGCAGCCATGAAAGTGGCACTTAATGTAGTGAGTGAACTTGTGTCAAAGATAACACCAATCAAATAACCAGCTAACATCACACAAAAAATAAAAATATTCATTCAACATCAGTCGTAAGTGTCGATTGGCACTCATTTTCTGGTCGGATGAATAAAGTATTATTGTATTGTATTGTATTGTATTGTATTGTATTGTATTGTCCAAGTATAAGGTATTAAAATTGTCAGATTTTCACATAATGGAAAAAGTTGTGTTTTCTGTTTATATCTCTCCTGTTCGCTTTCTGTATCTGTAGTATTCATCCAAGTTATACTTTCTGTATCTGTAGTATTCAACCAAGTTATACTTTCTGTATCTGTAGTATTCATCCAAGTTATACTTTCTGTATCTGTAGTATTCATCCAAGTTATACTTTCTGTATCTGTAGTATTCATCCAAGTTATACTCTCTGTATCTGTAGTATTCATCCAAGTTATACTCTCTGTATCTGTAGTATTCATCCAAGTTATACTCTCTGTATCTGTAGTATTCAACCAAGTTATACTTTCTGTATCTGTAGTATTCATCCAAGTTATACTTTCTGTATCTGTAGTATTCATCCAAGTTATACTTTCTGTATCTGTAGTATTCATCCAAGTTATACTTTCTGTATCTGTAGTATTCATCCAAGTTATACTTTCTGTATCTGTAGTATTCATCCAAGTTATACTTTCTGTATCTGTAGTATTCATCCAAGTTATACTTTCTGTATCTGTAGTATTCATCCAAGTTATACTTTCTGTATCTGTAGTATTCATCCAAGTTATACTTTCTGTATCTGTAGTATTCATCCAAGTTATACTTTCTGTATCTGTAGTATTCATCCAAGTTATACTTTCTGTATCTGTAGTATTCATCCAAGTTATACTTTCTGTATCTGTAGTATTCATCCAAGTTATACTTTCTGTATCTGTAGTATTCATCCAAGTTATACTTTCTGTATCTGTAGTATTCATCCAAGTTATACTTTCTGTATCTGTAGTATTCATCCAAGTTATACTTACTATACACATAACCATAATCTACGTGATAGTCAACTAACAATGAATCATAATGCACTTCTGCAGTTTTGAATCAATATCAGAATGGTTTGCAATGCTGTCACTGTCTAACATATACCGACTTTGTTTTTACAGTTAACGTGTAAAACAACACATTTGTTCACAAACCAACCATGTCAAGCTGGTGCAAATGGAGGTGATGTATATAGTGCATGCAGTGTAATTACTCATTATTGGGTTACCAGAAGGCAGCTTCTTCCCAGAAAAACTTTCTTCCCAGAAATGGTTTTACTCAGAATTGTTGTCCACAGATCTGAGGGTAGTGAGGCCAAATAATGCCAGAGACAGGAGAGTTACATGGTCCTCAGGACACGAGCAACCCAATCAACCACCCAATCACCAGTTACCATCAAGGTCATTTGATGGTAGTGAAGGTGATACGTTGCATAAGAGTGCCACCAGGGTGACCACTGAAGCCTGGGAGGTGATTATCTTGGTTTGACATTTTGGCACGGCCAAAGTTCTGGTTATATAATAAATGTTTATATAAATTAGGGATTCAACCATCAGCTTTGATAGACCAAAATATCAAACAACTCTAAACATTAACACTGTTTAAGAGTACTCAAAAAGGCAATTTCATTAACAAAAAGGTAAGATCATTATAAAGAAAACTGGTTGAAGAATCCATATCAAACACCACATCAAAATTGACTTGACCAGAGACCATAGTATACCATCCACACCCCCCCATGTTCTGGAAACCAGGCTCAGTGCAAATAAACAACTCTGCAGGTCAAATTTAACCAGCAAAATTAACTTGCCAGCTCCACTGACCATACCAATTAACTGACCATTCAAGCTGTTGAAATGCAATTCTGGCAATGTGGGTCCAATTGCTGAGTGAGATCAGTTACTGGGAGCATTTAGCCTGTCAGGACAGGAGCAGCCAGAGGCTGGGACTGTGTCAGGTGTAATTACTATAGAGGTGCAGTGTAGAGACAGATCAGAGGAATTAACCAGAAGTCTCCATGGCACTGATGCCTGCTGGCAGCATTCTCTCTGCATCATGTCATATATCATCATAATTATGGGTGATACTACGGGTGCATCACAATATTCAATGTGACGATGCAATGCCATTCAACAGTAATTTAAAGGAATCCTAATTTTAACTATTGATGGTTATTATCAAACTGAACTATGGGCAGATTGATAGTTAGTAAAAAAATCAGCAGGCAAATTATAGTGGTTGTAATCCTTTTTTGTAAACTTTATAGGGTAATTTTTATGGGCGTAACATCAAAGATCATCGATCATGTAAATCACGTGGGTTTGCAATTTTAACTGAAATGGATTGTGCGTCAATTATGGCTACACTAAGCATGATGGTGCTATATGATTAAAATAGTGGATGCCTAACAAAGATGTAAAATCTATCAATAAATAAGTTATATTAGCATAAAAGTATTATAAAGCATCCATGATGATATCACAGTAGTCATGCGCTGTGCTGCATGAGTGAATCTACCCACTGTTGTTACAGACAGGTACACAGACGGATGGAAGAACATGCCAACATGCACACGCGCACACACGCATGCACAGTGCCATGAATGCACATGGATGGCACTGACTGCAAAAAAATTTATTTAGAATGAAAAACACCAAGGTAAAAACAAAGACTGAAAGAAAAAATAAACGTGACATGAGAAAGCTTCATAAACCCTCCGCCACAGTACAACATCCAGAAGAAAGTTGTGTTTCCCTCGTCTTGCCAGATCTACCAACATCTAGATTGAGATCTAGCAAGTGCACAACAACATAATCCCACCAGGAAACAGTTTTTATTCTGCACAGAATGTTCACAATTTGTAAATGTCAACAGCAGACGGATGTTCAATTAACCACTTCCTGACAAGTCCTAGAAATTAGCACTGGCGGTAGACCACAGACTTCTAGGAACGACATACCTGTGTGCCATTATTTGCAGACATAACAACAAACACCATCAGGTGTGACTCAAAGTGAACGTGTATGAACAACAACCACCTCAAAGTGTGAACACCTGCCATGTTCATGGCATTTCAGGAACGCCATACATCTGTTTCATAGAGGCTCATGTGGTGATCCGTTTATGTAATCAAACGGAAAGGCAGTTTGGCTAATGGGAGTGGTATGTCAGGGATTAGATGTTATCAGGCTAACTAATGGTAAGCTACCTGCATTAACTAATGCCAAGCAAGTGGTTCGAATGCTTCAGGTGTACCCAGGTGAACAGTCGCACCTTTGTCGACACTCCGGGGATATCAAGCACACTGAAGATCCAATCGCAACCCTGGTTTTATACATCAATGCTGTGAGAAAGATAAGATGCATATCTAGACACATCTTTTTAACTGACTTATCCTCTTCGTGCCCAGGGGTCATACAAAACACACAACATCTCGACAGGTTCTTATTCTCTCTGTATAGAGTCTTACTGTTTCGGGAAAGATCTATGCACCTGATGTGGATTCTACATTACCATTCAGATAATGCTCATAAAATCAACAAACATCCTGCTATATTAGATGAAGAAACGGTTCTTTTCATTCACTGTAAAAGGGAATGAACATGTCAGTCTGATGTTAGAACTCATCTGTCTGCCCGGCTGATCAGTATCAGTGAAACACAACCGTTTCATTGGTCGGCGGAAACAACACTTACAATCGAATCATAATTTAACAAATTGTATAGTCAGTTTTTGCACTGACCAAACTACAATAAGTTCGGGTATCTTCAAGTATGACACACATAAATGTCTGTAAAATCTGTGCCTGTTAGACTGCTTTATTGGAACACCCACAGAGTGTACTTGCGTGCCGTGATGTTGTTCTAAACAAAGTTAACAAGGGCTGTCCCTATACCACAGCAAGAACACACCCAAGCTACTCCCGTAACCAAAGGCTGAGAATGCTAACTATTTCCACGAGTAAATAAACAAGCACAGGTGGGCAGAGTTCTTTCACAGAAACCAGTTTAAAAGACACAGGGGGTAGATCCTTAATTGGGGTTGTTTGGTTCTTGTGACCCCCGTTTCACCAAAAAATTTTCAGAGTTCCTGATGCAATAAGCCAAAGTGAGGAGTTTCTTTAAACGAAGCAATGTACAAATTATACAGCAAATGCACCAGAATGTTGAATTTATAAAATATCTGCATCCCCATCGGCATATACATGCACCATTGCTGTGGATTTTTACCAGATAGCACCAGAATGTATTTACATTATACTCATACATTAACCAGGTTTTATAACCGTTTCATATAGGTGGATGTACTTTCTTTTTTGAACATTCTGCAGGCCATTGTGACAGTTTGCAGCACAGAATTATTTCTTGGACATGCTTATAATTTATAAAACAAAACATTGAGATTTATTAAAATCCCACATTTCAAAGGCCAGTGTTTTCATAAATCATAGTTGACCTGTGAAACTCCCAGAATGCAACATACAACATGCGCTTCAACTGATGTGCTAAGATGATAATGGTGTAAAAAAATGAACACTTTCTCCAAGATCATGGCTTTATCCCTAATGTAGCACACATTCCTTGATGTTGGACACACAACCAAAATTCCCATAGCATCTGAACTCATAAATTTATCAGTATTAAAGAGAAGACTTAATTGATTCTTTCAATGAACACTCAGCTGAACACACGTATACTTGACAATGGACAATGATTAAATTATGTAAGTTAGTAGCCTTTTTGCAGTAACTGCAGCATGGCTGAATGATTCCCATAAAAGTTGAGTTACTGTTCAAATTAAGAGGTCTGCCAGTGCGTGAAATGTCATTCCATTTGGGTGGTCGTTCTGACTGGATACTGCTATATATTAGAATGCATGCAACCTTTTATCTATTTATACTGGGATTAATGAATCGATGAATTCATGTATGAAAGAAAAACAAATAAGGCCTCTTTGGTTGTAATGTATTTTACCACCTTTATAAATAATGTGTTAACCGCAAAAATAACAGCAACACAAATACAATGCTGATGCACCTGCTGCTGCTGGTGGCATGAAAGACTCCATACATCCAGTCAATTCACACCTACAGTGTAAAGCGTAATTACGCATGTTAGATGTAGGGACAAGTTGCGCAATTTATTGTGTAAATCTGCATAATTTACGGCACGCTTGCTATGGGGACAATACACCATTTCTCTGCTGCCTGCCGTGTTTCTAAGAAGGCAAGTTCAATGTAATGACGACTAGAAAAAAGGCGTACACATACTTGAAGCAACGTAGAGTATGGTAAATTACGACACAACAGACGCACGCACCAACATTGCAACATTACACCAGTGCAGAATTTGACAATGAAAAAGGCGAGCAAACAGGCTGGTGTTGTCTGCTGTGAAACGTAGTGGCAAAATGATTGGTGACGAAACTGAAGACGTTTGTTAAACAACCATTCCTAAACATCAAGTGGATGACTTACACTGATTTAAATATACATGTATTAACATTGTTTGGCAACAATGATGTTTGTGTACGGGATGATGTTTCAACAAGACTCCTTGTTCGATATCTAATGGGATACTCATTATACAAACTGCATTATTCCTGATATGGATATCGCAAAAACATAAATTAACTTTTTTAATCAAAGCAGATTAAATTCCTTGCAAAATAACTGAACAGTAAAAACTATGCCAAAAGCTAACGGTGTTGGTTTCTGGTAAAACAGAAATGTCACAATTGAAATATTTTAAGGCAATTTAGCGACAGTGTTCTCATCTTGTTCATGTGTGTTATTTACAAAATGCCTTTAATTGCATACGTTAGTATTTACATTCATTGTGCTATTCCAAATAACTAATTTTCTATTCCAAACTACTAAAATGCAATGTTTATCATATCATACACTTTATTTATCACTAACTTTCTGGGTTCAAGCTAGGTAAAATGTTCTTCAAGTTAATTTACTAAGACATGGATATGTTTAGGCAAACCAATTTTTTTAATTAGCTCCAATAACAACAGATTAAGGCCTCTGTGTTGTACATTTAGAACCAGTGAAGAGGTCAGGCATATTGTGAAAACAAGATGTTTAGTATTCTTTTGTGATTCTGACAACAAAGCATTTATGCAAAGCTGGCCCCGATTTATCATTAGTAATGCACTCAATAACACTGTAATGAGGTGACCCTTTGAAAATACCCCAAGTCCGAAGTAACAAAGCAACCCTCTCAAAATACTTCTTGCCCTAAGGTTACTCTGTCTGGTATTACATATAGTAGTTAATTTGCATGTTTTCGCTGCAGTTGGTAAGCTTGTTTTGTTCTGCTGAGGAAGTACTTATCTGCAGATGCGTTGGTGTACAAATTATCAGGCTCTAGATGACAAGATGACTGTCTCGACACACAAAGGGCTATCTAGATAACATCAAGTACAAAGGACTGACCAAGTTCCTCTGCTACAAGATATCAAGCATTGAGTAAAAAAAATATAAATTCTGCAAAATTCATGTTCAATAAATTGTCAGTAAACTATTGACATCTCCTGTTCTAATTCCATTCTTAGCTGTACCATTTGTTATCGTATAGTGCTAACACTTTTGTGCTCGTTTATTCTGTTAACAACTACCAACACAATTCAGAACAAATGTCGACGATTCATCATAAATAGCATCACAGCATCAGCGATAATATTAGGGAATCACGGTTGTGGGTGAAAGGAAGGAATCTAGGTGTGGCTGGCTAAGTTATCAAACCCCCTCTGGTGGTTGACTCTCCTGTCAGGAAGGTGGATAATAGTAGTATGGTTCTGATACAGTGCATTTCTTGTTCTCTAGCACAAATGTAAGCACTTTACACTTCACCCCCGTCAGAACTGTTTGCTCAAACACCATTCAGTCACGATGAATTCATTGCACAGACTCTGTTTGTTCACATAAGCTATAGCCAGTTACTTATGTCATACAGTTGAGTGAACTCAGGCAAAGTGGAGCGAACAGAGCTGTCCAGGTTTTTAAAACAACAATTACGGTATTCAAACCCCAGTTGCAGATGCTCTCCCACTGTGTTACAAAGCCTGATGACCATTAAATGCATGGTGGCATCACAAGACATAAATATGCGTCTGCTGCCAGCGAGCCAGCAAACAAAAAAGTGAATTAATTCAACCAGTGTTAAGACTGCTGGCTTACTGCACAAAGCATGCACAGGCACGTGGTGTGTCTGCAGTGTAGCAGGTTGATAGCACACGCAATAAGACGTAACATTTCCAATTATGTTTCAGCTGGGCTTTGAGCCAGAAGCAGGGTGGGATTCCAGCAGATTTATCCTGTGTGGAAAACGATACTTCCAACTTAGAGCTTTTAAAAAATATTGATAAACATTTTGTTCTCACTTAAGAAAGATAGTAGAACAAGAGGACATGAGGTGTCACCAGTGAAGGATCAGTATAGATTGGATATCAGAAAGTTCTAATTCTCACAGAGGACGATAAATGAATGGAACAGATTATCTACAGATTGCGTAAGTGCTAGCAGTGTGAATATGTTTAAGAACAAAATTGACAAATATCTCAGGAGGGCGGGTTACACAAAGATGCAAAACTGTTGGACTCTCGATAAGCCAATGGCTTCCTTGTCCACTTGCCATCTGGGTCTTTGCCTTGAATGGCAGTCTTATTAAATCTTGTTAAACTTCAAAATAAATATAATTAAAATGAAGCACATTGGTAGAAGTGAAAAGGATCACATAGAGAAGTACTTAAAACAGCTTTTTAAGCTCCCAGGATACTCAACATCAAGTTATGAAACCAATATTCCAAATAAAACAATTACTCGAAGTAAAATAATTACAGAAGTGTTAAGGAAGAAATGTTTTGACAGATAATAGACCCAGTCAAACTGTACAGATAAAGCTTCTACCGATATTTTAAGGAAGAAACATTTTGACAGATAGAAATGCCCCGGGCAGAAACCCCAGTTGTATGCCACACAACTGGTTTCTATTCTACCTGTGGCATGGCAGCCGTACACATGGCTAGAGACTGTGGGAAAACTGCACCCGGGACCCAATAACTCTGGAGGTTCTCTTCAACAAAGGGTGACTCAAATGTCTTGTCGTAAATGCAACAATAAAAATGTCTCGTACTTCAATAGCGACAATCTCAGAAGACGAGTTTACATGCAGCACTTGTAAGACGTGCAAACACCATCCAGATAATTAAACCAAAACACTGCATGTGCAGCCAGACACCAGATCATTACGATGTGGGAGTGGTGACAACTGACGTGTTAGAGTAGATAAGGATTAAGGTATGCTCCCCGTACCCCAGACATGTCCTCGGCTCATGCGAGTTTCCACAACAATGGGGCATTTTGCATTGGTAGGTGAATTCACTGATACATCTTCATTGATGCACAACCCCAAAAATTAATTTTTACTTTATTGACATTCCATCCGCAGTCTGTGGACATCTTCAGACAGACCACCAGATGGAATAGGCAGTCAATAGATTGTCATAGACATGTGGGAGGTATTGTCAATCATCACGTTGGACCCCTCCTTCCTTCCTTCCTTCTGCCTGGTGGTAAGTTGGAAGATATCCAGACTGTGAATGAAATGTCAACAAACGTATTTACTAATTTTCAGTTGTGTATTGATAAAAATAATTTTTTTTGTGGTGCTTCGATAAAAATATGAATTTACAATACTGAACTCATGAATATCTTTAATAAAGATAAATTCACACTGTTCAGCCCTCTGTAAAGGAAATAAATTTTGAAGTTTGACACCTGAACGTAAGTTCACAAAAACTGTCTTTACAATACAATACAGACTTGTATGGTGCCGTGGGAAGCCAAGCTCAGAGGCACATCAAAACCAAAGAGTTTGCAATCTAAAATCAGTATATAAAGATAAAGTTGTCAGTATAGAATATGCTGGAGCCATATCCTGCATTACTTTTATCAAGTAAATCATCCAGGGAAATAAATGCCACCAGGGTCAAACTTGGGTCTGCATCTCTCAGATTCGCAGAGCATCTGAGTGCAAACAAGTAAAAGACTAATTTCACTGAGTCGCCATGTAGTTTATGACTTCTCATGCCTTGCAGAATTATTGCATCTTAGAAATTCCTTCTGAATAGGAAGTGGACAATTAGCAAGCCGCTAGACATGTGACTGGCAGTTCGCACCCCACTTTGCTTGTATTCCGTGTGTAAATCTTTTACTTGAAATGTGATTTTAAGTGTGTTACTGTGGCACATTCACTATCTCAATCACGTGTTACAAAAGCGTACTTTTAATGGAATTCTCTGAAAAGCAGTTACGTCTGGAATGCCCATCTATGCCACAGTTGTGTGGTGGTTTTTCGGTTGGAGTGTTTAATGGGTTGGCAGTACTTAGGCGAACAATGCCAGCCAATTGATCACCTCCACTTTAAATGTCTCGATATGATTATACTGACAAGGCTGCGTGTAATGGAACCGCTTCGATTCTGATCCATCAAATAATTGCTTGAGCACAACATCTAGATGCTCTATCACTATAGGTGTTTCCATTAAAAGTCTCCATGCCTACTGGTTATTAAACCTATTATATAAGGGTCATCCTATCCCTCCTGGTTTGGCCACATAACTCAACACAAAACCATTGCAAAAACCATCCTGCAAGACACCCTAGAAGACAAGAGAAGACGGGGCCACCAGAAAATAATCTGGCTGGATAATATATACAGAAATGGACCAAGCAACATTTACCGACCCTGCTACGCACAGCAGCAGACAGACCAAGCTGCGAAGACACTGTGGAAATTATGGTGGATATTGCCGAACCTTTCGCATCGCAATATATTGCGATACAGAAAACTGTATGTCAACACGCATTGCAATATATTGTGCTTGTTTTGGTTCTTCAATTCAATTTGTTTGTTAGTCTCATTTCAAATTTATTTTTTTTGCAAAAAATCAAACCTACCTAGTATCCACTGCAACATGCTAGCTCTTTGGTGCAACTTTTGTATGTAGGATTTGTAAAATCGTCAAACATACTATTAAATTAAATAAAGTATGGTCAAACAGTGAAGTGAAAATGGGAATGCTGAAAACTTTCGTAACTTTGTCATGTAATCGGTGAGAGGATGGAAGTCATGCCCAATCAGCACTGACACGCACAGCGTTTACCATTTTGGATATGGTATGTTTGTAACAACTACAACCGTGAAGCAAGTGTCACCACTATGATCAAATACTTGCACTGGCACAGCCTCCAACAAAGGAGAACCGACATCCGCTTTGTCTGGTGAGACCCTCCCAACATACGCATTCTGAAGCTTTTCAACTTCCCCTAATCACTAAGCAATTCATCCAGTATAGCTTTGTATCCCATAGCCAATTGAAATAACCTGCCAGCCAACGCAGCTACAGCACCAAGTTTGGAGATTTTCAGACAGAAGATCTCCAGCTTGCAACATTAACTGATATTGCATTTTTCTCATACCTGGAAGAAGATATCTACTATTTTAAACCATACTAGATCTAACAACTAAAATTCTTTCAATGATTTGAATTTTTTTTATTACGTTGAAACTATTAACACAATTTATGTATTTGGATATCAACGAACTGAATTTGCAATAGGCTAAATCAGTCGAGGGTGGAGTTTTAAGTAAATAATTAAACACACAAAGACATCAGAGAATTACTAAAACCTGAACCATGAACAATTAATAATAATAAAGATTAGTGACTGGATCTGGTTCAATCAAAGCTCACAATTCAGCTCACCTTTCACAAGTTGGAAATGCAAAAATAAAAATATATATAAGGCCTATAATATGCTGGTATACTGGTAATACGTTGCAACACCAGTGAAAATGGCACGCACCGTTCCTGTCATTGTGTTTGCCTCATAATCAGTGCAACTGAGATGCTAAGAGTGCCCCTTTAAATACACCCCAATTCACCATGCACTGTATATGTGACAAAAGAAGCAATGCAACTGAGACACTAAGAGTGCACCCTTAACTGCACCCCATTGCACCAATGCACTGTATAATGTGACAAAAGAAGCAACGCAACTGAGACACTAAGAGTGCACCCTTAACTGCACGCTATTGCACCAATGCACTGTATAATGTGACAAAAGAAGCAACACAACTGAGACACTAAGAGTGCACCCTTAACTGCACCCCATTGCACCAATGCATTGTATAATGTGACAAAAGAAGCAATGCAACTGAGACACTAAGAGTACACCCTTAACTGCACCCCATTGCACCAATGCACTGTATAATGTAACAAAAGAAGCAACGCAACTGATACACTAAGAGTGCACCCTTAACTGCACCCCAATGCAATGTATAATGTGACAAAAGAAGCAATGCAACTGAGACACTAAGAATGCACCCTTAACTGCACCCCATTGCACCAATGAACTGTATAATGTGACAAAAGAAGCAATGCAACTGAGACACTAAGAGTGCACCCTTAACTGCACCCCATTGCACCAATGCACTGTATAATGTAACAAAAGAAGCAACGCAACTGATACCCTAAGAGTGCACCCTTAACTGCACCCCAATGCACTGTATAATGTGACAAAAGAAGCAATGCAACTGAGACACTAAGAATGCACCCTTAACTGCACCCCATTGCACCAATGAACTGTATAATGTGACAAAAGAAGCAATGCAACTGAGACACTAAGAATGCACCCTTAACTGCACCCCATTGCACCAATGAACTGTATAATGTGACAAAAGAAGCAATGCAACTGAGACACTAAGAGTGCACCCTTAACTGCACCCCATTGCACCAATGAACTGTATAATGTGACAAAAGAAGCAATGCAACTGAGACACTAAGATTGCACCCTTAACTGCACCAATGAACTGTATAATGTGACAAAAGAAGCAATGCAACTGAGACACTAAGAGTGCACCCTTAACTGCACCCCATTGCACCAATGAACTGTATAATGTGACAAAAGAAGCAATGCAACTGAGACACTAAGAATGCACCCTTAACTGCACCCCATTGCACCAATGAACTGTATAATGTGACAAAAGAAGCAATGCAACTGAGACACTAAGAATGCACCCTTAACTGCACCCCATTGCACCAATGAACTGTATAATGTGACAAAAGAAGCAACACAACTGAGACACTAAGAATGCACCCTTAACTGCACCCCATTGCACCAATGAACTGTATAATGTGACAAAAGAAGCAATGCAACTGAGACACTAAGAATGCACCCTTAACTGCACCCCATTGCACCAATGAACTGTATAATGTGACAAAAGAAGCAACACAACTGAGACACTAAGAATCCACCCTTAACTGCACCCCATTGCACCAATGAACTGTATAATGTGACAAAAGAAGCAACACAACTGAGACACTAAGAATGCACCCTTAACTGCACCCCATTGCACCAATGAACAGTTAGCTTTTCGTTTATGATTGCGATTAATCTGGTTAAGAATTCGGGGCATATGCAGTTGTGGTGTTATGTGACAAAAAAAGCGAAGCAAGAATAACATCTTGTTCCTTTTACACATGACCATTGGTGCAAACACAATATGTTGCATAATGATGGCTGCTGCCTTTTTATGCACACAAAGTGTAAAGTATATGCCTGTGAATTACATCCTACTCATTCATCATCGGTTTACAAAAAAGCGTGACACAAGTGATAGGAGGGTGTCTCACAAACAGGAAATGTATGTGCGAAAACAAAACCCCAGCTGTGCCACAAGACATGTCACTCGAAATGGAATGCATTCACTTACTGTCCTTTCACTTACTATCGACACCTCAATTTTCAAACTTCTTTTTTGTCTGGGTGACACCTGTTATATATTTTTTAGCATATGTTAAACAAAAATGCTTTTAATGGATGTTTTGTAGGATGCAATGATGCAATGAAACAGACATCAGAGGGACTGTATCTTAATCTAGTTGGACATCTGTCGTAATCGGTTGATTAATTGTTTAATAGTAGGCGGGGTGTTTTCACAGCGCTGCATTATAAAATTTGATGTGTTATTGTGAAGATAAAATGCTGTGGTTCATGTATAAGAAGTGTGAGATATGTGTGTATTATCTGGCTGCAGTGGCACGTGGATGTTATTGCAAGGTCACCAGTTTGTTTTTCTAGTTATCAAATTGGGATTAAGTGACATATTGCTGTGGGCTCGCTGAAAAACACGTTTATGATTGCGATTAATCTGGTTAAGAATTCGGGGCATATGCAGTTGTGGTGTTATGTAATTCTGTTTTGTTACTTGACCTTGAGGAGAAGATGGGAACAGGTCACACGGAAAGAGACTGGGAGGTAAGTTAGGGGAGATAACAGTAAGTGAATGAGGATAGACACAGGAAAAGAGGAGGGTGATAGGAAGAGATGCAAATGTGACACTGGACGGGAAGATGACTGGGGAAGTGAAAAGAGAGTGGAGGAATCAGAACTAACCAGAAAAGGAGACAACAAAAACTGGACAACAGAATCATCCACTAGATTGCGAGAATGGGGGTGAACCAATTAGGGCTAGAAGTGGGCCCTGTTCCTAGTATAGCCCACCATCTTTGGCTGGTTTTATGAAACACATACCTGGAATACGTGCAGGGGGGGGGGTGGGCAGCTTCTAGGCCATTCCTGTCCAGTTGTTACAATGAACATTCCACATTTAATGACCAAACACTCACCTTAGTGGAATAATCACAGTTGCAAGGGCATGGGGTGTTTATTACAGCCCTGTGACACTTGTGGGTGGACTCAACTAATATCTGGTGAAACACCCCCTGGGCACCATGGGTTACCCCTGTAATTAGTCAGCTATCCATCTGCAGGAGAGACTGTTGTAGTTTAAATGTAGTGCCACTTAACAGGTAACAAAGGAGGCTTGCTCCAGGGGAGGGGGTGCATACCCTGTAACTTATCCTGGTGGTCCAGTAGCCACTGACAAGTCATTGTTACCCTGTAATAATTGTTTAGCAGTAATGAAGGCCCAGCTGCAGTTACTGGGGTAATTCGAGGGACCCACAATGTCAACACCAACCACTGGTGATTTATCAGTCACTTTGGCTGTACACCCCTCATTGTTCCCTGTAACTGCCGGTCATCCTGCAACTGTCTCAAGATTTAACAAGACTGCCATCCCAAACAACAAGTTCCAGATGGCAAGTGGACAAGGAAGCCATTGGCTTATCGAGAGTCCAACAATTTTCTCATCTATGTGTAGCCCACCCTTATCAAATATCTGTCACTTCTATTTTTAAACATATTCACAGCACTAGCATTAACACAATCATTTGGCAGTTTGTTCCATTCATTTATAACCCTCTTTGAGAAAGAGTACTTTCTCATGTCCAACCTACACAGCACCTTAACTAATGCTGCTTTGTGTCCTCTGGTTCTACTGCCTTCTTTAAGTCTGAAGGACATATTCTTATCAACATCCTCATAATGGTTCATTATTTTAAACATTTCTATTTGGTCTCCTCTTAGTCTCCTGGTCTCTAGTGTTGTCAAACCACATTGTAATAAGCGACTTTCGTAACTAAGGTCTCTCAATTCTGGAATCATTTTAGTTGCTCTTCATTGTATTCTTTCTAGCATGTCTATGTCCTTTTTACGATACGGCCTCCATGCCTGAATCCAATATTCCAAATGTGGTCTAACTATTGCTTTGTACAGGGGTACAATTAGCTGTTTCTCCTTATACATGATAGTTCTCCTAATTAGCCCTAGAATTTGATTTCCTTTCGAAGCAGCAATACCACATTGCTCTGAAACTTTCATGTCAGCACTAAATGTTACTCCTAAGTCCTTTTCATGTGTGGTTCTACCTAGTACAGCATCCCCCATTTTATATTCTTAGTCCATGTTTCCATGTCCTATGTGTATACATTTACACTCCCCAAAATTTAATAACATTTGCCATTTTTCTGACCATTTAACTAATTTATCTAGATCATCCTGTAAACTTTGTTTATCTGTATCATTAGTAACCTTTCTGAATAGTTTTGTGTCATCTGCAAATTTGAGTACTTTGCTAGATATGTCTTCTTCCAAAATATATATATATATATATATATATATATATATATATATATATATATATATATAAATATATTAAAAACAGTATAGGGCCTAATACTGATCCCTGTTGTACCCCACTCAAAACCGATTTCCAGTTTGAAATCTCACCATCTACTATTACTCTCTGTCTTCTGTGTGTAAGCCACTTTTCTATCCAGTTGACTATATCATGGGCTTTTAGTTTAAGTAACAATCTTTGATGTTGCACTTTATCGAAAGCTTTCTAAAAATCTAAGTAGACAACATCCACTGGTGACCCGTCGTCTACCCACATTGTAATTTCTTCAAAAAAACATAAGAGATTGGTTAGACATGACCTTGTTTTTAGGAACCCATGTTGAGATGTATTTATTAATTTATGTTTTACAAGGAATTCCACCATGTGGTCTCTAATTAATGTTTTGAGTAATTTACATACAACTGATGTTAAACTCACTGGTCTGTAATTTTCTGGCTTGTTCCTCGATCCCTTCTTAAATAGCGGGGTAATGTTTGCCTCTTTGTATTCTGAAAGAACTATTCCTTCTTCTAGTGACAAGTTAAACAATTTTGCAAGTGGTGTACTAATTTGCTCAACAATTCTCTTAAGCAGTTTTGGTGGTATCCCATCAACTCCAGGTGATTTATTATCTTTCATCTTCTTAATTTTCTTTGCTATCATTTCAGGAGTTACAAATAACTGCCCTAAATGTTCTGATTTATTGCCCGCAAATTTAGTAAATGGAACTGGAAGTGAACTGATATCTTCTGTGATAAAAGCTGAGCTGAAATAGTCATTCAGGACCTCTGCCATTTGAAACCCATCTGAAATTATGTTTCCCCTGTTGTTTTCCAGTGGTCCGACCTTATCTCGAACTTTCTGTTTACTCCTTACATAAGCATAGAAACTCTTGCTGTATTTTTTTATATTACCTGCCAATTTTTTTTTAAAGGTTCTTTTAGATTTTCTAATTTCAGTTGTAGCTAGGTTAAGTGCCTCTTTGTAATTTGCATAGTCTTCATCCTTTCTGGTACGCCTATAAACCCTCCACATAGTTTGCTTAAACACTATTTTTCTAATAGCTTCTTTTGACAAGTGTTTCTTTCTAGACCGTTTTCCTTGTTTTTAAGGGAACAAATTTATCGATGATACTCTCAATTTCATATTTGAGAATATTCCAACATTCAGTTGCGTTCTAATTCATCAGCATGTTATTCCAATCTAGCTTTGCTAAGTATTTTCTCATATCTTTATAGTTACCTTTGTGGAAGTTTCTCCTATAAGTTTTTTTATTTTTACTTTCTGATTTTACATTGATGTCAAAATGTATTTGATTGTGGTCACTGTTACCCAATGGTTCATGTATTTTTACATTGTCCACTAAATCTTTTTGTGATGATAAAACTATATCTAATATATTTTCTCCCCTGGTTGGTTCTAGCACGTGCTGAGTAAGGAAGCTATCCTGAAAAAAAATTTAAATTGTTGGTTCTCACCCCCTGTACTCTCTAGAGATTTCCATTGTATGTGTCCATGGTTAAAATCTCCCATTATGATACATTCCCCTTTACTAACTTCCTTTATAGCATTTTGTGTTATCCTCTTTGTTTATGTTTGGACTTCGGTAAACTAATCCAATAGTTAATTTTTATTTTACGTTACGTATCCTGTCAATCCTAATTCAGCATCTGTTATGTCTGTGTTGGCCCATGATTCGGTAATGCCAATTAGGTGAGGGTCAATATCTTTTACCATAATGTTTAATTCGTTTTTCTTATTTACTATACTCCTAGCATTTAAACACACACATCTATAACCTGCTTCAGACATGTTTTTCGAACATCTTGTTATTGGTTTATCTGTACTAATGGCCTCTTGTCCTGCTTGAGGAATATCTAAGTAACCCCCCTGCACTTCTAGTTTAAATAGTGTTTACTACCAAACATATTAGTTATGCTACCCATGCTACTGTTTACTGCTGCTGTGAGTCCATCCGTAAATACTGCTGCCCCCTTTCCACTTAGATGAAGCCCGTCCTTCATATATATATCAGCCCTTCCAACAAAACTTCCCCACAAATCTACAAAACCAACTTCCTCTTCCCTACATAGCTTCTCGACTAGCATGTTAATTGCCATCCCCGGCGATTTCGATATCTAGGACTCCTCCTTCCTATTACTGGTAAAATCCCTGACAGTATTACCTGCTCAACCCGTGTCTGCTTTAGAGTTCTGACCAAATTCCTGTATTTCCTAACTATGGCAGTTGTACCCTCCCTCTCTACGTTATTTGTCCCTCCCTACAAGCAAACTACCACGTCATCTCCCTTGTTTAAGACTCTGTCGGTCTTCCTAACTATTGAGTCCCCCACAAACACCCTCGCTCTCTTTCTCACCCCCTCTATCACTGCCTCGGAATAGCTCTTCCGATGGATCCCCTCCATCACATTCTGTCCTGCAGCCTTGTCACTTGGTGGCAGACTGTTATCAGGCTCTCTCTCACTCATCAACCTGTCACCTTTCCCTCCCGTCTCCTGGCTAACTTGCGCTCCCGTCGCTTTCCCTCCTGACACCTTCCCTCCCGTCTCCCTCACTCCCATTGCCTTAACTATCGTCTCATCCCCCCAACTCCTTCGCTACTATCTCCCCCACTCCCCTTTCCTTCGATCCATTTGTCTTCCCTCCCATTTCTTTCCTTCTCGTCTCCTTTCGTCCTGTCTCCCTACGTCCCATCTCCTTACGTCCTGTCTCCCTATGACCTGTCACCTTATCTTCTCTCAGCCTCCTTCCAGGTTGATGTGAGCTCTCCATAGCATCTCTTCCCCCAGTTTATCATCTACTGTCCCCCCCACCAGAACCACTGGCACCACTCACCTGCTCCCTTCCCACCACTGCCACAACAAGCAGCCTCAGCTGTTCTAACTCCACCTCAAGTTCCTTCATCCTCGTACATCCCCTACTCTAAAAACTAAAACTATCCGCCTGAACCTCAGCCCAGGACTTCTCACACCCGGACTTGACGAAGTCCACCCAGTTGCTACAACTACTGCATATTAAATGCCTGGAGGCCTTTACATGTTGTTTGCACGGCGCCATCACAACATTTAGACTTAATAATCTGATTGCTACATTAGCCTTGAATAAGGCTGTTTTTGTGTTCAAAATGACACTTTAGGCTAATATACTTGCTAACTATGTCTTTCCTACTAAGCTCGCATGAGCCACCTAGCGAATATGGAGAACACTGTGTAAACAAAACAACGAAGTCAGTGTAAACCAACTTACGCTAAAATCCTGCTGTTAATTCCTTTTTACTGAAATCGTTTACTACAACTATGTCAGATATTACCTTATGTATGTAATTTATGTAAATGTATCACTTTATCTAATATATATTTAACAATGTATATGATAGTTTGGTACACCAGTTTAATTCACAACCTGTAAACAAACTCCCCCTTATCACTCATTGAATTTGAGTCTGGGAAAAATACTGCCTCTGTTAACAAAAACAGTTTCTTAATATATGTCTATAAGAAGTTTGTGTATACAGTACAACTTTTTTCTGCAAATTCTCTACACCAATTTCAAGTCGCTGCTGCACCAAGATTCCGGAAGCTTGAAAGAATGAGTCTCTGGCTGCATTATTTGATTATTTGTGATTACACTTATGATTACACTCTGTATTACACTTATGATTTAGCTGCTCCCAGCCCAACAATGTTGCTTCAATCAACCAAAATGCACTGCAACTATTTGTGTGTGTGCGCATGTACACACATTTATACATATTGTGTACGCACACACACGCATGCTTCCACACAAACATCTATACATGTGTGAAAAAGATGTTCTGTGTGCATGAATGCACCATACATGCGTAGTATGTATGTTTGTGTACATATAATATGTGCATGGGTGCATGAAGGTATGAGCATGTGTGTGTGTGTGTGT
This sequence comes from Lamellibrachia columna, assembly GCA_963662155.1. Taxonomy (NCBI): domain Eukaryota; kingdom Metazoa; phylum Annelida; class Polychaeta; order Sabellida; family Siboglinidae; genus Lamellibrachia; species Lamellibrachia columna. The sequence goes on along the minus strand of OY759262.1, from coordinate 12,554,402 downwards.
GTGTGTGTGTGTGTGTGTGTGTGTGTGTGTGTGTGTGTGTGTGTGTGTGTGTGTGTGTGTGTGTGTGTGTGTGTGCGCGTGCGTGTGTACGAGTGTGTCCCACTTTTTTCCCACCACCAGAACTCAAGGTTCCTGGTTCGCCATTACATTTTCTTTATCCACCTCAGCACATGCCTGAGTGAACGAACTCCTTTGAAAAACTAGTGGTGAGCACCTTTCAAGATCAGTCGCCTCACCTGTTCAAGTTAACAGTAACACCTGCTACAGGCTGCCAGTGTTTACTCTGTTAAGACTTCCAACATTCTACAATGAACGTTAGCCAACTGGTCATGTTCCATCATTTTGTCTGAGTGTGGCAAATGTTCGGCAATTCCAAGAGAGCGTGGTTTGTTGGTTCTGTTTTTTTTCATGGTCTTTCAAATCGTTGTGACATTGAGTCTATTCTATTCTATTCTATTCAGCTGGCATGCCAGCAAACAGCGACGAGACCGATACTAACTTTGCACTGCTTAAAACACAACTTTTTTAAAGGAATGTTCACAATTTTACATGTAACTTGAAATTCTTGCACCGCATAGTATTTTATAAAAAAAAATACTTTTGATGCAGCTACTTATGTAATGGTATCCTCATATCAACAGACTTACCATAAATTGTTAAAAACCTGCAAAATTGTACACTAACAATACTATAATATAAAACACATATTTTCTGGTTAAAAAATAAATTACCAAACACCATGCAGTAACAATCAGTTTACCAATACTGTCATCCCCAAAACCATAAATAAGTTCCTGTTCCAAAACAGAAATTTTACATATCCGATAAAATCATTACTCATATTATAAATTTACATGAAATTACACAAGTCATTTACGATAGGCAAGAGGCTCGCCTGTCTAGTTAATAAAAGGCGAGGATCCATGCCAGGATATTTGGAACATTATTAAAACGCAATAAACACGTACAATATACACATATTTAACATGTATAATCATCATACATATATCACTATTAAAGTTACTTGAAAATCATGCATAAATAAAAAATGTTTTGTGATGAAAACCATAACATTATATGACATGTGTGCATGTTGATTTCGGACAATATCGCCAACTATTAGACGACAAACTTACTCATAAACAGTTGTTGTGGGTCAATTTTAAATCTGAAGTCATTTGTTCCGAAATGGATCAGTATCACGGATCAGTTTAATGCCCTGCAGGAACTACGCCCCTACTGGGGTGATTGACTATAATTTATAGTCGTCGTCCTGTACTGATTTATATTGTGAATCACATCAGTAAATCAAGAATCAACATGTAACTTTGTTGGGATCATTAATCCAGGCACACCTAAGATGCTGTTCTAACACAAACATGTCCTACAATAATAATTCAAAGACACATAGCTTTTCTGAAAAAAAATTCAGTTGCTGTTGATACAGTAGTTCAACCTGATTAACTGTTGCACTAAAATAAAATAATTTGCTCTAGGTTAAAACTGTGGCTTGAAATTGACACAACCACGAGGAGACAACAGAATATACCATAGAATAAGTAATACAGAAAACCTGACATCTAGTGAATGAACAGTACATTACTAGTAGTATGTGATCACAATTATTCAATTACATTTGTAATTTAATATCTTTGAAATGGTTCAAGTGAAACAAAAGTCATGGTTTGGGGCTATGAACCTGAGATAATATAAACTAACCATGTGCAATTAACATCAAGAATATCATGCCACTGGTTTACTCAGAATGTGTTCTAAAAGTGGGAGATTCCGGTCATTTCTCCAGTGGGAGATTCCGGTCATGTTAACCAGCACGACCAATAAGTGCATGCGCAGTTCTATGAGAATCAGGTAACCTAGACCATTGTGACGTACTAAGGGAGGCTGGTATACACAGAACCAACGCAACGTCTCAAACAAATGAGTTACTGAGCCAGAAACTGGACTAGTTCAATAAACAAAGGCCAAAATGTATTAGATAAGTTGAGTTTGGACACAAACAGTATACCCATATCGTACTAGCAAATATAGGAATAGGTGTATACAAATATATTTTCATTTGGTGAGAATTTTTTTTTAGACTTTTACACTCGTGTCGGAGGGTTATCTAACAATATGGCATGGCTCATGAAATTAAGATGATGTATGTTCAAAAAGGTTTTCCTAGTAAACCACTGGCATGATATTCTTAATTATAGTTGCAAATGGTTATGTTTTAACAACTCTTATAGGTGCATAGGCCCAAAGCCATGATTCTGTTTCCATTTAATGCCATTGTTTTTTGTATGTCACTTTTTCATTTATGAAACACTTCATGAAAATTAACAAGAAAACACACCTAGTCAAATATTTCATGATGGGCAATTTTGATTTTACTGCTGCACCATCAAGCATCATTATCACCAACTAACCTTTTAGGTGTGAAATAAAACCACTGCAGTTGGCAAATCAGTAGAACTTGAGGCACCCAATTAATGGGTGACAGAAGTGGGTGTGTGGTTTAACATGTGACGCAAGAGTAAAAAATTGACAGCTCTGTAACAATTTATTGATGACCGTCTGCTGTTATATGGCAATATATTTGCTGATAGCCCTTTTAGTACGTGATTTGCATGAATAACTTCTTTGTAACAAGGAAGGTGAAAAAAGCGGAACGACTGAAGAAAGGATGAATACGAGAAGGAAAATAACAATAAATACCCGGAATTAGGCGCAGTCGGCCACCATTACACTTTACGAGCACTGCCAAGCTTTAGGAGAAAAATGTTGGTTTTTTTCATTGCCCTTTAGCATTCTACAGCACTGCGGGAATGGGGAACACCTTGAGGGGTTTCAATACAAGATGTATGTGCTAATGTAACACGATGTCGTAGCCAGAGGACATTATGACAATTTGTCATCAGGACAGAATGCAGCACAACTCAGCACCTACACACAGCCTAACAGACCCACACATGTTGCTAGACTGAATAAAAACTGCACTTTCGTCGTTCAGTGCAAAACTCAGAACACTAGAAGAAATCAATCTAATGGTACTTAATCATATACAAAATGCCCCACGTCTCATTCGTGTCTGCTTTATATAGTTCTAAGATTCTCTATCTATCTCCAGCCTGAATGCCTGCAAGAAAATCATAAATTTAAAAGAAAAACAGTCCTAAAAACAAATCTAGATTGGTAACGACCTAACAACTACATTAGAGCTTTCATTTTGACAAATTGATATAAAAAATAGATCACTATCTTTTGTTGGTTTACTTATTCAATGACGAATAGGGTAGGTCAGACACTTATATTACATGCTCACTTGTAAGCCATCTGTGAACGTGTTGCATTTCATTAGATGTTGAAAGGAATTTTTATTGCCAAAAAGCTACATGGAAGACATGTTTGTGCCACTGTAGTGTCTTGTGTTAAACATGTTTGTGCCACTGTAGTGTCTTGTGTTAAACATGTTTGTGCCACTGTAGTGTCTTGTGTTAAACAGCAGTAAACATTATTGTTAGCAGTATATTCTTTGCTGGCTCTGAATTATGTTTTTATTTTGTGTTGTGTCAAGCACCCATTGCTTTGTGTTGTGTCAAGCACCCATTCCTTTGTGTTGTGTCAAGCACCAATTACTTTGTGTTGTGTCAAGCACCCATTACCGTTGATTCTTCTGAAAATATTCAGTCAACTGATTTACTGTTAAGGTGTCATGAATAATTTTGCAGTTTCATAAAATTTTTTAAAACTGGCCAACTCATCTAGCATACGGGTGTAAGGAGTTGGAAATGTATCTTTTGGATAAGGCACAATAAGTCGCTATATCTGGTGTCAACAGCTGGGGAGGCAAGACTTCCATAGCTGGCGGTCTCTACCTGTAAACCACACCAACACAAAACACCCCTGCAATAGTGCTGAACATAGGGTTGTTTGGGGTATAACCACAAGAACACAAGACCAGTGAGGTCTTCACACCAACTGATGATTCACTCTCAGATGGATAAACATACATAACTGACCCCTTTTTAAAAAACATTACAATTTCTCGTTTATCATTAAATCCTAAAAGACACAAACCTGCATCACTGCATGGGATTAGTTGCCTGTTGAGTCGCCAGGGTGCGCCAGTAAGCATGCAGTCGCTGTAACCACAGGCCCCAGTAATGTACACACTTCTGTCGCGGTATCAAGTGGACGTGGGCGGGAGATCCGTCTTTATAGGCGATCACCAGCAGAGTGCTTTCTATCTGAATACAGCCAACACAAGATAATCAACCTAGTGAAATACCAATGTAGATACAGTGCAACACTCTTATAACGAACACAGATACAATGAATTGACAGATATAACGAAACAATTTCTTATGTACGGATTTTTTCCCTATCTTTTCCATTATAAGTATTCACGAATATTACTTCACGGTTATTACGAACACCTTTTCCTGAAATTTTTTCGCCGTATAACGAATTTCTGTCCAACTGAAAATCGCCCCGTTGTTCGCAAATACTTCCCGTCTGTGACCTGGAAGCCATGCCATGGCCGTGCAGAGCATAACGAGTTCACGGATATAACGAACTCGTTAGCTACACACAAAGTAGTTCGTTATAAGCGTGTTGCACTGTATAATTATCATATATTAAATGAACTCACAATGCTGCTGTAATATTACACACAACTTGTTATTTCTTGTCATGATGACTTCCCCAAATGTAATGACCTGTTACAGTAGCTTCCTACCAGTCTGGTTTGTAATGTGGCTTGCTATGATAATTCATAATTCAATCAAATACATAAATTCCTTGGATTTATGACTTGATGAGCTTCCAACTGAATTAGTTAAAGCAAAACACCAAAAAGGAGATAATAAAAACTAAACATGTGCAACTAAAATCAAGAATGCCACGCCACTGGTTTACTCCGAATGTGTTCTAAAAGTAGGATATTCTGGTCATTTCTCCAGTTAATTAACTGAGGACTGACATGTTAACCAGTGTGACCTATAAGCGCATGTGCAGTTCTATGAAATCGGGTAACCTAGACTACCTTGTGATGTATTATGCTCTGCCTGTATACACACAGGACAAAAGAAACGTCTGAATCAAAAGTTCTGTTATGACAGAAAGAGGACAAGTTTAGCAAACACAGGCTAAAATATGTTGCATAAGTTTAATTTGGATGCAAACAGCATGGCCATATCCTAACGGTAAATGTAGGAATAGGTGTATACAAATAAATTTTCATTTGGAGCAAATATGGCCACACTCATGACGTAGGATTATTTACAAGTATGACGCAGCCCAAAGGTGGTGTGTGTTCAACAAGGTTTTCCTAGTAAACCACTGGCATGATATTCTTGATAGTAACTCTTATAGGTGCATACGCCCCAAACCATGACTTTTGTTTCCCTTTAAAGGTCTGCCACTTCACAGACAACTCAGGAGTAGGGTCCTATTTAAACCGTATTTGCGATCAGATCCCTGTGGGGAGCCTCCACAGTCAATCCACATTCAATCAAGCATTCCATCATATACTTTGTTTTTGAAAAAGGAAGTGTTATCAGTACCTTCAAGCGCAATGAGGGGTCAAAGTTGACAGCGCCCATGTACGCAGCCAACTGAATGGGATTATCATACGTGTGACGGATGTCAGCTTTCTGTCTCTTCGATGTCTTCCAGTCAATCAAACATAACTGGTCTCTACAGGGTTAACAGAAAAATTTTCATCTATGCAAACGCCTGAAGGAAAACAAACATGAAGATAAAATTAATTATAGAAAGACTGTTCAGCATTTACACAAAACACTGGTACTTTAATCAGTGTGACACAAATATGTACAAACTGAGCAATTATTTACGTATACAGAAACATGCTTATTATTTAATTTCTTTTCATAAAGTTTTCATGCTTAGTTTTGTCAATTTGACAAAGCGTAGCTTAAAATACTAACTGTAGCACTACTGTCATGTTTAATAAGATTTTAAAAGATTGTAATTCACAGCAGCAACTCCAAGTGGCAAGTGGACAAGGCAGCCATTGGCATATTGAGAGTCCTACAAATGTTCCTCTATGTGTGGTCCGTCCTTGTGAGATCTCCATTAATACTGCTCAAAAAAACAACCAAAACACGCGATGCTTTTTTTGGGTTCAATGGTCTAATGATCAGAGCACTGGACTGTAGATTGAGGGGGCCAGGGTTTGAATTCACCTCCTGCTCTTTCAAAACTAGTGCAACTTCGTTCACTCCACGTTGCCAGTGTCAGTGGGAAGAGATGCTACAAGCTGTTGGCCCCTTGTAGGCTTGTACGTGGGGTCTATGCTAGGGGAAGTAAAAGATCCCACTTGGGTTAAATGGGTAAGCTGGTGTGGACTGGTGTCTTGATCTCTAACTCCCATTGGCGTCAATATCCTGACATAAGAACTCAAAGTAGAAGCAGTAACTACTGGTTGAAGTTGCTTAAAACAAATTGACAAATAACTGTAAAGGGCGGGCTACATATAGCTGAACAATTGTTGTACTCTCGATAAGTCAATGACTTCCTTGTTCACCAGCCATCTGGAGCTACACTATTTGTCCCAATAAACGTACAGTATGCTTAACAAATGCTTAACAAATGCTTAACAAATGCTTAAAATCCGTACAACAGCGTGTAGTTGCCTGAGCTGGCTAAGCAACGTAATTCACCTGTGCTCATTGAAAGAACCGTCCAAAGCAACAACTGCCAGTACCTTCCCGAAAACATTAAGTTGGTAGGAAATATAGCAACATTTCGCCGTCAACTAAAAACCCACCTGTTTAAACTTGCTTATAGTCCATAGCTCCTCGCTGTACCGATCCCACTGTTTACAACTGGAATTGTTAAACCAACTAGAACTGTCTAACCCTTTTGTTTTGGTGTGCTGCCAAGCTTTGGTTTCCTGAAGATTTTAGCGTAACAGAAGTATTATATTTGATTGTATTGTATAGATCTATGTTGGAAGTCGATGATCCTCATTCACATCTGTATTGATGTAGCATATTTACCATCAGAAATGGTATAAAACTTTTGAAAATGCGGGAATTTGAAAATGCTGCATCACCGCCGAGTCTGCAACACAGTTGGCCTTCCCATTTGCTGATCGACATAATTGTCCAGTTCGAGAGGCGAGTGTCATTGTGACAGTATATTTATTAGTATTTATAACATATTGGTTGGCTAAAAAGAATATTCATAAAAAAATCATGAAAATAATGTTTTTCCATCACGCAATTGTTCTGCTCAGCTACACCAAGACAATATACTAAGAGGTCCCTTACTACACTGCACACAGTAGACTCGCTAGAAGGCACCATGGTTGTCTCACCATGCGAGCATGCTAACGGCAGGGCATCACGTCTGAGGCGAGCGATCGCTCTCGCTCCCTATCACTTGTGCAAATCAATAATCTAGGGAGCGATTTATCGCTCGCGTCATTTGCTAAAATCGCTCGATACCTGCAAGTGTTCATCTTGACAAGGAGTTTCTTGAGTGTTAGATTCACTTATTAGAGCATGTACGCTTATTAGGGTGAATACGGTACTTGCTTTGGATGGCAATCTTGTCAAATCACAAAGAAACACAACAAATTTACTCAGTACTTCCAAAGCATTCACCAGAACAAAAACTTATGTTGAGTCGGTGGCAGTTGCAACAAAGTGGATGATTAAATCACCTGTATTTGGCAACACAATCATAGATGCCCTTGTAGTGCAGCTGAGGGTGTTGCACCATCTGTTCAGTGTTGACCACCTCCCCGATGTCTGGGAACACAGTTTGTATACTCGACCAGTACCCCTCGTTGGCACCAGACAAATCCAGCTCCTCCTCTGGCATCCCTCCCAGGTATTTCTCAATGCACGAGTGGAAATTGGAACCATTGCTGAACAGTTCTGAAAACAAACCACTGAGACGTGTTATTGTGGTTATTACTGGGAATGTGTTGAGTGATGTATCATCACAATTACATGATTTCAACACTGGAATGAGGAATACAGTAATTTTGACAGCAGGGTCTGGAACATACATGGACATTCAAGATTGCCTGCACATTTGAGGCCAAGTAAAAAAATATTGTGAACTGATTCATTATATGTTAAAGTATAATTGCTTTTCAGTTCATACATTGGGTTCAGGAGTTGGTTGACTCATTGCCAAGTTGTACATGATGCAGCTTGATGCTGTCTAACACAGACTGCAGGTTATTGTTGTTCAGAGCTTAGTGTATATACCACATCTATAATAGAATAAAACTGACTGCTACAGGACAAGAAAATGTTAGCTGTAGATATTTAAGTAAGGTTTCAGTCAAACATTATAACCCTCACACCTTTCTTATACTTTGCAAACCCATCTTCTCCAAGCTCTGCAATCATTTCCTTTTCCCACCTGTCAAGGAAGAATCGTGCCTCTGGTGACATGGTCTTACTTAGAATTGACGTCACACTAGGTAATCTTGTCATCGTGTCTGTCACACCTGGTATAGCAAGCTCTTCAGCAGTCTGAAAATGTCCGAATCCATGGTTTTTTGAGTTTGGTGGAGGAAACAGTGGGAAAAGGAATATAGAGTCCATATTTCCAAGATCAATTTTGGGTTTTTCAGCTTCGCTTGGTACATCCCCCGCAAATGGGTCAACAGAATCTGTATTATCCTTATTATGATCATTGTTAACTGTTTTCTCCGAGGTGAAAGTCTGTGACTTCTCGGCACTGTTGTCTTTTACTTGAGCAGCTGATGATGCAGGAGCGATCCAAGGACTGTTATTATGTTCCTTCTTTCCGTGGTTCTTGTTTAGAATGGGTCCATAAAGCACATTATCAATATATTTCTGTCGTTTGAGCATTTCCAACTCCGATTGCTTCCATTTCTTCTTCTGTGATGGTACTGGTGGCAGCTGTGTCTTGTCGGACAAGACGTGGCCCATAGAGAAGCATCTAGTAATAGACCTATTTGATTGCAAGACGCTACTGACACGCGGCGTCCGTCCATTACTAATGAAAACGTAACTCATAAAAGCCGATCTGAGGGATCTGAAGTTGCTTCGTTTATGCAGAATATAACATGGGCATTGACCAGATCTAATGACAAATAACCGACTAGTTGTCATCATAGTGCCAACGAGCAACAGCCAAGCAAAATTAACGATTACGAAACTGCAGTGTTGTGTTGTGGAAGTGTGTGTATTATCGCTCGCACTCCATCAGCATGACTCAAATATGGCAACATATCTTCCCGCTCGAGTCACGGTGGTGATCGTTGTTTTCATCATTTTACATAAAAATCACATATTACAAGGCATGTATGTGTGAAATGTTGCTTAGCTGTGTGCGTAACTTTGTTTTTGCCGCGAGAAACAAACGTCTACGTAAATCGTTAGAGGGCGCGGTGAATTGCGACAACTGGTGCTGACATCATGCGGGCAGTATTTCGTACAGGTTTCAGTTGTACCGGTATAGTATAAAATAAAGCCTTCAAAACGATACATTTTGTAACACAAAACACAATATATAATTCGAAATCACAATGTTTTTGCTGTTGCAAAAGGAAAAGCTTTAAAATAATTATCGGATATACTTATCATATTAAAATATTATATTTTCTCTGTTCGGTAATATTACTAATGATCACTGGAATCGGTAAAAAAAATGGTATGAAAGAAGAACGTAGCTTCTGTCTGTCAAGTGTTAAAGCCATTTTTGCTTATTTATTTACTTTACTTTACTTTGTCCCGGTGAGTAAATTTCAATATCTGCTTTGTGTGCTGCATACGAACGAAGTAAATGCAGCACGTAAGGTTGTAATTAGTGTACAACCTGGGACAGTATCCACAGCGCAAACTGTACTGCGCAACACGTATGATGAAACACAGGAGAAGGGTTATCATGACATTCTTGGAGCATTTGACAGTTGCGAGTCGACTAATGATCTCCATGGTGACTGAAAGGAAAAGTAACTTCAAACAACTGCTCTTTTTAGATAATACGACCACATCCAACCATCCAGTTGATCTGATCTATGAGAATAACCCGAACATTGATATCGACACCTTCTCACTAGTAGAAGTCAACATTGTCATCAAACAAATGAAACTTAGCAAAGCTCCAGCACTAGCTAACGAAAGAAGTGTGGTGACTACCAAATTAAAGGAAGATTCTAAAACAAAACAAACTTAGGGGATAGACCACCAGAATCTCGAGTATCGGACCAACACCTAAGAAAGGAAGCCTGACACTTCCTGAAAAACTATCGTGGAATAAGTCTAACCATGGGCATCCGCAAGGGGGGACAAGGGGATCTGGAATTTTTTTTGACGTAATTTCGTGAGCTCAAAGTATATTTTAACTTTACATATATATATATATATATATAAAATATATATATATATTTTTTTTCTTGCTCCTGCTTAATAGAATTTGCCCTGAGCTAAAACAGATCTTATGCTCAAGCCAGAACGGATTTAGATCCCTATGAACTACAACTTCGCAGATTCTTGCTCTTAGACGCATCATTGAGGAAATGTGAAACCACCAGAACGAGGCTGCCATTATTTTCATCTACTTCAAGAAAGCCTTCGAATCAGTAGATAGAAACAAACTATTCCAGATTCTTCATGCGTATGGCACGCCAGAGAAAATCGTCAAAGCCATACAAATAATGTATGAACGCACCTATGCAATCGTACTAACTCCCGAAGGGGTAACTACACATTTCAAGATTAACACAGGAGTTCTCAAAGGATACCATTTCGTCCCATACCTGTTCACCACAATCTTTGACCACGCTCTAAGAACTGCGATTAATGACAGAGAATGACTAACTCTCACCAGATGCCGAAGCACCAGATATCCAGCCTGCCATCTCTCTGATCTTGATTTTGGTTTCCGGAAGAGAGTGTTGGTCATCAGAAAGTTGTGCTCATATATGAAATCAAGAAGAAGCTGACCATTTCTGTTAGTGTTGCTGTGGCGTAAAAAAAAACATTTGAGAGTTGGGCATTGAAATCACGTCCATTTACAAGACAGGCATGTGGAGGGATGTGTAATACTGTCTAGTTAAAGCTTTCGTAGAACTCTTCAGCGTCTGTTTCATCACTCACATTTGTCGGGGAATAACATGATATGACATGAGTTTTAGGGTTCCCTGTAAACAGAGCATGTATGACGTGGTCTGTTATCTTGGTGATTGATACAAGCTTCTGGAGCGATGAAAATGTCAATACTCCGACGTCCCCAAGTACAAGTCACTGAAATGTCAAAAATGTTCATGTGTTTGTGGAGTTCTTCCTTGGCACTAGTGGAAGTTAGTGGGGGGCAGCTGTGGCCTAGTGGTTAAGGTGTTGGACTCTAAATTCGAGGGTTGTGAGTTCAAGACCCACATTGGGCACGGTTCGTTTTCGAAGCTTAGGCAATTTCGTTTACCCTACTTTGCCTCAGTCTACTCAGCTGCAAATGAGTACAAACACTGTTTGGAAGGTACCTGCGATGGTCAGGAGAGTCAGTATAACTGCACTCTAAGTTGCTTCGCACTACAGAAACCAGGTTTAAGCACTGGCCATATAAGCCTTCATGGCTTCCTAAGGCGTAATGCCTGGGGGATGACTTTACCTTACCTACCTACTAGTGGAAGTTAAACTGCAACTGTTTATAGTTACCCGCATCAAATGGTATCCATCCTTATGGCTTTGGGGTGTCATCTTCATACGGGTCGAGAAGTACAAAGTGTTTTGGCAGGGATTTGAACCCTGGTGTTGTTGGTGTTGTTCGAACTCATCATATGTTCAACTGATACTATAGTGCGTCGCTGCTGCTACTGTGGATGTTTTTATTTCCGAGACACCACATCGTAGACAGGATGCCAACCAAGGCCGAAGAAGACCCACCCCCTTGAGTGACTACATTTCTGTCTGATTCCTACTCCTTGATCTGCCTGGCTTGGTTGAATCTACCAGGGACTTAAGTCCGACCAGTATAGTTATCCGGGAGTACGTAAGCATACCCACTGCGACAAAGTAGTAGCCGTGGGGAAGGATTTTATTTACAGGTGCATAATGGGGAGACACTTCTAAGATATTGATGTGGACGTTGTGCAAATTTATAGAGGTAACTGGAAACCCGAATGTAAAACTTCGCTATTTTTGAATACATTTCAGCCTACAAGAAGTAAATTTCATCATCGATCAGATAAATTTTTCCTTCCTAGTTAACCAATATATGCTATACTACTTATCACATTCATTATCTATGACAGCACCCATGCAATACGTGAATACGGTTTTGTGAAGATAGGTGTTAATTATGGCGTATCATTTAATTAAAACAATCAAGATATAACATAAATTACATATGCTATGTTATTTATTTTCGGAATTATCCAGCATAATGAGCCTTTGCACCATGAATGGGCATTGTGCATTACTTTATACATAAAAGTAACACTAATAATCACATCAACAATACGTGGGCTTAGAACTCACGCGTGTCAAAACCATTGACAAAACTATGAGGTCAAACTTTTATTCACCACCAGTATATACTCTCGCACGTAATATATTATTATTGAGGTTTTTTTCACACAACAGTAACAAACATGAAAGGTCAATTTCAAATATTTTGTTACGAAGTTAATCGCATTTTAATTTCCAAAGTACCATTTCTAGTTTGAATTTTATTCGACAGTATTAGACAATGCGCATGCGCTTCTAAGGCCCTGCTTACATCTCGACAATGGTGAGTTTCGGTCTAAGTTAATAAAATGACACATTGAAAATAGCTAAGATAATCCTTACTTCATACACTAGCTAAATATCGCCTTATAAATGATGTGGGGTTTGGTTAAATGTCGTTCCACAGCTTTGATGGCGTTAAAAGACCATATGTGTTAGGTTTATATGTTGCTGAGTCATTTGTGTGCACTGTACCAATTGAGTTGCCTTGGATTATCGCCCACAATGAGCGTTTAAGATGTTGTATTTTCCTTGTGTTGACGGCCGCATAATATACTCTATGTATTTTTGCTTAGATTTATGTAATCCTGGTAATCATACGCACTTGTAAAAAAATCCGGGCCCACCATAATTTCGCCGTTATTAAGTTATTAACATGCAATTTGTACAGTAACCATGCACAATACAAATACATGCACAGTATCCCAATACTGAATGCTTGATGAGATACAGCGAAACTGGGAAGCAGTGTAGTGAGTTTAGAGATCGAGATCACCAGCTCTATGACTATGATTGTATGTAATTATGAATTAGTATTGTTCCAGGTTACATAATGTATGTCAAATTTCCTTCGTTAGATCTCCATCCCAATGGAATCTCCAGTATACACAATTTCAGCCAAATACATGCAAAACTGACGGAGATATGGGGAACAGATAGACAAACACACCCACAAACTGCTTTATAGTATAGAAAGACAATAATATTCCCTCTACCATCAGACATCAGTTGTCCGTGTATATATATATATATATATATATATATATATGCTTCCATGTGGAGAAGAAGAGACTGTGAGTGAGACCAGTCTTAAATGTAAGAGCTGGTGCAAGAGGCAGAAATGCCTAATAAGTTAGAAGAGGACGGACATATAAGAGAGACTTGGTGGGATTGTGAAGGGAGTGGAGGTCGAGGGATAAAAAAAAATACACTGTTCAGTAGAAACTTTCAATGGTATTCTCAACTACTACATCTAGACCCATGTTTAAATGGAACAAGTAAGCACACACGGGCATTGATCTTTTTGAGAGATTGGTTGTAATCCCACTCTGTTCATATTTGGGAGTCCACAGACAAATTTGGAAATCCATACTTTTTCAACAAATATATTTCCCCATACAAGTGGGTTGATTTAATTCCAGTATTTCGACCGGTCAGAAGCGAATGCCCATAATCTAAGATTACAGGCTGAACATAATTTCTTTTAGGTAGTACTGAAATATATTACTCGAAGAACGTTTGATATGAGAGCAGCGAACAAACAGAAGCGAGTATGACCACTCGGTAGAGCTACTAGCCAGTTCAAGATGGCATTGTACACTGACCTTGATGGACCATTGAAATCAACCAGTTTAACAATGGATTGATCATCTTTTAAAGTAGGGTGTCGTACAGACTTCTACCAAGGGTTGTATAAGAAGTCCGGAGAATGAAACTAGGAGTCTCAGACTCCCGGGAAAATTGAAGCACGATATATTGTCATACACATTTTCTATGTTTTAGGGCCAAAATCAATCGGGTGGAAATGGCCCTGGTGGCGATAAGAAAGATGACAAGGTAAGCACAACCTAATTTTTTTCCTGCAAGTTTCTTGGTTACATAATTATGTTATCTCAACTTGTTTCTCAACTTGTTTTGGCACTGCAAAAGTCTGACTTCTTTCAGGACAAGAAGAGGAAATATGAGCCCCCGGTGCCAACCCGAGTTGGCAAGAAAAAGAAGAAGATAAAGGGCCCAGATGCTGCAAATAAGTTACCACAAGGTACGGGGCTGGGGTCAAATAAGTTGCCATAAGGTACAGGGCTGGGGTCAAATAAGTTACCACAAGGTACAGTGCTGGGGTCAAATAAGTTACCACAAGGTACACTGCTGGGGTCAAATAAGTTACCACAAGGTACAGGGCTGGGGTCAAATAAGTTACCACAAGGTATAATGTCAGTATAAAGTGAAATCCTAAGCCCTTTTATGCAGGTTTATGCAGATAGAGCTGGTGGTTAAATGGAACTTATTTACTGCAAGTTGTAGACAATTTACATCCCCTCTGGCTACAATGGCAGTATATCACAGCCATTGCCAGGTACTCCTATGGCCGAGAGTAATGTAGACATTGTGGAGTTAACAACATTACCAAGACTCCAAAAGGCATCAATAGAGGTTGAATTCTGGTCCTCTCAACTGAGAGTCCACTGACCCAATCACTATGTTGTAGTCCACAGCAGGATCCATTTGTTGATAATTTTCTGTTTGAAGACTTATGTACTGTAAGGCTAACGCATGCTAGAAGGGAAAGCCAGAGCTGAACCAATATGATATTGCCAGATTGTTTTTCAACTAGATATTGGTATTTGACCACTGCCATGGACATGGATTTGTTTAATGTATTTTGCAGTGCATGCTTTGATCTTGGTGTGATGTGAACCATAAAACATGTTAAGCAATTTCATTATGTCTGCACATTGAAGGCTGCCATTCTGTGCAATAACTCTTTTAAACTTATAAAATTCAGACTTTATGTGTTGACCAGTGACGCCACACACGCGATGTCGCCTAAAGCTGTTGAAACTAGAGCGCATCAAGGATTACCTCCTTATGGAGGAAGAGTTCATCAAGAACCAGGAGCGACTGAAGCCACAGGAGGAGAAACAGGAGGTTCGTTCACTAGTGCCTTTTCATCAAATGTCTGGTTTTGTAGAATCTGCAGATTATGCTAATGTAACTGGAAATGTTGTAACCTAATTTTTTTTCCGAAGTGACCTATGCATTTGTTGTTACACAACCTTGAAAATAATGGACACTTGAAGTTTTGGAATGATTTTAAGTTGATGGATATGATCCAAAGTGTTTATATTCTTCTTGACTTCTAGACAAACCTTCAGTTGATGACCTAATTCCACATTTTACAGTACTGTTTCTTTACATAAAATTACATGTTACCAGTCATTATAAAATTATAGAGTGTAGCTTTAACTTATGTGTTTGATGTGTGCAAGGCATACTGTAGAACAGAACATAGGATTGGTGTCTCCTGCATTTTGTAGCACGTTGTTTGGGCATCTTCTATGCGCGTTTGGATTCGGGTGTGTATATAGTTCTGTTTTTATCAATAGGAGGAGAGGTCAAAGGTTGATGACCTGCGTGGAACGCCCATGTCTGTTGGCACCCTGGAGGAGATTATTGACGACAACCATGCCATTGTGTCAACGTCCGTTGGCAGTGAACATTATGTCAGCATCTTGTCATTTGTTGATAAGGACTCACTGGAGCCTGGCTGCTCTGTCCTCCTCAACCACAAGGTGGGCTTATGCGAAATGAAGTTATTCCCAAAAAATAACTGTTTCATTTGAATCACTCAGTGAATATGTGCTAAAGTTTCATGCTGGTCAGTGAGAATGCAGATATCTGTGTATGGTAAAGCATGACAAGCATAGCATTCTTATAACTTCACATTATAAGTGTGGAGGCATAGCATTCTTATAACATTATTAGGCATAGCATTCTTATAACTTCAATTTATAAGATAAAATTCCATAAAATATGTGTAGGTGGTTTCTTTATGTTACAAACTTATTACATGAATAATGTTAAGGACAATTTCCAAGATTTGTGCTAGGCTGGTAGCTACACAGTGAAGGACCAACCATCCCTGCAGGCATTACTGTCAGCTGTCTGTCTGTTTAACAAGATTGCCATCCCAAAACAAGTTCCAGATGGCAAGTGGACAAGGAAGCCATTGGCTTATCGAAGAGTCCAACAATTTTCTCATCTATGTGTAGCCCGCCCTTATCAAATATCTGTAAATTCTATTTTTTTAAATATTCACACTACTAGCATTAACACAATCATTTGGCAGTTTGTTCCATTCATTTATCACCCTCTGTGAGAAAGAGTACTTTCTCATGTCCAACCTACACTACTCCTTAACTAATGCTGCTTTGTGTCCTCTGGTTCTACTGCCTTCTTTAAGTTTGAAGAACATATTCCTATCAACATCCTCATAACCGTTCACTATTTTAAACACTTCTATTTGGTCTCCTCTTAGTCTCCTGGTCTCTAGTGTTGTCAAACCACATTGTAATAAGCGACTTTCGTAACTAATGTCTCTCAATTCTGGAATCATTTTAGTTGCCCTTCGTATTCTTTCTAGCTTGTCTATGTCCTTTTTACGATACTACCTCCTTGCTTGAATACAATATTCCAATTGTCTAACTATTGCTTTGTACAGGGGTACAATTAGCAGTTTCTCCTTATACATGATAGTTCTCCCAATTAGCCCTAGAATTTGATTTCCTTTTGAAGCAGCAATCCCACATTGCTCCGAAACTTTCATGTCGGCACTAAATGTTACTCCTAAGTCCTTTTCTTGTGTGGTTCTACCTAGTACAGCATCCTCCATTTCATATTCTTCGTCCATGTTTCCAAAATTAAATAACATTTGCCATTTTTCTGACCATTTAACTAATTTATCTAGATCATCCTGTAAACTTTGTTTATCTGTATCATTTGTAACCTTTCTGAATACTTTGTGTCATCTGCAAATTTGAATACTTTGCTAGATATGTCGTCTTCTAAATCATTTATATATATATTAAAAACAGTATAGGGCCTAATACTGATCCTAGTGGTACCCCACTTAAAACCAATTTCCAGTTTGAAACCTCACCATCTACTATTACTCTCTGTTTTCTGTGTGTAAGCCACTTTTCTATCCAGTTGATTACATCATTACCTATACCATGGGCTTTTAGTTTAAGTAACAATCTTTGGTGTGGCACTTTATCGAAAGCTTTCTGAAAATCTAAGTAGACAACATCCACTGGTGACCCTCATGCTGTTGTGGGTGTGTTGTCCGATGACGCTGACCCCGTGGTGACTGTCTGTGTTGTGTAGGCTCATGCTGTTGTGGGTGTGTTGTCTGACGACGCTGACCCCGTGGTGACTGTCTGTTGTGTAGGCTCATGCTGTTGTGGGTGTGTTGTCTGACGACGCTGACCCCATGGTGACTGTCTGTGTTGTGTAGGCTCATGCTGTTGTGGGTGTGTTGTCTGACGACGCTGACCCCATGGTGACTGTCTGTGTTGTGTAGGCTCATGCTGTTGTGGGTGTGTTGTCTGATGACGCTGACCCCATGGTGACTGTCTGTGTTGTGTAGGCTCATGCTGTTGTGGGTGTGTTGTCTGATGACACTTACCCCATGGTGACTGTCTGTGTTGTATAGATACATGTTGTGTTGTGTAGGTACATGCTGTTGTGGGTGTGTTGTCTGATGACACTTACCCCATGATGACTGTCTGTGTTGTATAGGTACATGTTGTGTTGTGTAGGTACATGCTGTTGTGGGTGTGTTGTCTGATGACACTGATCCCATGGTGACAGTCATGAAGCTAGAAAAAGCTCCACAAGAGACCTACGCTGATATCGGTGGCCTCGACGCACAGATTCAAGAGATTAAGGTACGACAATGCTTGACTACATCCACATAAGCACATGCTGTTTTCAGAATCATCGGTTATGTTGGTAATGTAAGGCCACCGGGTGACCAGGCAAAAGAAATCATTGGTTATGTTGGTAATGTAAGGCCACCAGGGTGACCAGGCAAAAGAAATCATCGGTTATGTTGGTAATGTAAGGCCACCGGGTGACCAGGCAAAATAAATCATCGGTTATGTTGGTAATGTAAGGCCACCAGGGTGACCAGGCAAAAGAAATCATCGGTTATGTTGGTAATGTAAGGCCACCGGGTGACCAGGCAAAAGAAATCATCGGTTATGTTGGTAATGTAAGGCCACCGGGTGACCAGGCAAAAGAAATCATCGGTTATGTTGGTAATGTAAGGCCACCGGGTGACCAGGCAAAAGAAATCATCGGTTATGTTGGTAATGTAAGGCCACCAGGGTGACCAGGCAAAATAAATCATCGGTTATGTTGGTAATGTAAGGCCACCAGGGTGACCAGGCAAAAGAAATCATCGGTTATGTTGGTAATGTAAGGCCACCGGGTGACCAGGCAAAAGAAATCATCGGTTATGTTGGTAATGTAAGGCCACCGGGTGACCAGGCAAAAGAAATCATCGGTTATGTTGGTAATGTAAGGCCACCGGGTGACCAGGCAAAAGAAATCATCGGTTATGTTGGTAATGTAATGCCACCGGGTGACCATGCAAAAGAAATCATCGGTTATGTTGGTAATGTAAGGCCACCGGGTGACCAGGCAAAAGAAATCATCGGTTATGTTGGTAATGTAAGGCCACCGGGTGACCAGGCAAAAGAAATCATCGGTTATGTTGGTAATGTAAGGCCACCGGGTGACCAGGCAAAAGAAATCATCGGTTATGTTGGTAATGTAAGGCCACCGGGTGACCAGGCAAAAGAAATCATCGGTTATGTTGGTAATGTAAGGCCACCGGGTGACCAGGCAAAAGAAATCATCGGTTATGTTGGTAATGTAAGGCCACCGGGTGACCAGGCAAAAGAAATGCCAGTTCCAAACTGCATAAAATCCCATAGATAGCACTGTACATTTTAGGAAAAGAAAGATACTAATTTCATGGGAGGCCCATATAGTAAAACATAACCACAGCAATAAGATGTATTAAAATAACCACGTTGGTTTACCGGTTGCCCTACATTTTCTTAAGTGGAGACACAGCAGTTGAAATGGCTTTTTTTTTTATTGCTTGAAATGTGTTTCCACCAAATTCTGATAGCTTTATATATTTACTATCCATAAAGTTAACTTTTATAATTCAACTTATTCTTCTCTATGCAGCTGACAGAACACTTCATATAAAATAATCAAAGTTTGAAAGTTACATAAGTATTTTTTGTCAAAAAATAAGTATCTTTTTTGGAAGTTACAACAAATTTATTAAAACAGAAAGTTAAAAAAAAATGTCTGCACGCTGTGTAATACAGTATATACTGAAGATGACTCTGCAAGAAATAATCATATAATCAATAAAAAATGGCATTGATTCTCAATTTGCTAATATTTGTTCAAAATGGTAGCCATTTTGTTTGTTGCCATGGAAACAGGGGTCTGACAGAAAAAGTTCAATATGTTTTACTCACTACTGTTTGGGCAGAAAAAAACTGCACTATGTAAATAAAAAAAATCCTATCAACTTGCCAGTTGCCCTGTCTCGCCTTAAGTAAAACTGTTCACTTGTGCTGATTTTACTTGTTGTTATTGATGATTTACTTGATTGAAGGAGTCTGTTGAGCTGCCCCTGACACATCCAGAATACTACGAGGAGATGGGCATTAAATCACCAAAGGGCGTCATTCTGTACGGAGCCCCTGGCACAGGTGGGTAGATTGTGTGAATGTTCATAAGGTATTACCTTCACATATGGTTTTACAGTTTGAAATGTATTTGTTTCACCTGTATGGGTACTGGCTGAATCATTAATCCATAGGGTCAAAACAACTCTTCTCCAAAAAGTTTTGTACTGGCAGATTCATATCTTTCCTTGTTGTTACTTGAATTCCTTAACGACTGCCTGCAGTTTTTGTCTTATTTCGTTCAACATTTCTTTTTTTTGGGAAGAATATAAGTACAGCTTATAGACTTCTGGAGAGTTATAATTCCAAGTGTTCATAGAATAAATAACTAACAGAGTTTCTCTGAAAGTGAACATGCCTGTATAGTAGCTATAGATAACCATGTAACATTGAGGTAAACTTGTGTGTTTAGGTAAGACATTACTTGCCAAGGCTGTGGCCAATCAAACCTCAGCCACATTCCTTCGAGTTGTCGGTTCAGAACTCATTCAAAAATACCTGGTAAGTCTTGTGATAAACTGCCACTGGCAAAGAATATACACTCTGAGCAGGACATATGAAAACATATCACTGGTTTTATTTGCAATTATTAAACTTCTGAATATTGAGTCTTGGTATTTGCAGT
Source organism: Lamellibrachia columna (assembly GCA_963662155.1). NCBI lineage: Eukaryota > Metazoa > Annelida > Polychaeta > Sabellida > Siboglinidae > Lamellibrachia > Lamellibrachia columna. The sequence goes on along the minus strand of OY759262.1, from coordinate 12,533,757 downwards.
GTATTCGTGCGTGCGTGCGTGCGTGCGTGCGTGCGTGCGTGCGTGCGTGCGTGCGTGCGTGCATGATTATTTAACTTTGGGTAATTATTTTTGATAAAAAGATTCTTAACTTACATGAGTGGATTTGCATAATGTAGCGCAGCAGTAAATTAATGGTTTAATTTTTCTCATATATTGAATTGACCTGTTTGAACAGGGAGACGGTCCAAAGCTGGTGCGAGAGCTGTTCCGTGTCGCTGAGGAGCACGCTCCGTCCATCATCTTCATTGACGAGATTGATGCAGTGGGAACAAAGAGGTGAGGCTTTCTTATGAGCTCAGTGATGTGTCAATGTGGAACCCACATATCTCAGATTGCTATGAAGTTGCAAAGATCCAATAGAATGCATTTTTTAATAGCACTTTCAATTTTACTTCTTACAGTTACAAAGGTGGCTGTTGTGCTTGTAGTTTTGTAAACAAATGATTTAGATATTTCACTGATGTTTTGAGAAAAATTTTGGCAGAAGATCAATTCTGCAGTGTCACAGCATCGGTGTTACTTGATGGCTATGTTGCAGGTACGATTCTAATTCTGGCGGTGAAAGGGAGATCCAGAGGACCATGCTGGAACTACTGAACCAGCTTGATGGATTCGACTCAAAGGGCGATGTTAAGGTAAGCTCTAGTTCTGGGATGCTCTTGAACCAATTACTGGCACTGTTTATTACCAGTGCACAACACGTCACCTTGACATGGTGATTTAGGGAGGTTCTTACCATGTTTTGTGTCAACCGTGTCTGGGTATCTTCGTTATATTACAATACATTAGTATCCAAGCAATGAAATTTAACAAACAACAAACTTGCATTCATCGAACTTCTGATGTTTATCCCGGAAGCTTTCAGTACACCAATCACACTTTTATTAATACTTTAATTTTCAACACAATGACAAACAAAGCAAACAATTACAATTGAGCCTATAATGTCATACTATAAAATGTTGAAAAAATTATGACACCAATGTCCAAGAATCTTGGCCATGTTTTGTTACTGCAGCCGTGTTATCATGTCCCCCCTACAGGTGATCATGGCAACTAACAGAATAGACACGTTGGATCCAGCCCTTATCAGACCCGGCCGCATTGATAGGAAGATTGAGTTCCCTCTGCCTGACGAAAAAACCAAGAGGAGAATATTTAACATCCACACCAGTCGCATGACTCTGGCGACTGACGTTAATATTGAAGACTATGTGATGGCGAAGGATGACCTGTCAGGAGCTGACATCAAGGTGTGTATTGTCTTTTGGTGTAATGGTTGTGTATTCCCACAGTAATTAAAAGTGTTGCCATTGTGGATAATGAACACCTATTCTTGTGTAGTGTGTTATGTTGTTATTTGTGTTAACAGTGCAACAATTATTGGAGTAGATATTGAAAGTCGTCAAATAAGTGGGGTTGTGAATCTTCAGTGACTTTCAACCACGTGTATCACTCAGATGTTCCCATTTGCTTCCAATTTCACTAACAGCCCAGTGTTTCCACTTGTCACTTCCTCCCCATTTCAGCAATAGCCCAGTGTTTCCACTTGTCACTTCCTCCCCATTTCAGCAACAGCCCAGTGTTTCCACTTGTCACTTCCTCCCCATTTCAGCAATAGCCCAGTGTTTCCACTTGTCACTTCCTCCCCCTTTCACTAACAGCCCAGTGTTTCCACTTGTCACTTCCTCCCCATTTCAGCAATAGCCCAGTGTTTCCACTTGTCACTTCCTCCCCATTTCAGCAATAGCCCAGTGTTTCCACTTGTCACTTCCTCCCCCTTTCACTAACAGCCCAGTGTTTCCACTTGTCACTTCCTCCCCATTTCAGCAATAGCCCAGTGTTTCCACTTGTCACTTCCTCCCCATTTCAGCAATAGCCCAGTGTTTCCACTTGTCACTTCCTCCCCCTTTCACTAACAGCCCAGTGTTTCCACTTGTCACTTCCTCCCCATTTCAGCAATAGCCCAGTGTTTCCACTTGTCACTTCCTCCCCCTTTCACTAACAGCCCAGTGTTTCCACTTGTCACTTCCTCCCCATTTCAGCAATAGCCCAATGTTTCCACTTGTCACTTCCTCCCCATTTCAGCAATAGCCCAGTGTTTCCACTTGTCACTTCCTCCCCATTTCAGCAATAGCCCAGTGTTTCCACTTGTCACTTCCTCCCCATTTCAGCAATAGCCCAGTGTTTCCACTTGTCACTTCCTCCCCATTTCAGCAATAGCCCAGTGTTTCCAATTGTCACTTCCTCCCCATTTCAGCAATAGCCCAGTGTTTCCACTTGTCACTTCCTCCCCATTTCAGCAATAGCCCAGTATTTCCACTTGTCACTTCCTCCCCCTTTCACTAACAGCCCAGTGTTTCCACTTGTCACTTCCTCCCCCTTTCACTAACAGCCCAGTGTTTCCACTTGTCACTTCCTCCCCCTTTCACTAACAGCCCAGTGTTTCCACTTGTCACTTCCTCCCCATTTCAGCAATAGCCCAGTGTTTCCACTTGTCACTTCCTCCCCATTTCAGCAATAGCCCAGTGTTTCCACTTGTCACTTCCTCCCCATTTCACTAACAGCCCAGTGTTTCCACTTGTCACTTCCTCCCCCTTTCACTAACAGCCCAGTGTTTCCACTTGTCACTTCCTCCCCCTTTCACTAACAGCCCAGTGTTTCCACTTGTCACTTCCTCCCCCTTTCACTAACAGCCCAGTGTTTCTGTTGCAGGCCATCTGTACAGAAGCAGGTCTACTGGCACTGCGGGAACGTCGCATGAAGGTCATGTCAGAAGATTTCCGCAAGGCGAAGGAGAACGTCCTCTACCGCAAGAATGAAGGCACACCAGAGGGACTCTATCTGTAGAGAGGTACTCTACCTCTAGGCATACCTCGTGGACTGTACCTATAGGCACACCAGTACCTGTGGAGGTACTCTACCTGTGAGCTCACCAGTGAGACTACCTGTAAAGCTACTCTACTTGGGAGCTCACCTAAGATACTAAATGCCAATTGAATCAATACTGTGAGCTCACCTGAGAGACTACATGTAGAGGTACTCACCTGTGAGCTCACCTGACGCTACATGTAGAGGTACTCTACCTGTGAGCTCACCTGACGCTACATGTAGAGGTACTCTACCTGTGAGCTTACCTGAGAGACTACATGTAGAGGTACTCTACCTGTGAGCTCACCTGACGCTACATGTAGAGGTACTCTACCTGTGAGCTTACCTGAGAGACTACATGTAGAAGTACTCTACCTGTGAGCTTACCTGAGACTACATGTAGAGGTACTCTACCTGTGAGCTCACCTGAGAGACTACATGTAGAGGTACTCTACCTGTGACCTCACCTGACGCTACATGTAGAGGTACTCTACCTGTGAGCTTACCTGAGAGACTACATGTAGAAGTACTCTACCTGTGAGCTCACCTGATGCTACATGTAGAGGTACTCTACCTGTGAGCTTACCTGAGACTACATGTAGAGGTACTCTACCTGTGAGCTCACCTGAGAGACTACATGTAGAGGTACTCTACCTGTGACCTCACCTGTAGTAAGACTGATGGATGCCCGGAGGACTCTTAGTGAATCACACAGATCTTGGTTCCGTAGCAGCTGTACAGGTGGTTTACACCTACACAGCTGGCACTGATTATGTTGTCCTCAAAAGCAACTGGTTGTGTCTAGAAATTTGTTTGCAAAGTTTCAATTCATGGTGTGGTTTATCGATTCCCTTACGCTACCATCATCATATGGTAAATGAAGATGTGCTTTCGTTTTTCATTCATACATCAGCCATGTCATATTATAGCAGAACTGGCTCTACTGCCATAGCGAAGCCACTAACAGCTTGGTAGCTTAAGCATTGCAACACTGATAACTGAACATTTGTGAGAAAAATACTTTGCATAATTTGTTTTGCAACCAATCCATGTTTCAAGTTTGATCCCTTGTACTAGATGATGTACTACTGAAGTAAGATTTGCACAATTTCCAAAATAGTTTATGTATAGTTCTGGTTTTGACTTTTCACACATTGACAGTATCCACATAATTCAACAAATTGTGTGTAATTTTGTAAAATATTTTCTGTGATCTGAAGACTAATAGGCCTGGTTCAGTATATTAAATATTGCAAATACATCTGCTTTGGCTGTTACAGTTTAGACATTGTTTATCAGAATTGATGTATTGAAAATAAAATAATGATAAATGCTGAAACTTGTTATTCCTTTGCCTGTTGTTACAGGTAATCTGTAAAGTAATGTCTGCCTGTTGTCACAGGTAGTCTGTAAAAGTAATGTCCGCCTGTTGTCACAGGTAGTCTGTAAAAGTAATGTCCACTTGTTGTCACAGGTAGTCTGTAAAAGTAATGTCTGCCTGTTGTAACAGGTGGTCTGTAAAAGTAGTGTCCGCCTGTTGTCACAGGTAGTCTGTAAAAGTAATGTCTGCCTGTTGTAACAGGTGGTCTGTAAAAGTAGTGTCCGCCTGTTGTCACAGGTAGTCTGTAAAAGTAATGTCCGCCTGTTGTCACAGGTAGTCTGTAAAAGTAATGTCTGCCTGTTGTCACAGGTAGTCTGTAAAAGTAATGTCCACCTGTTGTCACAGGTAGTCTGTAAAAGTAATGTCTGCCTGTTGTCACAGGTAGTCTGTAAAAGTAATGTCCGCCTGTTGTCACAGGTAGTCTGTAAAAGTAATGTCTGCCTGTTGTCACAGGTAGTCTGTAAAAGTAATGTCCGCCTGTTGTCACAGGTAGTCTGTAAAAGTAATGTCTGCCTGTTGTCACAGGTAGTCTGTAAAAGTAATGTCCGCCTGTTGTCACAGGTAGTCTGTAAAAGTAATGTCCGCCTGTTGTCACAGGTAGTCTGTAAAAGTAATGTCTGCCTGTTGTCACAGGTAGTCTGTAAAAGTAATGTCCGCCTGTTGTCACAGGTAGTCTGTAAAAGTAATGTCTGCCTGTTGTCACAGGTAGTCTGTAAAAGGTATACCATGAATTTTTATAAACACAGGCAAAACAGTCTGTGTATTCTATATCAATGACACAGTATGATTTTCACTGAATAACAAAGTGAAGCCATTATATATTTGTTATAATAACATTGAGAAAACATCTAGGAATAGTACCATGTACCAACTGTTATATAAATAACCAAATTTAACACATATTTGTATACAAAATTCTTTATTTATCTTTTAGCATAACAGCAAAGCAGCATCCACCATGTCATACAATGTTATCTGTGCCATACTTTAAATACACCAACAATCATTTAAATGTCATCGCACCCACGAATAACCTAGATTTCTTAATAGCGTCTTCAATAAATGTATAAATGGTGAAGCAAAACAAAAATACAGACACTTGTCAAAACAACAGAGATGCACATTTGTGAAGCACTGACATAGCAGATAGAGCTAACATGGCAGATAGAGCTAACATAGTAGATAGAGCTGACATAGCAGATAGAGCTGACATAGCAGATAGAGCTGACATAGCAGATAGAGCTAACATAGTAGATAGAGCTGACATGGCAGATAGAGCTGACATAGCAGATAGAGCTGACATAGCAGATATAGCTGACATAGCAGGTAGAGCTGACATGGCAGATAGAGCTGACATAGCAGATAGAGCTGACATAGCAGATAGAGCTAACATGGCAGATAGAGCTGACATGGCAGATAGAGCTGACATGGCAGATAGAGCTGACATAGCAGATAGAGCTGACATAGCAGATAGAGCTAACATGGCAGATAGTACTAACACGTTTATAACAATGTGTCAGTACGGCTGACTTATTATACAGTGATCTGTGTATGCGAAGCCTTTCTGCTGTTCTGGAAGAAAGCTGTGCATAGACATTGCCTTGTGTCGACCCAGCTACCGTATCTTGTAACATTGACATATCAAACCAGTGACAGTCAGTATTGTCTCCTATAAATAACAGTTTACCTACTCTATATTAATATTCTTTCTGGATCATCATTGTATTACTTTGCACTTCCCCAAATTAATTTATGGTTTGCGCCAACCACAAATGTATCGTATCCAATTTTAATATTAAATGAATGTATGTTTATGCAATCTGATGTTGCTGGCGACTTGACCTCCTGACATATATATATATATAAACGTGACCCCTGACACCATTTGTGACTTGACCACTGACATGGATTGTGACTTGATCCTAGACATAGATTACGATTTGACCCCTGACAAAGATTGCGACTTGACCCCCTTCCGACACACATTGTAACTTGACCCATGATTGTGACTGTTCTTATGTTGCAGAATCCATCATCTCTCATTACATCACGTGTCTCACCACTGCATAATAGTAGGGCTCATCTCTAAATATCAAAAGTATGATAATAACGCAACAATAATTATATATACATATATCAGAATTATATAATGCATAACCATGTCTTTTTTACCTTGATTTTTAGTTGATTGTCAGATTCTGTAACTTAGCCTAGTCGCATCCAATGCAGTCAGCTGTACATCGGTATGTGAGACACCTCTAACGTATGTGGTAAAACATCCAATATAATTCAACTATTGTGAAAGAGATTACAGCAACCTAGCAGCTGTGTGTTGTGGTTGTTTCTAAAGTTAACACTGTCCAGTAACTACCTGACCAGTGACCAGTCTGGTGGGATCCAGCCCAACAGTTCCAGGTCACTGCAGTAAAAAACACTACTTGTTTTCAAGATAGGCCACCGAGAAAGGTCTATTGAAACCATTCGACTTGTTCATAAATGTTCTGTTCAAAATCTGACTGAGATGTCATTGATTCATTGCTAGCACATGACATTCCTATTTGACGGATTTCATCTTTGCGTCTTCCTCTTTCTTCCGCCGAATGACACTTATCATGCTGTCTTTGAGTGCACTCACGCATGTGCCCAATTGCTCGTCGACGTCTGACACAAGTGTGTGATGCTTGCCAAATATTGCCTTCAGATTGCCGTTTTTAGCATCAGGCGACTCTATACCTGGAAGAAACGCAATCACTGGTTAATAGTTTCAGTTAGACAGGACTGACATTTCAGCTGAATGATTACAGTCTCTACTCAGTATGCATTTCCTTAAGCAGTGAGAGTCTGCTCGACCCAGTGACAGTCTGCTTGACACAGTGACAGTCTGTTCGACACAGTGACAGCCTAATTAACACAGTGAGTCTAGTTAAAACAGTGAAAGTCTGCTCGACACAGTGACCAGTCAGCTTGACACAATCACACTCTCAGTCTTCTTGAGTCACATTCAGCTTGAAAGAGTGACCATGTGCTTGCTACAGAAACAGTCTGCTTAACACAAGGCTAAATGCCTGCTAGCCAACTGAAAAATTTCTTAATGTATTCCAACCTACATAATATGTGAGTGTGATTGCTGCATGTGATAGAGAGGTGTTAATATATGATTGTGTGATTGCTACATGTGATGGAGAGGTGTTAATATACGATTGTATGATTGACACATGTGATAGAGGTGTTAATATGATTGTGTGATTGCTACTTGACGGAGAGGTGTTAATATATGATTGTGTGATTGCTGCATGTGATGGAGAGGTGTTAATGTGATTGTGTGATTGCTACATGTGATGGAGAGGTGTTAATATATGATTGTGTGATTGTTGCATGTGATGGAGAGGTGTTAATATATGATTGTGTGATTGCTACATGTGATGGAGAGGTGTTAATATGATTGTGTGATTGCTACATGTGATGGAGAGGTGTTAATATATGATTGTGTGATTGCTACATGTGATGGAGAGGTGTTAATATATGATCGTGTGATTGCTGCATGTGATGGAGAGGTGTTAATATATGATTGTGTGATTGCTGCATGTGATAGAGAGGTGTTAATATATGATTGTGTGATTGCTACATGTGATAGAGAGGTGTTAATATATGATTGTGTGATTGCTACATGTGATGGAGAGGTGTTAATATATGATTGTGTGATTGTTGCATGTGATGGAGAGGTGTTAATATATGATTGTGTGATTGCTACATGTGATGGAGAGGTGTTAATGTGATTGTGTGATTACTGCATGTGATAGAGAGGTTTTAATATGATTGTGTGATTGCTACATGTGATGGAGAGGTGTTAATATATGATTGTGTGATTGCTACATGTGATGGAGAGGTGTTAATATATGATTGTGTGATTGTTGCATGTGATGGAGAGGTGTTAATATATGATTGTGTGATTGCTACATGTGATGGAGAGGTGTTAATGTGATTGTGTGATTACTGCATGTGATAGAGAGGTGTTAATATATGATTGTGTGATTGCTACATGTGATGGAGAGGTGTTAATATATGAGTGTGTGATTGCTACATGTGATAGAGAGATGTTAAATTATGCTGCTTGTGCATATATTTAGATTAATCACATTTATTTTGCTGCAAACATATTATGACACATAAGGTTTATGCAAGGAGGCTTTTAACACTAGCAATTTCCACCTAATTCTGATAAAGATGCACGGCTAGAGGAACAGGTGATCATCGAAAAGACACTAAATACACTGACATAATAACAACTACATAATGCTGTCGAAAGCAACCACGAAAACAGCTACTTTGATAAACGTACCCAGGTTTTTCACCTCGGCCACTTTTTTCTGGACACCTTTCACATCCCGAAAGAACACCTTGAGGGCCTTAGCAATCTCCCCGTCCATGCTTGAACTTTGACCTTGAGACGAACCCTGTTGAAGTGGAGCCCCCGTGTGGCCAATCCCATTGGTAACGGGCGTGGCCGGTGTCGCTGGGTTGTCGGATTTAGCTGTTGGTTTTGCGATAGAGACAAGACGTGACTGGGACTTTGAAGGGCGTCTAGGGGTGGGAGGTCGATGGGGGGCGGTTCGTCGGTTGTTAGGGGCAACATGGATTAGTTGAGGTTTGCTTGGGGGTCTGTTTGGGGAAAGTGGTGGCAGTTTAGTGATCTGAGGTCCATCCTCAGGAAGCAGTGAGAGAGGCGCAAGGTAAAAGTGGTGTGGATGAGCAGGGTGCAGCGTTGGGGGGTGCGAGAGGGAGTGGCTGAGGTAGCGTGGGATGCAGGTGCAAATAGGAAGAGAGACTCTCCGTGCAGCTGACAGACCTGCATGCAGAACCAGGCAAAAGTGCATCACAAACAAGTGAGCAGTGTAAGCGGTGCAGACAAGTGTGGTGCCGGTGCACCACTCTGTGTTGTGTAGTGGTGCAGGGCACTTCGGTGTGCCCTTTGTTGGCTGGCTCCGACCAGGCAGACAAGATTTGATGAGATACAGCACATAAGAAGAAAATATCATGCATCATGCTATGGCACAGAATACAAACACAAGAGATAGTTTTAGTTGTGCCATGCCCAGTGCAAACCAAAGTCCAGATTAGGAAACTTCTCACCATCAAATATTTTATGTTCCAAGACTGATAATTATCACATCATCAGTACAAAACAACATGAAATATATGGTAAAATAAAAAAAAATAAAAATTGGCTCAGAATCTGCACACCTCTGAACACTGACTAATGTGACAAATGTAATCAGTTAGAAAAATAAAAGCTGCAATATGGTGCAGAAAGACAGTGTGCAAAGTTATAGTTAGTTTATTTGCATTGACAAATAACAGCATACGCATACATCACAATTTATTATGTAATAGCTTTGACAAAGGAAATAAATAAATTAGCATCAACTGCTGATTTAAACAACAAGCTTCTTTTTAACAGATTTCCATGCAAAATGTTTTACTGTAATTGTCAGGAAATAACCATAGCCTTTATTAAAAAAAATTATTTGGGCCATTAGCCATTTTAAAATAAATCAGACATAAATCGATTTAAGTTTACAACATCTAATATAGCATCCAAAAAAGGATAAAACTGTTGGATGCTCAATAAGCCTGAGGCTTCCTTGTACATAGGTCATGTGGTGCATATTGTTTTTGATAGCAACCTTTATCTATTGTTGTTAAGACAGGGTGTACTTGAGCTAACTTACTTGAAGTCTTGTAGGACACAAGTCGCGTCTGGAGAATATGGTTCTCGTACTGCATGGTATCTCTCTGCTGCTTCAACAGCTTCACCTCGTTGTCCTTTTGTTTGATGAAATCAGCGTAAATGATTAAACTCTATCACCAACATGCTTACAATACTCAAATATATCTGGTTGGATACCTTCCTCTTGAATACATTATGCCTAATATAAAGATTACACAAACTCCCAGCATACTGACTGCTTTGTTTTCTATATTAATGAAATATTTTTTCATATAGTGTGACAGTGGAAGAAATGGATGGAAGGCATGAGAGTGACAGGTGTCAATCAAACAGACAACTGTTCGCAGCAAACATTGCAAACTGCCAGAGCAAGATAATTGAATGTGGTGTCAGATCATGACACATCTACTTCATTTAATCAAAGTAATACATCCAGAGAACTGAAGCAATGATGCACTAACATCGTGCCACACAGACGGAGCACATTTACAACAAAGATCATCAGTTGTGAGAATGACAAACCTTCACAAGAAGCTTGTCTTCCAACTGTTTAATCTGCAGAACCTATAAAACAAGCAGTGTTTCTCATATAACTTGATGCTTGACCATAGATTCTAACTACATGGATGGTTCATTGACTCCATACGTTGGTGTTGTACTGTGGGCTTTAGGCCAATTTACACTCTGCTTGATGTTACTGTAGCTAAATTGTATGTAAATTGCTGCTTTCATATTTGTTACATTCACTCTGTGCTGAATTACCTATCGACAGAATTACAGAATACAGTCGAACTTCGCTTTACGGTCACCTCAGTAATACAGTCACCTCGCCATTACGGTCACCCTGGGACAGTCCCAAATTAGTTCCATAACAGCAAAGTATAGGACATTTAGTCCAGCTAATACAGTCACCTCGCTATTCAGGTCACTTTTATCCAGTCCCGAGGGTGACGTTAATAGTGAGGTTCCACTGTACTCAACAAAGGTAATCTTTCTGGTGTACCACTGATCAATGATAAAATTTGTGAGAAGTATCTGTATTAACTTGTATATCTTGTATAACTTGTATATCTTGTATATCTTGCAACAAACATCTGTACAGAAACATGGAGGAGAAATCAATGTTAATGAAGGACCAGGAGAAATCAATGTTAATGAAGGACCAGGAGAATTCAATGTTAATGAAGGACCAGGAGAAATCAATGTTAATGAAGGACAAGGAGAAATCAATGTTAATGAAGGACCAGGAGAAATCAATGTTAATGAAGGACCAGGAGAATTCAATGTTAATGAAGGACCAGGAGAATTCAATGTTAATGAAGGACCAGGAGAAATCAATGTTAATGAAGTACCAGGAGAAATCAATGTTAATGAAGGACCAGGAGAAATCAATGTTAATGAAGGACAAGGAGAAATCAATGTTAATGAAGGACAAGGAGAAATCAATGTTAATGAAGGACCAGGAGAATTCAATGTTAATGAAGGACCAGGAGAAATCAATGTTAATGAAGTACCAGGAGAATTCAATGTTAATGAAGGACCAGGAGAAATCAATGTTAATGAAGGACCAGGAGAAATCAATGTTAATGAAGGACCAGGAGAATTCAATGTTAATGAAGGACCAGGAGAATTCAATGTTAATGAAGGACCAGGAGAAATCAATGTTAATGAAGGACCAGGTGAAATCAATGTTAATGAAAGACCAGGAGAATTCAATGTTAATGAAGGACCAGGAGAATTCAATGTTAATGAAGGACCAGGAGAATTCAATGTTAATGAAGGACCAGGAGAAATCAATGTTAATGAAGGACAAGGAGAAATCAATGTTAATGAAGGACAAGGAGAAATCAATGTTAATGAAGGACCAGGAGAAATCAATGTTAATGAAGGACCAGGAGAATTCAATGTTAATGAAGGACCAGGAGAAATCAATGTTAATGAAGTACCAGGAGAAATCAATGTTAATGAAGGACCAGGAGAAATCAATGTTAATGAAGGACCAGGAGAAATCAATGTTAATGAAGGACCAGGAGAAATCAATGTTAATGAAGGACCAGGAGAAATCAATGTTAATGAAGGACCAGGAGAAATCAATGTTAATGAAGGACCAGGTGAAATCAATGTTAATGAAGGACCAGGAGAAATCAATGTTAACGAAGGACCAGGAGAAATCAATGTTAACGAAGTACCAGGAGAAATCAATGTTAATGAAGGACCAGGAGAAATCAATGTTAATGAAGGACCAGGAGAAATCAATGTTAATGAAGGACAAGGAGAAATCAATTTTAATGAAGGACCAGGAGAAATCAATGTTAACGAAGGACCAGGAGAAATCAATGTTAATGAAGGACCAGGAGAAATCAATGTTAATGAAGGACCAGGAGAAATCAATGTTAATGAGGGACCAGGAGAAATCAATGTTAATGAAGGACCATGAGAAATCAATGTTAATGAAGGACCATGAGAAATCAATGTTAATGAAGGACCAGGAGAAATCAATGTTAATGAAGGACCAGGAGAAATCAATGTTAATGAAGGACCAGGTGAAATCAATGTTAATGAAGGACCAGGTGAAATCAATGTTAATGAAGGACCAGGATAAATCAATGTTAATGAAGGACCAGGAGAAATCAATGTTAATGAAGGACCAGGAGAAATCAATGTTAATGAAGGACCAGGAGAAATCAATGTTAATGAAGGACCAGGTGAAATCAATGTTAATGAAGGACCAGGTGAAATCAATGTTAATGAAGGACCAGGAGAAATCAATGTTAATGAAGGACCAGGAGAAATCAATGTTAATGAAGGACCAGGAGAAATCAATGTTAATGAAGGACCAGGAGAAATCAATGTTAATGAAGGACCAGGTGAAATCAATGTTAATGAAGGACCAGGTGAAATCAATGTTAATGAAGGACCAGGAGAAATCAATGTTAATGAAGGACCAGGAGAAATCAATGTTAATGAAGGACCAGGAGAAATCAATGTTAATGAAGGACCAGGTGAAATCAATGTTAATGAAGGACCAGGAGAAATCAATGTTAATGAAGGACCAGGTGAAATCAATGTTAATGAAGGACCAGGAGAAATCAATGTTAATGAAGGACCAGGTGAAATCAATGTTAATGAAGGACCAGGAGAAATCAATGTTAATGAAGGACCAGGAGAAATCAATGTTAATGAAGTACCAGGAGAAATCAATGTTAATGAAGGACCAGGAGAAATCAATGTTAATGAAGGACCAGGAGAAATCAATGTTAATGAAGGACCAGGAGAAATCAATGTTAATGAAGGACCAGGAGAAATCAATGTTAACGAAGGACCAGGAGAAATCAATGTTAATGAAGTACCAGGAGAAATCAATGTTAACGAAGGACCAGGAGAAAACAATGTTAATGAAGGACCAGGAGAAATCAATGTTAAAGAAGTACCAGGAGAAATCAATGTTAATGAAGGACCAGGAGAAATCAATGTTAATGAAGGACCAGGAGAAATCAATGTTAATGAAGGACCAGGAGAAATCAATGTTAATGAAGGACCAGGAGAAATCAATGTTAACGAAGGACCAGGAGAAATCAATGTTAATGAAGTACCAGGAGAAATCAATGTTAACGAAGGACCAGGAGAAAACAATGTTAATGAAGGACCAGGAGAAATCAATGTTAATGAAGTACCAGGAGAAATCAATGTTAATGAAGGACCTGTCATACCAAACCAACTACGGGAGACCACAAGTGTTCCAAACCACATTTGGGCCATTGTCTGATGACAAACAACTGTAAGTTTGGTAGTAATATCATGTGATATAATGACAATTTAGCCAGTTGATGATACCTTCTTAGGGTCTTCATCATGGACGTGTATATCACAGCCATCTGGCGAACTTCTCTCTCCTTTTTCATCATTGCCCACTGCAATATCAATGTGGATTATAACAGACGTAGCAACATCGTCACTCATATAGATTCACTGATTCCCTGTGTGTGGGCCAAACCCCTATGGAGCATTCCTTTTGGTTTCCGTGTTTTGTTTAAACTGTAAACATATGATAGATGATGCATCAAAGTTAACATGCATCACTGCCTCAAGTCAAACATTTATTTGGCTCCAATTTAGAGGACTCTGTAACACCGTGTTATGCATTAAAAGCTATCACATATTCTAGATGAATGATGTGTACATGGAATTCCTTTCGCTTGGTTTCACCAGACCAGAAGGGGTATTTCCTTACTGTGGAACAGTAGCCTAATCCAAACCCAGTAGCATCAAACATTGGGCTGGGAACCTATCAAAACATTTTGTGAGAAATTACACTGATGTGCAATAATCAATATTTTTCAGGCACATTTTTTACAAAAATGTTCTGGAAAAAAATTGTTTCTGACAAGTTATCAAGAAATAATAGAATTGTGATAGGCACAGTAAATTCATGATAAATGATAAACCAACATTGCGAGAAATAAAAAAAAAAATTATTTTAATCAAACGTTCATAACTGTAGCAAAGACTGACCCTGCGTGCCCCAAAGCTCAATGACGAGGGCATGACTTTGTAGGTAGTCGAGGAACAACTCTGTCACTTGGGAGATTGTGAAATGTTTGTGGAAGTCCAGCTGAGGGTTTACGATGTTCCTCACAGTCTTGCTCTGGATCAACTTTGGATGCTCGAAAAACTTAAATCTGAAAATAATTGGCAATGCTTCACATCTGAAGAAACAGACAAGCGATCAATTGCTAGCCTAGATACACCTAGCTAATACAAAGGAGTGATTTGTTAATTTTGTTTTACCCAACAGGTCACCTAAAAATGGTTTCAATGTACTTTATACCCTGCTGATGCTTAATGGCAGAACCCTGAGCTCGTTTGCTACGGGAACACACAAAGAGTGATTGTTGGTGAAGGTCATTTAATAATTGTACCAACAGAAAATAATATGAATCAATGAAAAAGTAGCTTGGCAGCTAGCACAAACATACTCATCAAGAAAAATACAATAATATATATATATATATATCAAATGAGATATCGCTTAGTTGCCAATACAAAGTTGCTCATTGAGAAACAATTATTAAATGACAAAAGTAGAAGTAGCAAAGGTGGAGTGGTCCTTTGTTCCACCGCATAAACAGAATATCATCATCATAACAATGTTGTACAACGATCAACTAACCAGTCAAATATGCATCTAAAATTAAAGGTAATGTACTACAATCCCCATTGGGATTCTCATTAAAGAAAAATTTCAAGCACAATTCAATTGTTAAAAAATTGTCGTACAGCATACGTATTACTGACATTGTGTATACAAGTGAATACAGACTATACGCACTAAAACCTTCTAAAAACCCTATGGGAAATTATACATGAAGGAAAGCGTTAACGCACAATGGTGATTGTTTATCACAACCAAATTAGGAACTATCAGGAGTTGAATGTATACATACAATACATGGTAAGCAACACATGAACAATGGAGGTAGACAGGGGAGGATGGTGGGAAGAAAAACTTCCAATGTGATGGCTCTGCAAAGTACATCTAGCATGGCTCGGAGTTCCAACACAAAGGGAATGACTCTCGTTCGCCACGTGATCACCTAGCGTCATTTGACCACGAACCGTTTCGCGTACTATGGACTGTTTCCCAGGTTGCGGACTGAAGATCACAGACTAACACTACCGCAACAATTAAAGCAGTCATTTTCACCTCACATTGTATAAACACTATTTTGACGTGTAAAAATATTCATTTATACCCTGCTGATGTTTAATGGCAGAACCATGAGCTCGTTTGCTACTAAGAACACACAAAGAGTGATTGTTGGCAAATGTCATTTAATAATTATACCAACAGAAAATAATATGAATCAATGAAAAAGTAGCTTGGCAGCTAGCACAA
Organism: Lamellibrachia columna; assembly: GCA_963662155.1. NCBI lineage: Eukaryota > Metazoa > Annelida > Polychaeta > Sabellida > Siboglinidae > Lamellibrachia > Lamellibrachia columna. The sequence goes on along the minus strand of OY759262.1, from coordinate 12,517,860 downwards.
ACATGCTCATCAAGAAAAATACAATAAAATACAATATATGTATATCAAATTAGATATCGCTTAGTTGCCCATACAAAGTTGCTCATTTAGAAATAATTATATGGCGTGAATTCAAGCTTGCACAAATTACCATACATGTAGGTTTATAACATTTATAAATTGGCAAACAGTTTATTAACTTTTAAAAATGCTTTACGGTCATGATACCAACATCACTATGTTCCTCTAAGTTTACTCTTAATTAATATTGCATTGATGCAGAAATCTGTCCTATGTTCATTAAAAAATGCTGTTGAACAGATTACGGATTATATTTCTTCTCATGTTTTTGCAAGTAGTGTTTCCTGACAAATAAAATAATGTACTCACGCACAGTAGATGCCTCGTGAATTATCTTCCATTACCCACTTTACATCAGTGCATTTCAGTATGCTGACAGAGAAGTCCAGGCGTTTTGTCATCAGCTCATTGGGGTCGAACACAATGAGTTCATCTTTCGAAACTCTGCCAAAATTAAAGTATCCAACTTGTAAATATTTCTAGAAATTAGGCTATTGTCATATGTATAGATAAGATAGATAGTATATAAAAAAACAGTACCATTGGAATTGATCTGGGGACTTCTGTTGAAACAACATGATTTTAGTTTTTCATCAAATAAACTACATTATGTCAATATATATGAGTGGGTGGGTGGGTGGGTGTGTGTGTGTGTGTGTGTGTGTGTGTGTGTGTGTGTGTGTGTGTGTGTGTGTGTGTGTGTGTGTGTGTGTGTGTGTGTGTGTGTGTGTGTGCGGGCATGCATGTGCGCATGTGTGTGTCCAAAGTATAAAAAGTCTACTCAGTGTTTTGTTAATTAACAACACATGTTGTGTAAGTGCGATTCAAAACATTGAAGCGAGCTCCATTTGCCTAACAATGAGAATTCTTAGTAACACATCTGAATGATTCATGTGACAACTAAGACAAAGTTCAATTATATTCATGATGATGGCTTGAGAAGAACTGGACTTACTTTCCCTTGATGTCGCAGGGCTCCACCTTGGCTGTAAGCATGGCCTCGAGCTTGCCGTGATGGTTCCTCACATGAAGCTCATCCGCCGAGTCCATGCAGTAGGCGAGGTTGGTCAACCACACGTGACAACTACAGCATCCACAGTTACATCCAGTACAAGCATCTCACATGCATGTTTGCAAACACAAATGTTTTTGCTCATCATGTTGAATCAACTTGCAGTAACGCATGTGCCAGTACAGTAGTTGGTGGTCGTTTATATGAGAGTTTGCTGCACATTGCTTAGTTTATGAAGTGAGAAACACTGTCTGGTTGTTAATTAGCAATGCACCTTTATTAAAATATATATATGTGTTGAATGCCCGTGAAGATTGGTGGAGACACGAAAGTAAAGGCAATTCCCCTGACGTAGCATATACAAATTACACATATCTGTTAATAGATTGCCGATGACTACCTTGGTAAGTGGAATTGATGTATGGACCAGAAAAACACAAAAATTATTATAGCAACTACAAATCATTCCTATCTGAAGCTAATGTCATGCATGTTTGGCCATGCACACACATAAAATCCACTTAAAGCAATTTATTTCATTAACCAATTTCATCATCATTAATATGAAGATGTCACTGCTTTACATATAATAATATACATATTAATCACTCTGTGGACGGATGGTGTCCATCCCTACCTGCCAAGAAATATGTTCTCAATTGGGTCCCAGAATGGGTCCGTGTTCTGGTCCACTTCAATGGTCTCCCCATCCTGGAACTTTGCATACAGATCCTCTATCATGAACTTCCGGTTGATAAACTTTGCCTTGGACCACATCCACACCTGTCAGAAAACAAACACAATTGAACAGTGCTGTGAACTTTGCTTTGGACCACATCCACACCTGTCAGAAGGCAAACACAATTGAACAGTGCTGTGAACTTTGCCTTGGACTACATCCACACCTGTCAGAAGAAAAACACAACTGAACAATGCTGTGAACTTTGCCTTGGACCACATCCACACCTGTCAGAAGAAAAACACAACAGAACAATGCTGTGAACTTTGCCTTGGACCACATCCACACCTGTCAGAAGAAAAACACAACAGAACAATGCTGTGAACTTTGCCTTGGACCACATCCACACCTGTCAGAAGAAAAACACAACTGAACAATGCTGTGAACTTTGCCTTGGACCACATCCACACCTGTCAGAAGAAAAACACAACTGAACAATGCTGTGAACTTTGCCTTGGTGTGAACTGTACAACAGCACTTCTGTGCTGACTCATAATTAGAATAGAATTGAAAGAATAGTTAAAATTACACCTGCTTACTATTTCTGAAAAAAATTACCACTCTAAGAAGATCAGCATATTTATTTTCACAACCATGATGAAGCAAGCCCTGTCATAAACTCAGGATGGAAAAAATCATAAACAACCATGGTGGTAGGAAAGACGTCTTTCTAACTACTTCTGTCCACCTCTGCCTACTTGAACAGACATTGTTGTGGAAAGAAAAAGGGGGTTGCACCTGACTTGGAGACCTGATAGTCCTTGAGTCCTGACACGTCTCAAGTCCTGATAGACCTTGAGTCCTGCTAGACCCGAGTCCTACCTTATTTGTCTTCTGGTTGCACACTTTGATGATGACTCCTTTCTTCTTGGGTCTGCTGAGTTCATCGTGTAAAGCAAGATTCTCCACCATCGCCTCAAACAAGACAGACTGAAACAAGAGGAGTCAGTCTACAGGCATGTCACCCTTTTGGCATGTCACTTCACATACATGTCATTCCACAAGCATGCCACTCCACAGACATGCAACTCCACAGACAGGTCATTCTAAAGGCATGCCACTCCACAGACAGGTAATCCCTTAGGCATGTCACTCCACAGACAGGTCACTCCACACACAGGTCACCCCACAGACAAGTCACTCCACAGACAGGTATATAGGCAGGTCACTACAGACATGTTACTCTAAAGGTAGGTCACTCTACAGACAGGTCACTCCAGACTCCACTCTACATGCATGTCATTTTACAGACACCTTTACACACAACAAATCAATCATGTCAATACTTAAGCCATTAATTTCTCAGATATGTCACAACTCAAGTATACCACGTCATGCCACAAATATGTCATACCAGAATTACTAAATCACACATACCTTCTTCATCTCTTCACTCATGGCGTTTGCTTCATAGATCTTGGGCAGTAGATTGACGTACTCCTGAAAGACAAGTAGTGTGGATGCGTCTGGCATGTTGTCATCCATACTCATCATACTCTCGCTGAAGCCAGCTGCCTCAGCCAGTTCTGTCTGGAAGTAGTCGTAGTTATACCTCGCTGGCTGGTCGTCTCGGCTCCGCTCTGGCACGAAGCCGATGTACAGGTAGAGTGTGTTGGAGCCAAGCTTGATACGATCCTTCAATGACAGCACAAACTCTCTCAAAGATATGTTCCTTCAACAGCAGTTCTTGATTTGTTGCATTTTTTTAGTTATTATTTTTAATTCTAAAGTACCAATTATATCAACAACAGGGCAGTTTTTTTATTTTTGGCATAATATTATTTTGTTTAGTTGTTATTTTTAATTCTAAAATAAAACAAAATTCCAACTTCATGTTGTTTATACAAGGGACTAATGTAAATGCTGGTTACAGTGTACTTAGAAAAAACAATTGAGTTATCAGAAGAAAGACTTCTGGTACTACTCTCGACTATACAAAACTTAATAAACATAGTGTCGATTACCTAGGAATTGTTAAGGGGTGGTATAATTATGTTGATGGCAATATTGTTTTTTTGTATTTCCTATGTTACATGTGGTAAGTGAAGAAAACTCCTCTCAGGTGCTCATGATCAGTTTGGTGATGAAATACATATAAACACACACAACACGACTGCCTAAGGCAGTGCTTGTCTATTTATTTTAGCATAAAGTGGTACTTTCGATCAGTTCTATCAAACAGAAATATTTTTTGATAACACAACATCCACAAACCAGATGTTTCAGCGGCATTCGACTTGATATTGTTTTTCCGTTGACGACAACCTTTGCACGCTTGCTCGACTCAATGAACATCTGCTTGCCTGTGTTCTCTATCACAGCATGCTTGCTCTGGATCCTACAGAAATCAGTAGACAAATAGCTCCATTTCACTTTGTAACAAACCATTAACATATTCAAAACAAATCTGTTTCCAAATACAGTGTAATTGGCAAAGATGTGTAACAATTGTTAGATCCATTACGTGACTTTCTGCCTAGGAACCAGGTCTATCAAACTAACAAACATGGCCATCGCTGTTGAACATTCCATCAAATATTTCCATCTGAATTTCTGGCCCAAACAAACAAAGGGCAAAGTTGTTTCAACGAGAACACTACGTGGGAGAGGTTTGATCTGGCAGATGTGTGCTGCCCTAGTAATGTAATGTATATATGCACGGTTGTCAAGATGAAGACTCATAATTAGGACTGCGACTTTAAACTTTGGATCAGTAACTTGGTGCTAGTATGCAAGCAGGTGTGTGTACTGGAGTGCAAGACTAGGTGACTGGTTTGATTTCAGAGGGTCTGCATGAATATATTAAACATTTTGTAGATAAACACAATTTTAGCAACTAACGTTTGGTGTAGATATCTTCTACTTACCCCAAACCTCGGAGTTCCACGGTCACTGACGAGTTTCCTGATTTCCCGAGCACGTTTTTACCTGAATATAACAATAATGTTTGTTAGCTGCTGATTCTGCCAATAGTTGTGGCCTGTTTTCTGAAAACATGACACGTCACTGCAGGCTACCTCTGTAGTAGCCTTGTTAACAGATCAACACTCTGGCTGTGACTTTAGCAAGATTAAAAATGCCTCTGTGATAAACTATACTTGCCCTATCAAAAATGGCAATTTTAAGTTATACGAATAACAGAATGAGAGTATTAAATAACAGAATGAGAGTATTAAATAACAGAATGAGAGTATTAAATCCAGCAAAACTAAATGTAACATTATACACTGTATACATATGTAACATTATACACTGTATACATATGTAACATTATACACTGTATACATATGTAACATTATACACTGTATACATATGTAACATTATACACTGTATACATATGTAACATTATACACTGTATACATATGCAGGCACATAAATGCATGCATACACACTCACATACATATTAAGCGTACAAAGTTTGATCATTGCTATAGTCAAATGATGTTATTTAGTATAAACTATACTTATTCTAACATCTTGACATTGCTATAGTCAAATGATGTTATTTAGTATATACTATACTTATTCTAACATCTTGACAATGCTATAGTCAAATGATGTTATTTAGTATAAACTATACTTATTCTAACATCTTGACAATGCAAATGTGGCTTAATGAACTAGTTAAAAAATATATAATTTAAACATAATCTGTTTATAAAAAGCGATCTTGCTAGTCAGCATGCAATGTAAACATGATAGTCAAGTCCAAACATTCAAACTAAACAGATAATGGTCAAACTATGTGCACAAATTTGATTCACTAAACACATTTAGGTGATGAAGACAAATATAATGTATACTAAAAACATGATTTTACAATAATTTTACAATAATAATTATCTGATGTTGTACCTATGAAGTGCACATTTATATTTTACATATACTGCCCACCCCTTCAGTTGACTCGTCACCCTACCCCTGTGGGTCCTTACCTGGCTCCAGACAGAACTTGACGATGCCAGACAGCTGGGGGTCCTCGTTGATGTTCTGGAGGTACGGGTGCTGGAGGAGGGAAGACTTGGCCCGGCGGGGGGTCGACTCCTCCCACTCCCTCTGGGCTTCAACCAGCCTCTGCTCCCACGTCTGCTGCATCGTCTCCATCTCCCGCTCATTCTCTGCCAACTGTTGACGCAGGTCTACAACACCAGGTGGCGCTCCTTCACACCGACTCCGCAGCATTCGTGTCATGCCCTGGCGGGGTGGTGGTTCAGAAATGTTCACCCACCAGGGGGTGGTTATTCATATGAATGAAACCAGGGGCGGGTCATTTTGACATGATGTGACACCAGGGGAAGACATTCAGCTTTCATCTCACCAGGGGCAGCACATTTATACTTCATCTCACTAGGAGGGGATGGATCAGTTTCACTTCCGGGCTTGGCAGTTCAATTCCCTTTTGGCAATTTTTTGCTGCCTATTAAATTATTTTTGAACAGGGATTTGACCATATTTGAGGACTATGACACTTATACTGTGCCCAGATAAAAATTTATATTGGCTGGCTGTCAAGTTATGCATGTAACGGTGACTAGGATTCTTTGCGTATGAAGACATGATGTAGTTGTTTTAGACGCCATTTGACGGGGAGCACCTTGTGTGTGGATTTTCTACAGATAAAAATGACAGAAGTTGATGAATTTTTTTTAGCAGGTTGATGAAATAATTAATATTAATAATAGAATAATTCAGAATATTCAAAATATAAAAACCCCTGGAGTCATCTCACCATCATCAGACATCATGTGACCCCAGGGTTATTTCACCATTGGGGCAACATATTTTATCAACTATTTACCCAATTCTTACATTCAATTATTTTATCAACTATTTACCCAATTCCTACATTCAATTATTGTTTATTTCCTAACAGAATGCCAGCAGCCATTAGTACCTGGCTTATATATCTGATTACATGCTCGAACACACTAAGAGCATATAAAATCCAGCACAATGCAGTACTAGGATCTGAGTGCCAGTAGGGTGTGCTGCCATCATTAAAAGGAATCTTTTGTCTTCTCACAAACGACCACTACCGGTCACCCTAATGACATAATCCATAGCTGTTGCTTGCCGTCAATGCACCTACACGCCACTCAGAGTGACCTGTCATGCCAGGGCTACATGCTACTACAGGAGCAGTGGTGTTGCAGGACAAAGCAGCAAGCATGTATAGACCCACCTAGTTGCTTACATGAAGGGAACCACCCCGGACCTACACACTGGGATTGTAGTGGCCTGAGTTAGTTTCCCTGAGATACGCTCTTAACTGTGTCCCAGGAACACCTTGGCTCTGGCTACTCCAGAAATCAACCACACATTATGTTGGTGATAACTACACTTGCACCATGAACTGTAGCCCCAATCCCACCTTTCTCCCATGCAGGGTTCATCCCTTGGGGAGGACTGTGATCACTATTTATGGGAAGGATTTTAAACATAGGAGGGGGAATTGACTTTATAAAATATGCTAAATCATATTATATTTTTACGAAGACGATATCTGAGAAGCGGGAATCACAGTAACTCCTTCCTTACTCAGGCAGGAGTTGGACAGGGCTGCACCACCGGGAGGCAGGAACTGGAGTGAGGATTGGGATACCAGCAAGGCATCCAAGTGCCAGACAGGGGCAGATGTGAGGGCTCGGGGATGGCAATGTTTGTTTGCTTGAATTCCAACAGGTCCATGGACTCAGTAATAGAACTAATGGTTTATTTCAGAGTGTCATTCTCTAGATCTTTTACTTTCCCTGGCATAGACACCAGGCAGAAGGGACCAATGGCTTTTAACGTCTCTTCCGAAAGACACAGGTAAATTGGGGTGGACAAAATTGCCCAAGTTTCGAAACGGCAACATGTGGTTTTGAACCCCGGTCCCCACGACTATAAGCCATATGCTCTACCACATAACAATGTGCCCCATGGTGGATTAGTCTACTCATTAGATAACATTAACAGTGTGTGGGGAAAATGTACTGCACATTATATATATATAATCAATATAATTGTTGAATATAATTAAATTCTTATTTCACTGAATCATGTACACGTTTGTATGAGTTTGGGAAGGTCTGGGCTGTCACATTACTTAGGGTAGGCTCAGGCATGTGGTGGGATCAGGCATGGCTCAGGCATGTGGTGGGATCAGGCATGGCTCAGGCTCAGCCTTAGCTTAGATGTTTAGGGTTGGGATTGGCCTAACCATGAGATTGGCCCAGGTTCAGGCTTGGTTCAGGTTTAGGGTTGGCCTAACCAGCTAGGAGGTTGACACAGGCTTTGAGTAGGCCCAAGCTTCAGTTGGCCTAACTATGGAATTGGGCCAGTCATGGAATCTATGGTAGCTATACAGACTATATTAAGCAGTAGCTATGCAGACTTAGCTAACAGTAAGAATCAGGGAATAAGCAGGGGATGTCAAATAATGTCTAACCTACCATTTGTTGATGATACAGGGCCAAGCGCTGAGATGAAACAGAAAGAGAAACTCACCACAGTGATTGAGAAGGGGCAAGTCATTTGCTTAGAATTAAAGGTGATGAATACAATAGTTGAACAGTTTTGGAAATGTTTGGCTGGAATAAACACAATTTATTTTGATAAATGTGACAACAAAATGTCAATAGACATGTCTTATAAATAAAAAAGCCCACTTATTCTGGCATTGACTGCTTTGTCACTGACAGTAGACCGGGGACTGTGTGCTGAAAAAAAGGACCACTTGTTGCAAAATAGATAAATTGTTGCAAAATCGACCAGGACCACTTGCTTTAAAATTACCAGACCACTTACAGTAGACTGAAGTAGATCATTTCCCTGAAAAGGATCAGGAACATAAAACAACCAGAAACACTTGATTAAATGAACCAATGCTGCCAGCTGAAAATAAGCACCAAGATCATATGCCATCAAAGGACCAGGTCTCATTGCTGCACAAAGATCAGAACCGTGGGGTTCAAAGATCAGGACCGTGGGTTTCAAAGCGATCAGAACCATTGGCTGCAAAAGCAAACTAATCTAAGCGTGTCATAACGTGTCCATTCTCAGTATTCTAGAACACCTCCACCAATCACATCATCACATGGCATTCTCTGCGATGATGTCATGTAAGCTGTGAACTACATTGTGCATCTCACATAAATTTCTACAGCAGCATTTTCCCCTTTCTACAGCAGCACGTTTCTTATACAGTAATCTTTTTATTTATCGATATTGTATCATCAATATTACCTCTGAACAGAACAGTGAGTAATAAATAATATGAGAAAGAATATGAAAATCTTATAATAGTAGTACCAACTACCAGGTACTCCACATACAACATTCTTCACCCACTTCATGAGTTCACTTATAAAAAGGTTTATACTGTAGACACATCCATGGATACCCACGGCCAGTGTTCATATTAATGGTAAATAAATTGTCAGATGTTTAGTATTTTTCTTTAAAACTCCCTCCTAAATTGACTTGGCCAATCAAGAATCAGGTTCATAGACGTTCATATCTGTGGTGTGTGAATAGTTTAAGTAATGTGCAGTCAGTTTAATAAAAGAGAACATACTTTTGTTAAAATCATCGAACTAATTGACTTAGATCATTAGATCGGGTAACTTGCAAAAGTGTGAATGGCCTTATGTCATAGTATATAGAGCCAGGCCACTTATGTCATAGTATATAGAGCTGGGCCAATTTTGATGTTAAATTTTCCATACTATTTATCATTTATCAGTCAACATAAGAAATGTCCAGCAAGGGTTGTTAATTTATTGCACACATTTTGAACAACTTGCTAAATATGTAGAGGAGAGAAGTATTTTAACTAATATTATAAGTTTGGAGATGCAGTTTCATCATCATTTGGAATAAGCTGCATAATTAAGTTCCAGTGATCTAAAAATGGCTTCATATGCAATATTAAATAGTAAAACAGATCATATTAAATAACTTACATAAGAGTTACAAAGTGTCATAGCTGAGAAAAATGGAGACAGGCAATTTACAATTCTATCTACATTTCCCCTCCTATATTTACTGAAAAATAAAATTCTATGACTTCTTTGAGAACAGTGACTTTGAACTGTAAACCCAAAACCAATGCGTGCACGCCGGCCATTCAAGACGTGAACACCACCAAAGCGCAGCACATGCTATCTAGATACTGCATACATGCTACTATCTAGATACTGCGTACATGCTACTATCTAGATACTGCATACATGCTACTATCTAGATACTGCATACATGCTACTATCTAGATACTGCATACATGCTACTATCTAGATAATGCATACATGCTACTATCTAGATACTGCATACATGCACATACTCACTCCTTGTAATCCCTCCTATTGAAACAAACACAACATTGACAACGAACCGACAAACTTAAACTTTATCAAGCAGTTTAGTAGTGACAACAGATAAAAATGTAAAAGCCATGACAATATGTATAGTAATTAATTATAATATAAATAATTATTTATTTTGTGGTGCTAATGACATGCAAATGTGGAGAAATTTGTGCCATATTTTTTACTCAATTTTGACAAACCTTTTGGTCTCTTTCGCGTTCTCCTGCCTAAATAAAGGCCAGAATGTTTCATTCAAACCGAATCTGTAAGTTAGGTTTACAATAACACATACACTAGAGTCATGTGTGGAATCTACAAGTTCAGAGGATACACTAAGCCATATCATCATTACTACTGTATTACCAAATAAACACAACATTATAAAACAATTTAACTGTTAAAACTACCCTAAGCTACTTCCTATAGTATTAAATACAACATCAAACTACAACAGAAGACCAATTCTGCACACACATTCTTTCTCTCTAAGAGTAGCTTTACAATTAATTGATTTTAATGACAAAATACAACACGACAACACGTCAACAAATTGTCAGTCAATACACTTTCTAATCTGCAAACATTTAGTTAAACCTATTGGACACATTTCAGAAAGTTGAACTACATTTCGACAAACTTACCTGTATGTATAACACCTGGAGAGATGAGTAAAACACACTGACATTATATCTGAGATTATGGCATAACGCATGACTGTGATTATACGTTGAAAAAATTGGGTATATATCCCAGGCAGGTTTTGCTACATGTAGATAAATATATATGGATTTGTTGCTGCGGCAACCAGATGTCTTGATAACATGACATTTCAAAAGTTTGTAATTATAGAGAACTCATTGTGGAGAGAGAGGAGAGAGAGAGAGAGAGAGAGAGAGAGAGAGAGAGAGAGAGAGAGAGAGAGAGAGAGAGAGAGAGAGAGAGAGCGAGCGAGAGAGAGAGAGCGAGAGAGAGGAGAGAGAGAGAGAGAGAGAGAGAGAGGAGAGAGGAGAGAGAGGAGAGAGAGAGAGAGAGAGGAGAGAGGAGAGAGGAGAGAGGAGAGAGGAGAGAGAAGATGAAGAGAGAGAGAGTCATAGGGAGATGAGAACTAACAATCAAAACAGAACTCACCATGTGTAATGAGACAACAGAACACCCCATGAGTGTGATGAATTAAAGAGAACTCACCATGTGTAGAAAGCAAGAGTAAGACAGAGAGCACTCACCCTGGAGGATGCTGCCATCTGTTCCTCCATGCATCTCCTTCAGCTGCTGCATCAGTTTCAAGTTCTCCTCCTTCAGTTCCCGGATCAACTTTTCAGTCGGACTCTCATTGATCACAGCCTTATTCTGGATCCTCTTCGCCCTGTCGACCCATCACAACCTTCAAGGTCACTCTGAACCTTCAAGGTCACTCTGAACCTAAATACATGCTTGCTTATCAGCAGACTTTCACAACTAAGATAAAACTAGAATCACTGGAAAAACAGTACGAGTTGTGTATATTGATGTTCCAACAACTGTAATGAATTGTGAGGACATAAGCCCAAAAAGTCTCTTATGATGAGAAATGTTGTTCATTCTTCAAACTGAAGATGACCTATGACAAAAGTGTCATCTTCTTCTATTGCCAGTTCTGGACTGACCGATCACTTTAATATTGGCTGCAAACTGCCTGTGGTCCACTGGGTACGTGAGGCTGGGTGTAAATGGATGTTTAGTGCGCACAGATCACAAACACAGTGCTGATGAGGAGGACAGATCAATACAGCATCAGGAAAGATATTAAAAACAGGAAGTGGCCATGGTTAGGACACACCCTCCAAAAAACAAGCACTGTTACGAGACAGGCCCTAGAATGGAACCCCCAAGGAAAAAGAAAACCAGGCAGACCAAAACATAGTTGGAGGTCAGTAGCCGAGGTTGTAAAAAAGTATGGAACCAAGAAATGAAGAAACCAGCCAATAACAGAGTGAGTTGAAGAAGTGTCATTTCTGTCCTATCCTCTACCATGAGTGAAGAGGATTAATTAACTAAGTAAGTAAGGCACAGAAGCTGTGTTTAAACATGATTATTGCCATGGTCCATTGATCAGACCTAAGCATTCTTTCTCCACAATGGGTTGATATAACTAGCTATGTTAAACAGCTAATTGTACCCCTGTACAAAGCAATAGTTAGGCCGCATTTGGAATATTGTATACAAGCATGGAGGCCATATCATAAGAAGGACATCGAAATAAGGTAGAAAGAATATAATGAAGAGCAACTAAGTTGATTGCAGCTGCAAAAAGTTATGAAAGCTGCAGAATATGGTTTAACAACACTAGAGACCAGGAGACTAAGAGGAGACTAAATACACTGTAGAAGTGTTTAAAATAATGAATGGTTATGAGGATATATGTTAGGAATATGTTCTTTAAACTTAAAGAAAGAAGGCAGTAGAACCAGAGGGCACAAAGCAGCATTAGTTAAGGAATAGTGTAGGTTGGAGAAAATGGAGCTGGATTGGCCACACACTCAGAAAAGATCCAACAAATACAACCAAACAAGCACTGGACTATAACCCACAAGGAAAGAGAAGACAAGGAAGGCCAAAAATCAACTGGAGACGCTCCACACTACAAGATCTTGATAAAGTGGGGGTCACCTGGCAAGAGTAAGTAGGTTGGACATGAGAAAGTACTCTTTCTCACAGAGGGTGATAAATGAATAGAACAAACTGCCAAATGATTGTGTTAATGTTAGTAGTGTGAATATGTTTAAAAGTAAAATAAACAAATATCTGATAAGGGCGGGCTAAATGTTTGGACTCTCAATAGGATAAGGGCGGGCTAAATGTTTGGACTCTCAATAGGATAAGGGCGGGCTAAATGTTTGGACTCTCAATAGGATAAGGGCGGGCTAAATGTTTGGACTCTCAATAGGATAAGCCAATGACTTCCTTATCCACTTGCCACCTGGAACAATCTTGTTAAATCTATGATGCTTCATTGGTCTTACCTGTCTGCGTATCTCAGTGTAGACAACGTCTCATCATAGTTCATAGCCGCTGGACTCAGAGCCGCTATCTGCAAATGTATTCCATTCTTTGAAAGGGTAATACAAAACTATATAACCCAATATAAGTGGTTAGGTTTTACATTTTATATTTTAGCTCTAAATAAATTATTCATGAATAGAGTTATAGTGTATACATTCATTTCTTAAAATACATCATTTGTAAATATCAACACTGCCATTCAGCACGCAATGTAAACATGATATTCAGGGCAAAACAATAAAATTATTAGCCATCAGAGTCTGAAAAAATTGTAGTTTAGCGAGATACATTTGGGGAGTGAAGAGGTTAAAATATGTAAGATATATAAGATTTGATTTATACTATCTAACGTTTCACAATAAAAAGCTATCAGATTTGGTACCTTCAATATGAATTGAGCTTGTTATCGCCCACCCACTCACCATGATAGTTCTGCTGTTTCCCCCCAGGGCTGGCATGAGGAGCTTAGTGAGCACCGACTCTCTGTACGGTACAACGATCTTCTTCTTTCCGCTCGACTCATCAGCCAGGGCACTGTTCAAGGACGACAGGGGAACAGTAGGCAATGAAGCTTTCATAAATAACACTGTTTGTGAGTTAAATTACAAACCTGCTACTGATAAACCTACTGCTGTAATAAACCATTACATTTAGTGAGCAAATTGAGTGACATATGGAGCAGTGAAAAATCAGTCACACTGTGTACCTGATGACCTTGCCCAAGGTCGAGAGACTCTGGTTGATAGCCGAGCCCTCCTTGAGTCGGTCTCCGGTGGCTCCGGTTGAGTCGGCACGTTCGCTTCCTGCCAAGTCCACCAGGTTTATCTGACTGCTCTTGGTTGTACTCTGGCCCATGTCATTCTTGTACACCTGATGATAGACATAACCAGACATTGGTACTTCTAGGAATGACATATATAACCAGACATTGGTACTTCTTGGAATTACAGATATAACCAGACATTGATACTTCTAGGAAAGATAGACATAACCAGACATTGGTACTTCTAGGAATGACATATATAATCAGACATTGGTACTTCTAGGAATGACAGACATAACCAGACATTGGTATTTCTAGGAATTATACACATAACCAGACATTGGTACTTCTAGAAATTATATATATAACCAGACATTGGTACTTCTTGGAATGACAGCCATAACCAGACATTGGTACTTCTAGGAATGACAGATATAACCAAACATTGGTACTTCTAGGAATGACAGACATAACCAGACATTGGTACTTCTAAGAATGGCAGACACAACCAGACATTGGTACTTCTAGGAATGACAGTCATAGCCAGTCACAGGTACTTCTAGGAATGACAGATGTAGCCAGACATGTGTACTTCTAAGAATGATAGACATAACCAGACATGGGTACTTCTAGGAAAGACAGACATAACCAGACATTGGTATTTCTAGGAATGACAGATATAATCAGACACTGGCATTTCGAGGAAAGACAGACATACATAAACATAACTCACATGTTCAAATTTAAGAATAAATCATTAAATTCCCATGTGGTCTCACTTTTAAAACGTTTCTATGACACCCGCTATACTAGAATAACAATATACCATAGATAATAAATAAACTAATAATATTTTAACAGTACATGCACTACCCTTATGTTGAGCTTGCCTAAAGGTAACCTCTGCCTATACCAGGGAGCATTCATTAATTATAAATCGCTGATCATTGATCATTCATAAAATTTCCGTACATCCAACATTTTGTACACTTCCCCGGGGATCATGTCATGGATCATGAAAAGCAGGATGGCCCAGGCGCTAGTGATTTTCCTTGGCATTGTACCCACCTGTTTGAACGTGATGCTGATGACCATGTGGGATCGACTGCTAGTAGCATTCATGTGTGTTGAGGCCGTCGTTCGATTTAATGTGCCTTGCTCCATCATAGCCTCGATTTGGCTGTAACACTCGACTGGGACTTGCTGCGGGCAACACACAAGAAATATATGATTGATAACCTGTTTTGGTTTCAATTATGATTACCCATGTATAGTTGTAGTTGGTTATATTGGAAGTGGCGCATGACATTTTCTGAGGGACTGAAATCATAATTGAAGTTATTATAATTGGCACATGTAATTGAATGCAATGATCTTTTGTAAACTGGCACTTTTAGGTGGCATGAAATTATTATGAAGATAAGAGAAACGCATCCTCGAATCACAACTTGTTTCTGTCTACATCTACCCTCGGTGGATACCCCGGACACTATTTGTATGCTACTAGTGCAATTTAATACAACTGGATTTTAATTATACATCAAATCAACTATGTTTCACTAAAATAGATGAAATATAATCTGGTGTGTGCAAGTACTGGGTTAATTAATATTTGAATGGTTGATGCAACAACCGGTCCTAAGTACAATTCAATGTTTGTGTGGATACACGTGGAGTAACAACAATATAACTGCTAGTTCACAGGGGTGCACTGGTCTAGTGGTTAGAGCCCACGTGTGGCTAGAATATCGTCGAGCTGGCCGTGCCAAAGCTGAGAGGTCTTGTTGACATTGGTTGCTGTCACCATCTTAAGTACCCAGGATTTAACAAGATTTAACAAGATTTAACAAGATTGCCATCCCAAACAACAAGTTCCAGATGGCAAGTGGACAAGAAAGCCGTTGGCTTATATTATGAGAGTCCAACAATTTTTTCATCTATGTGTAGCCCGCCCTTATCAGATATCTGTCAATTCTATTTTTAAATATATTCACACTACTAGCATTAACACAATCATTTGGCAGTTTGTTCCATTCATTTATCACCCTCTGTGAGAAAGAGTACTTTCTCATGTCCAACCTACACTGCTCCTTAACTAATGCTGCTTTGTGTCCTCTGGTTCTACTGCCTTCTTTAAGTTTGAAGAACATATTCCTATCTACATCCTCATAACCGTTCACTATTTTAAACACTTCTATTTGGTCTCCTCTTAGTCTCCTGGTCTCTAGGATCAGCGGCCATTTGAACCCCCGGTCTGTTACAGGCTATTTTGATTGGGCACTGAAAATAGCCTATTACAGATTAGTTAAAATGGATTACTTCCCTAGTAGAGAGTCATTTAATATGCAAAAGTAATACATCCTGTGTGACTTAAAAAAGACCAGGAAGTTATACACACAACATAAAATATGCATGAGTTTTGACAATTGGCCCTTTTGAATATACGACTGAAAAAATTCAACCCTATATGCCAGAAACGAGAAATCTGCATAGGTCTTGAGAACATGTTAATATGGACTGTACTGTATGCATTAACCTTTTAGAGTTGGACAGTTAAATTAATTAAACAGACATTACTAGAATCGTCTATTTCATGTCAATAGATGTACCTGGTAACCTGAGTGTTATTGTTGCCCAGTATCTGTCCATTGATTATTGGCCACAACATAAATGTCCACAATGATAATAACTACACTATCTTTGCTGAGTCATCAACTAAATGCACCCACCTTTAAACCCTCCACATAGAAGCCCGTCTTTGGATGCAGTCGGACTTTCAGATTTCCCTTCGCCTGTTGTTTGTTCTTTGCAGACACCAGGAGGTCACGAACCTGCTCGTTGTAGATCTCCAGCATACTGAACGTCACCTGGAGGATAGAGAGAGAGAGGGAACAGTCACAGAGGAGGAGAATCTCTCATATAATTTCAACATTATCTGTTTAATGCTTCGACTCAAATATCATGCTGAATGACAAGATCGACATTCATAAATAGATAACGGTCAGATATAGTTTATACATTATAACACTATAAAATATCCAGACTTTGAACCTTTAGAATATAATTATCTTAAGGTTGCAAGGTCAAGGTCAATGTTGGCCAGAATAGAGGACACATTTGTAAGACTGATGTTTTAATAGCCTTCATTTTGTCTACTCAGTCACCTGGACAGAATTAAAGGTCCAAGAGAGAAAGTTAATTGTAGGTCCAAGAGAGAAAGTTAATTGTAGGTCCAAGAGAGAAAGTTAATTGTACACGATATGACACTATACAAAATGTTAAAATAGTTGTACAGTTTTACCAATACTTTCACTTTTCGCACAGGATAACAACACAAGTAATCAATATCATTTTCTGTTTGTTTATTGATTAGCCAACTATACAATATTACCAGGGGTGGTGCCTGTTCTCAGACACTCAATATTAATGAAGTACATATTAATAAATAATGCTAAATATCTGTCAGGAGTATTGCTGCTATGACAACTTTGTATATGAGGAAAAGTATAATGGCAACACATTCAATATTTTAATATGTATACAGGTATTAATGTATAAATGTTACTCGTGATTTATCTGATCATTACATAGTTCTAGTTATTTACAAACATGTTTCCATATCTCTGCCTAGATATATGACAATAGAACATTCCTCTTCGTCTTAGTGTTATCATATAAGTATTATGTGAAAGTTTGTATAGCTATGCAATTGCTGATCCTGTTTTCCATTAAAAATGCCAACTCAAAGGATAAAGAGATACTGCCACTAGGGGTAGGGTTTGTTAAATGATACTGCCACTAGGGGTAGGGTTTGTTAAATGATACTGCCACTAGGAGTAGGGTTTGTTAAATGATACTGCCACTAGGGGTAGGGTTTGTTAAATGATACTGCCACTAGGAGTAGGGTTTGTTAAATGATACTGCCACTAGGAGTAGGGTTTGTTAAATGATACTGCCACTAGGGGTAGGGTTTGTTAAATGATACTGCCACTAGGGGTAGGGTTTGTTAAATGATACTGCCACTAGGAGTAGGGTTTGTTAAATGATACTGCCACTAGGAGTAGGGTTTGTTAAATGATACTGCCACTAGGAGTAGGGTTTGTTAAATGATACTGCCACTAGGAGTAGGGTTTGTTAAATGATACTGCCACTAGGAGTAGGGTTTGTTATTTAAATGAACCTGCTGAGATCACTTTTCCTTTGGAATACAATGGCACCCAGCAATGAAAGAACACGCAGCTACCGCGGTTGTGAAGTAGTCCCCCATATACACAGCTGTACAAAGGCACAGGTCATAGATCTATGCAGTGAAGGAAAATAATTATCTTTGCTTCAAACACAAATGTACTGAACACTTGAGAGAGGTAATAGAAAACTAGCACAGAGTGAATCATAGGACTGTCCCGAGAGTTACCATGGATGGCATGGAATACATCAACTGATCAAGTCAAAGCTACGATGTTTAAACAGAAAACACAACCTGGTGGTCCATAGAAGGAACACACAATGGCTTCTTGTAAGGCCGTATAATGTTCTCTAGACGATGTTGATATTTAAAGTCCACAAGTCTGTTGTGACAACTAAGTGACATCTATTCAAATGGATATTTATGAGAACCCCCAAGAGAGGCAAAATCATTTTAACCAATCTTGAACTGTGAAAGATCAATGACTTTCTTGTGATAACAATTAAAATCACGATCACAGATTTTTCCATTTTGTTGAAGCGTTGTGAAACAAATACGGATGTCTTCCTCCTACAGTGGCGACGCAACATTCTGTCAACAATCTCTCGTCACATTGTCAACATTGCCACAACACAGTGTTAACATAGTGAGACAACGCCACCACAGCATAGCCCTCTTCACTTCTGCTGACTCACAAGATGGCATCAACCAGCTTAGTGGTGATTTTCTGCCTTCCTGGTCATTAGATGCTCTCGCACGTTGTCTTGTTTACCTGGCAAACATCCTTATTTGCTTGGTCAAACACGAAGGTAAATGTTTGCCCCCGAAAGGAAGCTACATGTCCTCATGAGGACATCGCAACAAGCTACCGGTCAGTCTGGCTCTGTGATGATTATTTAAAATCAGACAAAAATTTAAATCTTCTTGAGAAAAAATTACGACAACAAGAGAAGCTAGCATCCTTATTTAGGCTGAACAATTATAGTACATTTAATCGTTGTCCCATCTCATCGATGGTACAAAAATACAAAATGAGAGAATAATTAAAATGCCGAGCTGTCTCATAGAAATAATTCGAAAGACATCATAAAATGCTCAGTCTATACACAGCAAAGATTAAAGCAATATGAAGGTATATAATATAGTTCATGGAAAGTACTCCAAGTAATGCTTTGGTGACAGTTAGGAAAAGAATAAAACTTTCAAAAGTGAAAGCATATATTGTTTGTAAAAATAGTTATTCATGAAACTGATCCTAAAGCATACAGCTTTTTAGTGCTGGTTCCAGACATAAATAAAAAGAACCGTCTCCAACCTACGCCATTGCTGTACTTCTGATAAAACAACAAGAAAGACAATATGCGCATAGGTACCAGATCAAAAACATAATTTTTTTTTTTTTTTTTCAAAAAGTTATTAAATAAACTAATTAACTACAGAGCAAAAATATAAGAAAATATGCTTTCACACATTACATCAACTGAATGAAAAAAAATTATGGTGTGAAAGAACCAGTTATAAAAACTTTTCTTATCTATTATTCGTCTCTCCAAAACAGTTTGTGGTATTCATATCTGAACCTATCAAGACATGTCCGCATATCTCATAAGACAAACACTGCTAAAAATAGATTGTAAGCTTATCTGCAGGTTAACATGATAGTACAGTACAAGTCCATTAGATTCAGTAAGCAAACACCTTCTCTGGTGAGCTAATGATATAAATATGTAATGTTTTGTGTGACGTGTTGTGTGATGCATTATGTGATCTGTTGTGTTGTGTGGTGTTTTCTGTTGTGTGATGTGTTGTGTGGTGTGGTGTATTGTGTGATGTGTTGTGTGATGTGTTGTGTTGTGTGGTGTGATGTATTGCGTGATGTGTTGTGTAGTGTGGTGTGGTGTGGTGTGGTGTGGTGTGGTGTCTGATGTGTTGTGATGTGTAATGTTTCTATTTTCAACGTGGGACAAGTACAATATGTTAGGAATGTGTATATTTTGTAGCAGTAAACAAAAACACGCTGATGCATATATGATTTGGTTTGAACTTAAATTCATGATACTTTGTTGGTTTGTCAATGCAACTGACAACTAACTATTTTTAGAAACATTCCTGAAATATCACTGCTCACAAGCACAAAAGGACATTCCTATGCTAGATTAATCTACCTCGCTGTTAACTATAATAATATCTATTTATAGGCTGGCTTATTGTCAGAACGTCTATGCCCACACACCGTTTCTTACAGCTTAATTGTGCCTCAAACCTGCTTCACAACGAAATAACACAACTATTGGTTACTAAGAACAACACTTTTAAACATTGTATATATGTGATCAGATCTTAATTATATACTTGTAAGCATCAAATGATTATTTATGATCACCACTAATGTTTACAATGATTATGAGGTTGTTTCTTTTTATATTAATCTATAGACTATTATAAAACAAAATTGACAAATATATCAGAAGGGCGGGTTACACATAGATGAATACTTGTTGGACTCTCTTTAGGCCAATGGCTTCCTTGTCCACTTGTCATCTGTGTTTTCTTTGGATGGCAATCTTGTTAAATCTAGTTAAATATAGTTAAAATCTTGTTAAAATCTTGTTATTACATATTTCACTAGCTGAAAATGCACAAAGGATAATAATTAAGCTCAATTTCAAAGTCAAAATACATTCAGTTCTTCCATCTGCATAGATATTGGTGTATATATATATATATATATATACATAACATAAACAGATTTGCCACACCTTCAGTGAAAATACCTCGTACAGCAAGTCAAGTCACGTCAAGTGACTAAAGCTCAATAGACTAATTACTGTGTATAGAATTACTGCCCGGGGAGATCCAAAGTATTTATGAGAGTGGCTCACCGTGTAATTAGGCATAAGTTTGATTAAATCATATATACTGCATCTACTTTAAAAATAGGCATATGACTAATAACAACTTGAGGATCAACAATGATTTTTTCCTAAATGACAGTATTATCATATATTAAAACTGCATTAAGTGTTTGTGAAACAAAAAGTTTTTTATGATATGATCCCACAAGGGCTACTCTTGAAGTTATATAAAACCAATCATTCAAACACCAGACATATTATCTACCAATTTAGAGTCTATGATGTGTGCATGCTGCATTTCAACAAACATACTTATCTATAAACCAGTACTTCAAACACATACTGGGCATTTTCAGGTTAAATCTGTACCGGTAGTCTCATACGGAAGTACAGATGTGAAATGTAAGTAATGCATGCATGAATTTCAGAATTCCATTTGTTTCATGTGACAAACATAATCATTCTCAAGACAAATATATCCAAAAAGAAGAAACGCATCCACTGTCCATAACATCATTAGTTCTTTATGAGGGATCAACTCAGTTCATAGATTGGTTTTAAAGTTGCATATCCAATTAAATCCTACTAGCCCATGATTAATGTGTTTCCAAATGTTCTCCAAATTTGACTAGTACGGTGCAGCAGTGACCTCAGTGAGGTAAGAGCACATTGAAGCACTGGGTCATGCCATATGGGCACGGCTTGTTTACACATGCCCAGTCCACAATCACCGCATGGCAATTATAAGAAGTAAAATTACATGGTGCAGTTGAACTTGGTATGACAGCTGCCGAGTTACCACCATGGTAACAGACAATCTCCAATGAGTCACGAAGGAATGATTCTCTACATAGTAAGAATAAACTAAATACTTGCCCCCAAATTGTTTTTTTTTCGTAACAGCAAATTGCTCTGCTCTCTGACAGTTGCCTTTTCTGCTGGATCTCTTTATTTTTAGTGTATTCATTTCTTCATTTAATTTTTTTCTTATTTTGTTCTGTTCAGTAGGCATATTTGTGTTGTTCACTGTGTACCAATGTTTTACTAATCTGTCCTTTAGTTTTACTCATTATGTTTGTATTATTGCTGAAGGTGACCTTTCATATGGCTGTCCTCATTGTGATAACTTTATCACATTGACTGCCATTTTGCTGGATAATTCCCATCCCATAAGACGTCGCTCGACCTCAATGTTTCATTTCCTTCCAGTGGCATTGAGTCAAATACAAATTATCAGTCTTCTCCGAGTTGTTTTAATTGATTGAAATGTAGAAGTGGAAACAAAAATTGGAAGTATACCTGAAGATATGTGCAGTGAATTTAGCCAAGCAATTACACTAAACCAGGTGACCATGTCCCCTTGTAGGGAAGATGGGTGTACAAATTTGATTCTGTGTCTTAAAGTGGCGTGATATGACCTTAATGTTAAAGTAAAGGTATGTTCTTATATAGCGCGGTATCCGGTCCATAGGACTGCTCAAAGCGCTTTACACTTCACCCCCTGGCAGACCTGTTCATTCCAAGGCCATCTCAACTTCTTTGGGAAGTATTCAGCCACGCTGCAATTGCTGCGCGAAGGCTATTCGTTCACATATCCACCACTGTCGTGGGGTGATCAAACTTGCCAAAGGTTCAAAGCGACCGCAGTGGGATTTGAAACCGGGTTCTCTCGATTGAGAGTTCGGCCTTCTAACCGGTATGCTATCGCGCCTCACAGTTAATTGCTAAGCTGGTACCAAACCACCACTGAATTGGTGGTATCTGATAACTTCATTTACAAATCAAAGTTCCAAATCAGTATTTTATGTCTCTATCATTGCCATCTGATTGGTTGATCTGATTGGTCAATTATGTTGAGCTTCCTGACGGATGTCTCGTTAATTTGTATGTGTTATAAAAAACATTTTATCAATCTATTTTAAACCAATTTTAAATTAATGAGAATTTTACAGCCCATTATGGCTACTTCCCATTACAGCTACATTACACCCCCCCATTACAGCTACAGGTGAGAGGAACAAATAGAGGCATCAAACCTAGTCCTAGTATAGCTACTTCCTAGATTCTACTCCTTGAGACCTAGGTAGAATTGATTATCTGAAATGAAATATGTAACATAAAACAGTACAGTTTTCTTAACACAAAAACATTAATTGCACAGAATACTCGGTTTAAAATACAATATCTTCTTGTTGTGTAAGCAGATGCCTTTGATAATAAAACAAAGACCATGTTTCACTGAGTGGAAGCGCAGACACTGGGCATTGTATATCTGCTGGACTGCCTCTTCACGAGAAGTATCGGTGACATTTATTACCTCGCACTGGGCTATGTCAGGAGGGTGGTCACATGCACCACTCCACTTCACAAAATCACCAGCCATGTTGGTTGCCTAAATGTCTCAATGCAATCTGAAATAGTGAATACTCTCCCTCTTGCCCCCCACCGTGAGCTGTAGAATTAAAAAAGTAGCTGTAACGTGACTAGTTTGACTGTCAAACTTAACGAGTATAAAAACGGGAATAAAAAGTAGCTACAGTGGGAAGTAGGTATAACGGGACATAGCTACAATGGGAAACACCCCTCTGCCATGGTCTTTCAATGCCAATTTGCAGGTATCAGAAGTAGATGGTACAACATGGGTGCATCTATCAACTATTTATTTCTGATTTTATGATTTTACGGGCAGTCATACACATTTAGATTATAGACAATTACATTGTAACTCTTTCAAAAATATTGATCCTGGCTAATAAAACTGTCTTATTGTCAAGTTTTATTACTCTTGAGTATGTGTATGTGATTTATAGGACAAATATTGAGCTAGCAGATTATGGCAAAGGTCTAAACGAAACCAAAAGAAAAATATCTGCTTGTGTGCATGGCCTGTGATTTATAGGACAAATAATGAGCTAGCAGATTTAGGCAAAAGTTTAAACGAAACCAAAAGAAAAATATCTTCATGTGTGCATGCATGGATGATATGAGAGCTAAATAATATCTGCCAACTATTTATGATTTTAACGTGAGAATTTTATCGAAGGTCCTACATATTTATATTCTTAATTGTGGACAAGCTGCAATTATTGACATTGTAAATCATTCATGAATATTAACTTTGAGTGACAAAACTGTTTTACCATCCTGTTTTATTAGTCTGAGGATTCATATCTGACTTATAAGACAATAATTCATTATTATTCGTGACATAGTCAATGAAATGTTAATGAAAACCCCACAGCCCCCACTATATATATTTTATACTTACCGTAAATTTAGAAGTGCTACAAGTAAATTTTAGAAGTGCTACTTTTCTACTTGGCCAAGTAAAAACAAACAAAACTCATTTCCATGGAAATAAAATTATTATAAATATGCTGCAAGTTTACCTGAAATTCTTTCTCTTCATCCTTGTTTTTTTCAAATGCCTTGAATAGTTCTCCACACGTGATGGGCACAATGCCTTTATTGGCACCATAGCCTATCATGGAGTAACTCTTCCCAGAGCCAGTCTGCCCATAGGCAAACAGGGCTGCATTGTAGCCTTCCCATGCATTGTCCAGAACCCCCTGACCTAAGTCCTTGAACACAGTGTGCTGCAACACACAAACACACTTTTTACAGAAATATATTTTTCTAATTTACAAAATTTATCAAGATTGCCATCTAAAGCAAAAAACCTTCATGGCAGGGTGGTTTCTGGGCCCCACATTTATTACGCTTAGCTAGTCATTTTTTGGCAATCCCCATCGACCGATATGTTCAACTCTTTGTTACTAGGATAGGGGAATTGCTTTTTATATCTAGTTAGGTTGTCGGCAATGCCCATTGTCATGCATATCACTGTTTTACTTTATGTAATTAAAGGGCATTGCCATTTTACCAACCATATTTGTTTTGTTTTCTCTTGCTACATAAACTTAGCAATGCGCAGCAGGCCCCACCAATACACACCTAATCCAACAATGGCACTTTATGACATACGGTACAGTGAGTAAAATCAGTATTTAATACAGCATGAATTATAATACCTTTTACACAATGTTCCTGCCTATGTACAGGGGCTAGACGGCCCACCCTTGTCACTAGTCTGGAATGCATCGGATCGGTGTCAGGTAACGGGATGCTAACGGTACACAGAACACATCTCCTTATTTGGTGTCACAGCGCTAAGCGGCGAGGCGACATCACATCACTGCTAGAGCGACCCAGCCAGCAGACTTCAATCACTGGCCGCTCACGGAAGCAGTGTCTACATCGACGCTTTTTTGTTCAGTTTTCCCACCCTCCTTCCCCAACTTCTCCTTCACAAGTGCCGATTTTGTTGGATCTACAGTGGTGGTGGTTTCTGGGCCCCACATTTATTACGCTTAGCTAGTCATTTTTTGGCAATCCCCATCGACCGATATGTTCAACTCTTTGTTACTAGGATAGGGGAATTGCTTTTTATATCTAGTTAGGTCGTCGGCAATGCCCATTGTCATGCATATCACTGTTTTACTTTATGTAATTAAAGGGCATTGCCATTTTACCAACCATATTTGTTTTGTTTTCTCTTGCTACATAAACTTAGCAATGCGCAGCAGGCCCCACTAATACACACCTAATCCAACAATGGCACTTTATGACATACGGTACAGTGAGTAAAAAGATTTTCACCTTTACCAAATGTGACATTGTGATACCAAAACTTTTAATTCTGTTTTTTTTTATATATTTTTCAAAAACAATAAACTATGTGTGAGCTTGACTTTACTGAGCTATAGAAGTGCCCACCTGGTCAGCATACGGTATGTTGCCATCAGCAATGCTGACTCCATTGCTATCCTCCTTGAAACCGTCATGTGACCAGTAGGAGTGGTCAAAAGTGAAAGTCTTCTTGTCACCATTCTCTGGGTTTCTGATGACTGTCATGTTTCCATCCATTGCTATGATACATGGCGAACCGGCAGTGAGCTCGCGCTGTGAACATCAGTGGAAATATAGCTTTAAATGATGAATTGATGATGACTGTGAAATGTAAGTGATGATGGCTGTGGAATATAATAAAGGGTGATGAGTACCGAGTACCCTAGATTTTGCTACCTGTCGGTACAGGAATCCATCCGGATTACCACTTTATTTGATGTACTTTTGCCCACCATCAACATTTCCGTAGTTCCCCCTTCCAAAATTGGTCCACTCCACATCGTTTGTCTAACAGGGTGAAATTTGTTGAAATGTGTTTGGCTCAAAGCGTGGGTGTGGTAATCCATGTTTAATTAGTTATTGTGTGGATCACAGGTTTTTTTATGGATTACTGAATTTAATACTTTGGTAATCTGTCTGGATTATTAGACTTTTCTCCTTAAAATCTACCTGTGCTGAAAGATAATATGTAATGAAATGTAATAAATGGTGATGACTGTAGAATATAATAAATTATGTTGACTGTGGAATATAATAAATGGTGATGACTGTGGAATATAATAAATGGTGATGACTGTGGAATATAATAAATGACGATGACTGTGGAATATAATAAAATTTTAATGGTGATGACTGTGAAATACAATAAATGACGATGACTGTGGAATATAATAAATGGTGATGACTGTGAAATATAATAAATGATGATGACTGTTGAATATAATAAATGATGTTGACTGTGGAATACAATAAAATTATTTGTTATATTTTACAGTGAACATAGGAACTAATATAGAAGCATTTAACGTTTTAATTAGTTCACTGGTGCAGAATATGACTTGCCTATTACAACAACAAAAGTTATACATTACATATGATGATCAGTATTGATGCCTCACCCCAGACTTCGGGGACATAGAGGAGAGCAACAACAATATATTATTATTATTGTTATATACAGTCTCTATTACAAATTGCTTTATTTATATAACATATATTATAACTTTGATATTATATATTATTCCAGGTCTCTAGTCAACCACAAAATAAGAACATACTCCGTATTATTGTACTCTTGCACAGACGTACTAAAAATACCTAATGGATAAAACATTTACTAAGTGCATGGTTCATGAACGTCAATGCGAGTATGTGCTTCACAATGGTTCATGAACGTCAATGCGAGTATGTGCTTCACAATAGGAGGATAATGATTAATGATTTGTTGTGTTTGACTAGCCTGGGGGGCTAGCTGGATGTCAGAATGCCTTTGTACTTGTATAATTTATGACATGAACTATATGTTCATTACCACAGTAACAGAATACAATGTTCTTTTGCAATACAAGCAATTGGTTTAATTTAGCTGTATCACATAATTATGCCTTTTTAACTTGCTTGCACAAAAGGAGTGTAACATGGCAATTTTATACAAAACAAACAAACCATGTTTGTTGATGTAGGCAACAAGCTGATGTTTTGTAAACTAGACAATGTGGGCTGGTGAAATCCGAAACAAAAGAACAGAATCTAAATATAGAACCGATATGTCTAAAATTCTGAATGTGTATTGGAACAATATGCAAAATTTAATACTGTTTATTAGTTCTGTCTAACTCTGCTAAGTAACATTTCTAGATTGTGAATCAAGTAGAAACAGAGGAAGCGATTCCATCAATAAAGCATGGTGCAAAGCGAAGTACATCATATTATCACATCAAATTATCACATCATATTATCACATCATATTATCACATCATATTATCACATCAAATTAATAGTGACAATCTTTATTATGTAAATTGCTAAGACATATTTGTTCAAATGTCAACTTATATGTTGGCACAGTGTCATAAATATAGTTTGTGTGTGGTCATATAAATATGGACATCTGACAGTGTTTGTAATTGTGATAAAAATTATCAGTTTATATCAGATATTACTTCCTTGTTAAATGAGTCTCGAGAGAAGCAAACATTTCTAATATGGCAATGACATATAAGGTCAACATTCATAATTTGACAGTGGACACATGCATGCACACTCGAACACACGCACGAACGCATACCACACATGACACACACGTGTATGGTACTGAGGGTTGGCAAAAACATAATCAGACTCAACATTACAAGAACTGTTAGAAAGGAAGTAGAGCCTATGTTCTTTTATAGTATCTGATCCTTAGGACCACTCAATGTCCTTTGAGTGATCTATTGATACACATAAATCATACAAATAATTTCATTACTGTCAGATTTTAGCAATGCTCAGTGAGATTAATGGTGGACAAGCCTTATAAACAAGAACATGACATATCTCTTCTGGAATTTTTTTATTGTACATCAGGACATTTCGTAGACAGGATAAAAAGTAAATCTGATAGGACATCTACCATAAAACTGGGATATTTGGTGAAAGTCTGAATGGAATGAAAACAGGTCACTGTAGCTGTTTTAATATTGTATGCTAATGTTGTTTACATGTTGTATGTCAGAACATTTCTAGGTTTATAAGTTATGCCATACTAATAATATAGTAGTATTATGCTTTTTAGATTTGAACATTATTGTAGAACATGTTTAGAATCTAATGATGATGCACCTCACTTGCACCTACAAATTTAATTGTATAATGTTGAAATACTTAACTTAAATGCTGAGTTGAATCTACCATAATCAAAATGTATTTTTCTGTAGTATTTTCTCTTTCTGTACAACCTAATGAACATACTGTGTAAATGCTCTAAAGAATGTAAGAATGAGTCTAATGATGAAACCGATTGACTACTGATTAAATGAAGCTGACTGAAAGCCATAGTGATCCGGTGGTACCTGAGGTAGCATATTTTGTCGGAATTAGTTTTCATGGAATTTGACTAGATGTACAGTGATTAAGTCTGGTGTGATTTCTGACATCATGCATAATGCATCAGCTAGATGTCACATAATTAAACTTACGAGTCGTACAGTCTTACTCTCTGTCAATGTATTTATCTACCAACAAGTCTTTAATAAAATGCAAATTAACTTAGTCATACATTTTTATTATTCTATGCTTCATCTAAAATTGCATAAATGGCAGTATCATTTCTCAACTGAAGTAGATATGCATGAAACATTTAAAGAAACAACATGTACATTTGCTTGTACCTTTATGGCCCAATTTTGACATTATCCATCCACTGGCTACAGCCAGGAATATGCATTAAGCTGGGCAGGGTGGAACCTGGTAGATCATCATACTCTGTGCACTAATCAACAGCCCTACTTCATACCATGGCCATGATATATGGTATGTAGTAATTTATACTGGTAAATTGTGTTATGAACAGGTGGTCTTTCTCTGGTGTACAGTTGTGACTGATCCTATTACCATGTGTTGGTTTCTCTTTATGATATTGCAAGCCCACTCCAGGTAACTTGCTAGTAGTCATCACGTACTAGCAATGAACCTCCAATGTTATCCATCAACTATGATGTTCGTTGCTAAGATTAATAAAACATGTAGTATTTGACTTTAAAATGTTACCAAGTAATCTATTGGCTTGTCGCAAATCCAACCAGTATTCACCTGTATGTACATATGTAGCCTGCCCTTATCAGATATCTGTCAATGCTGTTTGAACATATTCTGACTGATGTTCAACTAAACAATGAAAAGTTTGTATTCAAATAGTTTGTCAAGACTACAACATTGCAAGAGTGTCTGGCTTTATGGCATAGTTATCTGTCAAGCATGAAATGGTATGAAGAAATCCCACCAAGTTCATATCCCCTTACACCAGCAAAATAACTGCATTCCAGGCCTGTAAAGAATGATGCACACCACCAACGTATGACATTGCATAGATTTGGTTTCACAGGTTGAAGGAGGGTAGCAGCTATTTCGCTTAGCATCACACATTGTTGTATTTTACAAAAAACATTGTTTGTTTTTTATAACAGTTCATAAAGGTGCTGAGTCCATTGATTTTTTATTTTTAGGGCAGTTTTAAAAATTATAAGTTTTATACTTCTGAAGTAAAATTACATTTCATGTAGTGTCGTACATCAATGCTTTGAGGTAATCCATAATGCTCATGCCATTATTCATTCACCGTCAACTTAACCCCGTTAACTTAAAGTGTAGCACCAAACCCCATATGAGGCATATCCTCTCTGAGGCAAAATTACTTTAGTCAGTAGTAATTTATAAATTAATAACAACTTAATAACAACAAAGCAACATCTTTCAAAATGAGGAAATCTTCGCAGAAGTATAACTTTGTTAATTTGTTTTAAATAACTTATGATCTAGGAAAAATTGAAGGACACTTCCACTATTCATCAAATAATGCTTAAAACAACTCATGATAAAGTACGCAGTTTACTGACACCGCCAGGCCCCAGTCAATATGTTAATCAAAGACACTGCCAAGGCTAAGCGTGAAAACTTTAGGTCTTGGAAAGTGACCAAATCAATGCCAAACCCGCAATTCCTCGCAAAGACAATCGTAAACATTAATATAATACTAATAAGTTAATTAAGTGGTAAACCAATTAAGACTTTTAAGTTATTTACCTGATTGAACGGCCTGACGCGGACGGCTACTTTAATACTGTCGCTTGCCATGCTGGCGCTATCGCGGCGGCGGCGTCCGTTGAAGTCAAGCGACGGTGTGTATTTACCAGCAGAACGTTGTTTACTGTCCTGCCCACCTGCCAGCGACTACAATACGCTACCGCTTCAGGTAAGCGCTCTTTTATAGTCCACGTGACCGCTTCTGACAGGCGCGTGCAAGCCACTAGTACAGCCCAATTCGCCAGATGGCGAAACATGTGTTTAGTTTCTAATTCAATCGCTAGACGTCAGTGTGATCGCCCTTTCCGAGCGACTTCGACGAAAGCGTGGCGATGACAACTAAACCCACCGAGACTCCTCCGGTTTCAAGGAAGAGGAAGCGAGTGAGCAAAAACCGAAAGAAAGCATGGGCGAAGCATTCGGACATAACAGATGTCGAGGAGTTCTTAGAAGAGAAAAGATTGCAAGAGCGAACGGGGTAAATATGTCGCACTGGTTGTCAGTGATGTGACGATGCACGTGTGGCTGAATATTTACATTTTTTTAACTTTGGGAAAAGTTGTTTTATTAACAAGTAAACAGCTTATCTTCAGATTCAACTAGATACCCAGAACTATATGAACTTACATCGAAGACAAATCTGACGCCAACATAAATGATAATTCTTAGGACGGAATCTAGCGGGCTGTGGGCGATAATATGGATTGTTAACGACGCGTTGAGTGGATCTTTTGGGTCCCGGATGGTTCGGCCCAATCGTTTCGGACCCCGCCAACAGATGGTTCGACTCAATCGTTTCGATGCACTCCAACGCATGGTTCGGCCCAATCGTTTCGGCCCACGCAGACAGATGGTTCGGCCCGATTGTTTCGGCCCATGCAGACAGATGGTACGGCCCACTTCCATGAAAACCGCATCGCTATAGCTAGGTGCTTGGACTACTCGGCCCACGGACAACTCGGCCCAGTTCGAGACAACTCGGCTCCGATTTTGAGACAACTCGGCCCAGGTGTCGAAACAGCTTGGCCCAATGATAAATGATATGATGGCGCTTAGTTAGGGCGATAACGGGGAAGTGAAATGTTTTCGTGTCGTAGTTTGAATTACGAACCGACATCACTACACATATAATTTTTTAATTATTACATATCACAACTATTGCATGGCTTTGTGAACGTACATTTTACATTTGCTGTGAGAATGTAATTATACACGACTGCCGGTGCACTACCAACGGTGAGAGTAGCCATGGCCTATGATAATGGGAAAGGTTTCCGCACGCGCAATAATCCGGCTTTTTTCCTCGGAATTCTAATTTTTACCAGATTCTGTTTGCTTTATGCAAGTAATTTTCTAGTGGTATGATTGGAACTTCTGGGCGCCATCATAGTCGGTTTGATGCAAATAATGTATTATGATTCAGCTGTTAAACTGGAAAATACTTTTTATTGCATTTGGCTCATTCCAATTTCTAAAGATCTGAATGAATTATAACAAATAAAAGCGGTAAAGGAGGTCAATATATTCTTCATATGCACCCACTTACATGTTCACACACATGACATGTGCATAGTATTTATTATACATTACGTACGTATTATGTTGTTTCTTTCCTCTTTACCCCTGAATTCCGGTTGAGCTTGGCATCGATACTGGGTGTCAACTTCCCCTTCACTACCGTATCCACCACCTGTCACCACTCCCTCTATACCTCGCTCATTTTCAGAAGTTCTCGCACTCTGGTCTGATTTTCATGCTGTTTATTATGGAAAGAAATGTATTCTTCGTGTTTGTGTTTGTAAATATACATTACTTGTGTGTTTGGCTTCATTTGATATTTCAAGAAAGGTGTGAATGAAGCATATAGCAGTTTTGGCAACACAATAGAGAAGGAAAGTGTGTGCTCTATCAATCCCGCCGTTGATTGGTCTGTGTCTAGTGTTGACTCCACCCATGCCCGTCTCCAATTGGCCGTTGATTGATTCAATGCCCATCTCATACAGAACCCGCACTATAACATTTGGTTGTTATTTCTATGAAACGCCTGCGTGACTTGACTTAAAATTCTTTAAATGTTTTACGTATATTCTACTACATCTAAAGCATGTGTGTTTATATATTTCAATCCATGGCGTGTTTGTGGATGTTTTTATATGTAGTTTATTAAAGGTAAAGGTAGATATTATGTAGACTAATATATAAGGATCATGTTCAGATTCACTACGAATTTAGCATAACAAAGGCATACTACTGAAATGGCTTACAACTAAGAATTTTTAACAGAACATTACCCTGAAACAATTTCCACATCACACGGGGGAATTTAAACAGGTGTTATATTTCTTGTTAATCAGAGGATCACGCAAGATCTGCTCATTTCCTAACTTCTATTCAATGCATTCAAAGGCGACTTGGTCGTGGTGGGCCTTCTCGTCATCAAAGTCAAAGGGAAGCCAACTTCAGGTAAATACTGCTGATGTCGGACGCTTTGTTTCAGTGCACGTTGTACA
Organism: Lamellibrachia columna; assembly: GCA_963662155.1. Lineage (NCBI taxonomy): Eukaryota > Metazoa > Annelida > Polychaeta > Sabellida > Siboglinidae > Lamellibrachia > Lamellibrachia columna. The sequence continues at coordinate 12,484,877 of OY759262.1, read as the reverse complement.
ATGCCGTTATTCAAACAAAAAGACCTGCTCAACGAAACAATACAAGAGTATCAAGCCAATAACTACGGCCTCCGCACACTGCTAACACACAAGTCAAAGGACAAACGACGTGAAACAATCTGCTCAGTAAAACAAAGCAGGAGTAGTGAAGCCAGTTAATATAGCCTTCAAATATTCTTAACACACACAAACCAAAACCAACCAACATACAAGATCAGCTCAATAACACAATACAAGAGTAGGACGTCAATTACTATGACAAATCAAAGGACAGTGTCATCATTTCAGGGTAATGTAAACATTTTAGGGTAATATAAGTGTTGGTAGGTGTACTATAATTATGGAGTACACTCTATAATGAATTTATACACTTGTTTACGAAGATAAAAAAAGTTTACCTTCAATAATCTCTAGAAAGTCAAAGCGAAAACACACACGAAGCATTTTATATCTTTATTAATGATAGTAATATTTTATTAATAATAATAATTAAATAATATATATATATTATATCTTTATTAATGATAAAAATATTTAATTTAATTATTATTATTAATAAAATATTATTATCATTAATAAAGATATAAAATGCTTCGTGTGTGTTTTCGCTTTGACTTTCTAGAGATTATTGAAGGTAAACTCGGCCGAAGTGTCGAGACAGCTCGGCCCAATGATAAATTGCTAAATTAACCTTGAATCCAAATGTTATCCCATGTATTCTTGAAACACATCACCCGTAACCCTGGCAATAATCACCACGATATTGTAGGCCTATGTCATATATTAATGTGTGTGTGTGTCTATACGCACGCATGCACACACACATTAATATATGACACTTCGGCCGAGTTGTCTCAAAATCGGAGCCGAGCAATTTATCATTGGGCCGAGCTGTCTCGACACTTGGGCCGAGTTGTCTCAAAATCGGAACCGAGCTGTCTCGAACTGGGCCGAGTTGTCCGTGGGCCGAGTAGTCTAGAATTCCTATAGCTACAGTTGATTCAGCCCACGTTAGTAGCGGAATTCTAAGCGGCACGATTCTAAGAATAGTCTTTCCGGCCCATGGCCAGATTCGATAAAAAGGAAAATTATGATTACGCACACGCTGATATTGTAATATATGCATATACAAATTATTATTATTTATTCATATACATTTTCTTTAGATATTAATTACTTCAGTTTGGTTCATTATGTCAAGCGCTTTCCATATATATATTATATATATACATACATCAGACCTGGGGTGGAAGTACTTGGTACTCAAGTACATTTTTGAAGTACTCATACTCATATAACTTATGGATCATGTATTCATACTCATACTCAATGTACCTAGATTTTATGAGTACATTACCGTAAGCCTGCGTCCCCCTAAATTAAGAAAAGATAAACCTATTATTTTATAATAAAAACGAAACAAATAAACTGTAATACATACATATTGTTTTATTAAATAACATTAAAACCATTAATATCTGAACATTGTATAATGTCTATAATACTAGTCTGCTGTCTACTGAAATACTAATGTCAGTAGTGTCTAGCTAGTAGCTAGTTCTTTCTCATGTTGCTGTTCAGGAACAACATATTGTTCATGCTGCTTGGTCGGTCAACTAAATACCTTATGATACCTTATGACGATTCTGATCGCAGGATCCAGTTGATTCCTCCATGATCAGATCTTCAGAATCAAATATTTTTATATCATAATTTCCGGTTCCATTAGTTATTGTTAAAGGAGATTCATAGTCGTATATTATTGCCTGCATAGACCAGAATTTGTCTAGTTTGTTTTTAAATGAGTTAATTGATCTAGCTTGTATTACAGAGTTTGGGAGACTATTCCATGGTTCAGCCACTCTAAGAGGGAATGCATTTTTTCTTAAATTTATTTTTGCTCTTTGGGTAAATATTTTAAGGCAGTGTCCTCTATTTCCTGATCTTAGTGTCACATCCTCCCATTTCAGGAGGTTTGGTGCAGATTCATTATCGTATAGTTCGTGCATTATTTTATAGACTTCTATCATGTCTCCTCTTAGCCTTCAGTATGCTAATGTGGGTAGCTTCAGTAATTTTAGTCTTTCTATATATGATAAATCCCTCATACCAGGAAGTTGTTTTGTGGCCCTTCTCTGGACATTTTCTATTGCTATTTTATGTTTTATCTTATATGGATACCATACTGCTATGGCATATTCTAGGTGAGATCTAACCATTGTCTTATATAGTGGCAAGAAAATGTGTGTGTCTAGGAATTGGAAGGTTCTTCGGATTATTTTTGTCATTTTGGTTGCTTTATTTACCACTTGGTTTATGTGATCATCAAATGACAATTTTGAATCGATAATTACACCTAAGTCAGTTTGCTTATCTGTGGTGGCTAGTGAATGTTTAACATTATTACTTGTCATGAAATATTCATTTTCACCTATATTATTTTTTCCAATTTCCATGTGTTTACATTTGTCTGGGTGGAATTTTAATAACCATTTATCGCTCCATTGTTCTAGGATACTTAAATCTTGTTGTAGTATATCCTGATCATTTTTATTTGTTATGGCTCTAAATATCTTAATATCATCAGCGAACAGGAATGTATTGGATTTAGTTAACTCTGGCAGGTCGTTTACGTATAGAACAAACAATAAAGGTCCTAGGACAGATCCCTGCGGTATCCCTGATGTTACTTTGTGCCAGTTTGATTCTTTTCCATTTACTGCTACCTTTTGTCGTCTATTTGTGATGAATGCCTCAATCCAGTTAACTAAATCATTCCTAATGTTAAAACTTTTTAATTTACTTATTAGTCTCGTATGTGGCACGGTATCAAAAGCCTTTTGAAAATCCATATAAATAACATCTGTGTAATTACCCTTATCCATTTCTGAGGTCCATTCATCTAGTATTTTAATTAGTTGGAGAACTGTTGATCTGCCAGAGATAAAACCATATTGTTTTTGACTGAACAGACCATTGACTTTCATGTAACTGATGATGTGATTTCTAATAATTTTTTCCATGCATTTACAAACTACGCTTGTTAGGCTTATTGGACGGTAATTGCAAGCTAATTTCTTATTTCCTTTTTAATATATTGCTGATATTTTGGCATCCTTCCATTCATCAGGAATACTTGATGTTTTTATCGATGTTTCAAATATTTTTTTGTAATGGGAGACAGATATTTTCTGACAACTCAGTCATCTGGCACCTATTTCATCAGGGCCAGGCGATTTGCTTATATTAAGTTCTTTTAATGTTAGTAATATTATGTTTTCAGTTACTTTTAGCTCATCCATTGCTAATTTATTGTTTACTTTGGGTGTAGTTGGGATAGACCCTGTCTGTTCAGTAGTGAATACACTGGAGAAGTAGTTGGCAAGAATATTTGCTTTTTCTTCATCTTCAGTTGTTGTTTGGGATTTCGGATTTGTGTGGTCTATATTCAGTTCCCCAATTCCTTGTTTAACTGTAGTTTTTGATTTATAATAGTTCCAGAAGACTAGGGTTTTTCTTGGTTTGAGTGGCTAAATTTCGTTCAAATTCCTTTCGGAGCTTTCTGGTTAAAGCTCAGACTTTATTCCTGCTTTTACAATACTCTAAATATTTTGTCCCATCCCTTGTTTCAATGTATCTTGTCCATAGTCTATTTTTACGTCTAATTAGTTTTCTGGTGTTTGCATTCAGGGGGAAATTTCCCTTTCTGTAATTTGAAACTTCTTTTTGAGGTATATATTTATCTTTTAATAATTTTAGTACTGTTTTAAGGATTTCCCATTGATTGTTACCGTTGTCTTTACAGTCTTTAAATTTCTCTTCCCAGTCTATATCTGAAAACTCTTTCCTCATTTCTTCATAATTTGCCTTATTAAATAGCTTCCGTTTTTTAGTGTATTTATTTGTTATAACTTTGCACAAAATATTGAATGTAATGACACAGTGGTCACTTTTACCTAGGGGGCTGAGGTACTCTATTTCCCCTATGCTGTCTTCTTCGTTTGATAAAATCAGATCTAAAAGGTTTGTGTTAGTTGTGCCTCGTCCTCTAGTGGGATTTGAGACATGTTGAAACATGAATGTGTCTCTAAGGCATTCTACAAATTTAAAATTGAGGTTGCTGGGGTTAACTGATTTGGTCGTCCAATGTTTCCAGTTAATATCTGGGAGATTGAAATCTCCTGTAATTACAATGTGTGAATATTTAAGTCCTGATGTGGATCTAATCATATTTAGAAGTTCTGCATTATTTTCTTCTGACCCCCCATCGCTCCTATATATGCATCCAAAGAGAAGTTTGGTTTTATTTCGAAGTTTAATTTCTATAAATAAGCATTCCTTGAAGGTTGAGACCAGGTTTATATTTTCTGCGTATAGGGAATTTAAGACATATATTATAATACCCCTACCTTCATTATTTTCTATATTCTTGGAGAACAGTGTATAGCCTTCTAAGGAAAATTCTGGTATGATTACAGTGCATTTGGGGTTTTTTGGTTTTACCTCATTAATTGCTATTATGTGGGGTTTCAGTTCTTTAATTCTTTGTTCAAATTCATTTTGCTTGTTCCTTAGTTGGTCAGCATTGGTATAAAAACACAGAATGTTGCCTATGTCATTAAGATTATTTTTATTTACATTTGTTTTACCATCCGTCACTCTAGGTGGATGTGTAGTCTTTACTGGCTTTTCCTTATCTTTCTTATTTTTTCTCCCATGGTGGACCCCTGACTCTGTACAGGTATTCCCCCAACTTGTCTGCAGCTTCCTGCCTCTTTGCTTCTTCATAGAGCTTTTTTGATTCCTCCCTTTCTTGTTTAGTTTTGTCATGATAAATTTTTATGTTTTTGAACTTGTCATTTTCTCTGATGTGATGGAACCTTCGAAGAAGGGTTCGTTTTTTGTCAATATGTGTTAATGTGATTAGAACCGGTCTGGGACCGGTTGCATTTTCCTTGGCTTCCCCAAGCCTCCTCGTTTCTGTGACATCAGTGTCTGTGAAATTATTGTTTATTTCTGTACACATTTCTAAAATTTGTTCTTTGTCATGTTGTTGTCTCGTAGTTTTTAGTTGTGATGTAGATTCTGGTAAGTTGAAAATGATTACGTTGTTGAGTCATTTTTCTCTGTCTTTTGATTCCATGTTCTGTTCTTTTACCTGAATTTGTACGACTTCCTTAACTTCATTTGGGCTAATGACTTTGCTTGGGTTTTTCTCCAACTGAGCTTCTTTGATCATTTCGATGACTCTTGTTTCGTCCACTTTGGTTCTGATTTCTTTCTCTAGTTCAATAATTCTCTCTTCCACTTTCTTTAAATTAACTTAATTTATTTAATTAATGTTACTAGTAAGGGTAGTAAATTTTTTATCAATTTATATTTCAATTCCATGTAACCCAGTAGCACTGACACCCAGTGGCATTTCCAGCAGGCCTGTAGTCACTAGCCTGAGCAATCAGGTTCAGACATGTGTGAATTAGCACAAGTGTGAATGAATCAGTGCTGGGGAAATTGTAGACACTAAACAATTGGAAAATACCATCTACCAATAAGGGTGGGCAGGTCAGTCAGGCAGGCAGGATTTGGAGGGAAGGCCTAGACAATAGAATGTCCACTTGTAGGGTCAAATGGTGATAAGTTGATGGTTAACATGGCTTGATTGCCTCTGCAAATATCTCTAAAGTGAACATTTGGGGCTGGCTACTTCCAACTTATGGGGCCATTAGATCTATGCAAAAGGCTGCATTCATGCCAAAAATATGCACCTTAACATCTGTATTCTGTATGTACTATGTAGTAGTAATGTGTACTGTGTGTGCATTGCTATGCATTGCATTATGCAGGTTACAAACACATAGTATACTGCATACCCAGAGAATCCAAAACCATGTTTATTCTCAGCAATAATGATACACTACGTGTATAATTAATTGTCAAAATAAGCATCTACGACTTTTAAAATATTAACAAATGTCTTTGTATGCAAATATTTTGTGAACAAATCTCATTCCATCAGATGTGTGAAGTGGGCATTCCAGCATGCGTGCATTCAGTACATGCAAGTGTAGCAATAGGGGTCATGCGCTGTCATTTATAATAAGTTTTTATTAATATTAAAATTAATAATCTGGGTTTTGCATTAATATTTTGATTAAGTCCAGGCCGGGCCCCAGCCCGCAAAATGTAGGCCCAGGCCGATAAATTTAGTAGAGGGCCAGGCTTGTGCCCAAAAGCCCGGCCCATGCAGGGCAGTATAACCCTCTCAACAACCAGTAGTCTAAGAGCAGAAAATATAATTTGCAAACTTCAAAAGAAGACAAACTGAACTGATGTATCAGCAGGTAAATTGGTCTCGTGGTCTTTATTCAAAACAAGGACAAACAAACTTTTGTCCTTTTTTTCCAATTTGGACAAATCTTCTCACCTCTACCCCTTCAAATGATGTACATGTTTGGGGGGGGTAATGTTTAGTCATTGGTAGACTAACTACAAAGATATTGGTTTAATGGTTATTATTATATCAAAGCATGTGGTTTATGAATTGTTAATTGCAGTTAAGGAAGGGACAAAAAACTGATTTATGAGTCATACAATGTCTGTATGTTTGTAAAAGGTAACCATATGTTTGGGAATGTACTTGTACTCGTACTCATCCATCACTAATTTACTTGTACTCATGAAAATGTACTCGGCCACTGGTCTGACATACATGCATATATATATATATATATATATATATATATATATATATATATATATATATATATATATATATATATATATATATAATATATATATATATGTAATTGTATGTATGTTATTATATTATATACAATTAAATATATATATGTACATACACACATACAACATTTTAATTTAGCGTATAACATTTCTCAGTTGCAGTACGCAAGTTGCAAATAGTCAAGTCGGTCAATTTAGCGAAAATAACAAAAGTAATATTAAATAATGTCTATGCCAACACAGCCCATTTCCCTATTACTGTTAGAATATGGTAGTCGTTTCGGCCCATGGAGCCCACTGACATCAGTTGTATACATGCGAGTGATACCATTACACGGTTCACTGGTTGCGAAAATGGTTGGTTCAGCCCATGGGCCGAAACATCCGACACCCCCTCTGCGTGGTCGCAGTGCTCCAACTGTTTGGTCGGAATGTCCCACTTTGCCTTTGGTGGTATCAAATTGTGATGTATTATAATATAAAACTGATGTTATTTGTAATAATGGGCAATCACACTGCATCATTCTTGTTAGATATATTAGCAAGTAATTCGTGATTTTCAAAAAGTGTCTGTTATAGACAGTTTTGACAGAATAAACACATAGTAATTTCAGCCAATGGATCGTGCAGACACTGGTTGCACATGTGGTTGGTTCAGACCGTTCAAGCGAAAAAACTTCAAGGTTCATTGGTTGCAAAACGGTTAATCCAACACCTGTTCTGTTTGCATAGTCTAGCATCACATGCATGAATGAGACACTTTGTTGTTGTTGAATTGTATATATATTGTATATATATATATATATATATATATATACACAATTCAACAACAACAAAGTGTCTCATTCATGCATGTGATGCTAGACTATGCAAACAGAACAGGTGTTGGATTAACCGTTTTGCAACCAATGAACCTTGAAGTTTCTGGCATATATATATATATATATATATATATATATATATATATATATATATATATTATCATATGTGTTGTTCTTAATTGTAGAGGTCTTGTAGCAGAAAAGGCTGACGAACAACTCTTCTTCATCGACAAACAAGTGGATGAAGCTGATAAACCTGGTAAAGTCATCCAGTCGAATTGTGTGTAAAGTTTTTTCTAGATTTCCAAAGACAATCGGCTGTAGTGAAGCCCAACCTGGAGTAAAATATGGCATAAAATAACAACGTTGTGTCATATTTTGAGGGCCCCAAAATTCATGCATGAGACAATGTGCTCAGTTTATGCCCATGTCATTGAGTAAAAAGCATATTTGCATGCTAAAATTCAGTGACTTTAAAGCATGGACTTGATTAATCGATAATTTTATTTTCACTTATTAACATACTTAGTTATACACTATTTTCGATGGCTGAGCCATTCACGCATCATTTACATATCAATCATACAACATATATTTACATACATTAAAAATAAAAAAAATTAATTCATAACATACATAAAATAAAACAGAGAATATTTAAAATGGTGGTGTAGCACTAACATATTTGTGTTGTGACTTCTTGAAGCTTGCAACAGACTGGCTGTTTTGAATGTCCTGTGGTAAGCTATTCCATAACTTCAAACCGGACACATTGAAACAGCATTGATAGTAGGCATTTCTGGCTTTAGGTGGTTTTGGCTGTGAGGCATTTCTGGTATAATAGTAGTGTCTATTTGATGTAAACATATCACACATATATTGTGGTGCTAGACCATGCATACATTTGTACATAAAAACACATTTATGAAAATTCTTTCTTTGTTGTAATGATAGCCAGCCTAGCTCTTTGAACATGGCGTTTCTGTTTTGTTGAGGACTAGCAGCTCTAGACTAGTTTCTGGATTCTGGTTTTGCTTGTTATTGAGGCTGAATCATACTACATCTGCATAATCAAAATACTACATCTGCATAATCAAAATACTACATCTGCATAATCAAAATACTACATCTGCATAATCAAAGTGGGGTTGAACTATTGCATTATATAAATGCTTAAGAGTGTCATTTTATACTATTTTACGAAGAGATCTTAGGATTCATATCTTGGCTGAGATTTTAGGGATCATATTATTAATGTGGTCGTCCCATTTGAGGTTTGAGTCTATATACATACCAAGGTACTTGGCTACTGATGCATGTTTGAGTGGTTCATTATTGATATGATTTCTTACATCAGCCATCTTGGCATTGCACTGATGGATGCCAGTAAGCATAAATTCACATTTCTGTACTTTAAGACTAAGTCTGTTAATATCAAAATACTGTTTGACTTTACATAGATCACTGTTAACGTTGGATCCTAATTCAGCTGAACACTCAGGTTTTACTTTAAAATAAAAATAAAAGAAACCTATAATTTTCTGATGGAAACATGGATGACAGAATGACTAAATAAATTGTGAATGATGTGATTAAATGTGGTTTGTGTTGGCAGCTCGTGTAAAGAGGTCAGAGAAATACAACAAACCACTTCGATGTCACGCCAACTTGCTGCCAGACCCACGCATTGAACCCGGACGAGTGTAAACCTTATTTCTTCTTCATTCTGGGTCAATCATCATTTGAAGCTGTCATAATTGTGCATATTTATTAATATTTGTAACAAAATACAGAAATGTTATTACTTGGATTGCCATGTATGTACGTACATACGCAATTACGCATGCAGCCAACTAAAACAGGAGCATGCAATCATCACAGTACACACATATGTAATCATCACAGTACACACATGTAATCTGTATCATAATGATGTACACATAAATCAGTAATTTATTTCAAACAAAAACAATGTGTATGCTCCAAAATGAAAGTCTGATAGACAGGCACAGGTTACTGTAAATGCATGGATCCATTCAGTAATTTATTGTGGTGATTTTATATTTAATTTATTGGTTCCACATTTTAGACATTGATATCTTCTCTCTGCAGACAACGAAACTTCAGGAAAGAGAATAATCTGAAGAAAACATGTCTTCGGAAGCAAGAACAGCAAGAACAAGGAACCGTGACCGCCATGGAACGGATGTCGGTGAAACAACGGAAAGAAACAAAGGCAAAGAAAAGAAAGCACCTTCATGAGATGAGAACTCGGAAGATTGCCAAGTATGACCTGTGGGGAGATGAAGGTATGAAAGTTAATATGATGCAGGACATATTATGTGATCATAATAATATTAATCTGATATATTTCTGCAATGTTTTGAACATGAAAATTACATCTCGTGTACTTTTTGTTTGATGGCAAATTATATTTTTGTTTAAACATTTAATGCATTCAACAGTTACAGAAGCCCAGGAAAAACCTGTTGTACAAACATCTGCAACCAAAGTAAGTACCATTCATTATTATTATTATATATTTTTATTTCTTCTTTGAAACTTATTAATTCCATTTTCTGGAACACTAAAATGTCATATTCTCATGTCTCATTTTTGCCCATTTTCTCATCCATTATGTTCAGGTTCGTTGTTGTTTTTTGTTTCTAGTTTTCTCGCTCTCGTCATATTACATCTTTCTCCAAACATCACCTCTGTTGTTTTATCTCCTGTGTCTTCTACTGGCTTTATGATATCCTAATTTTTTTGTCATCGCTAAAATGTACTTCCTTTCCAATGTCACTTTCCCCGGTTTCCCGTTCTTTTCTGATATGATTTTTTTTTCTTTCACAATTCCTGTCTCTTGTCAGCTTTATCATTTCTAATGTTATCTCTCAGCAATTCATCTGCATTTCAATGCCACGTTCTCATTCATTTCTTCCATAACTACTGTCAACTACTAGTTATGTGAGTCATCTTTATTACGATATACTTATATATACCTTCCTTCATGTTCTTTGCAAGTATGATTTCAGTGCTCCTCAATGTAAGTTTTCTGTTCTGCCTAGTGAAACAGAACTTAAGTGTTATTCGGATACACGACCGCTGGGTCTGGTTATAATAACAAGTTCTGCTGCTGTAGACGTTGCCGCATCTACGGAAGCATCCGTCTAAGGCAGCTGCCGTGGAGGTGCCCCACCCTGGCGCTTCCTACAACCCCACTTACAATGACCACCAGGTACACAATGCAGATGGCCCAATGCATAACAGACAGGGTGATTAGACAGATTTTGTAGTCGATTATAATTATCAAAATTATGATCACTTGGAATAACAGTGTAATTGATAAAGGTTACAATGGTAGGCAGTTACCATTACAGTTACGACTACGTTTTTGTGTTTGTGCACTAAACCACTACAAAATAACACTAGTATCTTGGTTTTTGGTGCAATGATTACAAAGTGTTCAGCGAGTCACAACAACACACATTAGCAATAACTTACCCAGTGCTGCTTAGTTGTAATGGATTCATTTTGTATAAAAAAATAACAGACTGTAATCAGAATCAGTGTAGTCGTTAAAGCAATCAGTGGTTACTATTACATTTGCTATGTAATCAATTATGATAATACTGTAGTACGTGATATTTTTTAAAGTTATGATTACATGAAAATGTGTATTATCTTCAATGGTTTACAATTACCTCTTGTCTGATACAGGTATGTGTGTTGAACTCACAATCACATTCCCACTGTATGTGTGTTGAACTCACAATCACATTCCTATTGTACGTGTGTTGAACTCACAATCACATTCCCACTGTGTCTGTGTTTCATGGACATGTTGGTTTTGCAGGATGTTTTCAAAATTATCAGTTCAAGCCTGATTTGTTGAGCCTCTGGATAATCCATCTGTCGTTACCAGCTTTTTTGTTTTTTGCTTTATAGGATTTACTGAAGAAGGCCGCGGACGTGGAAATCGCCAAAGAGAAGGAAGAGTTGAAACTGACACGGGCACTTGATGACAAATTCCCAAAGAAATCACGGGCATCATTAGAGGTTTATTTTGTTTTCTTTCCTATGTTTTAACTGCATAGCTAAATCACTGATGAGTACAGGTTGCATGTTTTCATATCTAATAATAATTTAGTTATCTAAAAAATTCTTTTTTATCACATTTCAGCTACTTTTATTACGATGTTGCCTACTTTCGGGAGCTGCATGAAATTTTTTTATTCCAGTATCCATGGAGGTTTATACAGTGTTTTATTTGTCGCTCTCCCAACAGGATGATTGGATGAAGGAGATGGCAGCTGGGCTGTTTGAGGAGCAGGAATGGGAGGAGGAAGAGGAGGAGGGGGACAAGGTCAAGGAAGAGGCAAAGGATGAAGATGAAGCGACAACGATCACAGGGATAAATCCCCCTGTGAGGAGAGACAACGAAAAGACAGAGAAGGAGCGGAGGAAGCAGAAGCTGAAGAAAGACGAGGTTACACATTTCTCATCTTTTTATAATAATTGCCAAGTCCAGTTACAAAGATCGAATCAGTTGCACTATTACAATTGTGTGGGACTAACTGTTTATTCCAAATTATTAATTATATGGCATCTATGTTGCAGAACTTGTATGTTTTGTTTACAGTTGATAAAATGTATGAAAGCACTTTTTATAGGGTTTTATTTTGAGTTAAAATTTGATTTTAATATAAAACATTATAATTAGTCATAATTACATGATAGAGATCAGTTAAAAAATTTACACATTTTCCAAAACCGGAATCAATAACCAATACAGCATTTTTGTAATCATTTACGTAATTGGACCTGTGAGTAAATGTATAAATGTGTCTTTTTCAGGAGCGAAAGGTCAGGATGGAGAAGGAGAAGAAATTACGGAATAATGAAATTTTCAGGTAGACAACAATAATCTTATACTACTATTCTTGCTTATATTTATTCTGTAAACAAATGTTATTGTCATGAAATACATGTGTACCCAATTTTGTCATGAAAGTTATTCTTTATTGGTTCCTGTTCAGCAGATACTACTAAAATTGTACTTTGGAACTTCACTGTTGGTTGTGTCTGAAAATATTTTTGCTCAGAGAAAAAACATCTACATTGTTGGAATTTGTGGCATTGTTGACATGAAGATTAATTTCAATTTAATTTGTTAATTGAATTAACTCAATTAATTTAATTTAATTAACTTGTCCAGAAAGGTTGATTTAATTTAATTAAATAACTTTACCAAAAGGGGTTAATTTAACAGTTGATATTACTGGATAGTTCACATCCAGGTTATTCAGGTATTTCTAGAGGGCATGCAGTCACTATTTCAGCTATTTTTGTGTTTTGTGTGTACATATAACCGTTAATGGGAGATGTAGAGAAAGGTAGCATAACTTCAGTTTGGGATCTTTTACAGTGCCAACTTAAATCAAAAGTATGCCAGTTGTAGTGATGCATGACAAATAGTGTATGCATATTTAAATGCTAGTATGTAAAGGGGAAACCTAATGATTTAGTATATAAACCCCTGCATAAATAACAACATGGTGCATAGAAACTATGTATGTAGTTGCCCGATTTTGTTAATTTGGTGGTTGAATATAGGAGGAAACCCCAAACCTGCAAATATTGAGCCACAACTTTTCAATCCTTAAAAAAATTTTTTTTACAAGTATCTACTACTTTTAAATTGTGATCAAATGCCCCATGAAGAAATGTTTTTGCATATAAATATTGTATGAGCAAATCTCTTTCCAACAAAGTTACAAAACACATAAGTCTTATGATTTTAGAACTGTTTTAAACGTGTAAACTTTCCACCAACACATGATTTAATTGTTAATTGAATTAAAACTAATTGTTAATTTAATTGAAGAATTTGGGAGGTTAATTTAATTTAATTTAATTGAGAAATGTGTGAGGTTAATTTAATTTAATTGGAGAATTTCTGAGTTAATTATAATTTAATTAATTCACTTTACAAGTTAATTGCCCCGTTCATGGGTCTAGGCTCCTAACCAAATATCCAGGTTAACAGCATTGACTGTTAGTCTGCCATGGACATATAATGAAATATCTTATGAATTTTTTTGTAATTACTCTTTGTTTAAAGTGAAGCTGGGCTAAATCCCTTTGAATTTAAAGGCTTGGGACAATTTTGGACGGTTTATCCTCCTATGGACAGTTCTTACTTGTATTTAGTGTTTACAACTTGGAACAAATTGACTTACCACCTCTGGTGCTCTCTGGGTTCAGGGAAAAAATTAACATATCCACACATTGGTTGGTAACCATACATAGATGTGTAATTACTGCATGCATATCTTGTGAATGTGGCATTGAAATTTGTATTTCTGCCCAGGTTGAAGTCGATAAAAGCCCAAGTACGAGACAGGGAAAAGATATTAGGAGAGAGAGCAAGTAGACGTACAGAGTTGAAGGCAAAGAAAGTGGGTGAAACGGTCAGACTTGGCAAACTCAAGTATCCTTTGTAATTGGTTGTATTGTTAGTGTGATGCGTTTACTGATATTTGTTAATCTGATAATTTTTATTATAAAATTGTGTTATAGACCACCCAAATGTGAACTGCAATATTTATATATAATTAGACTGATATCTGTTTATGAATAACGACCTTGCTGTTCAGCATGCAATGTAGACGTGTTATTTGAGTTGAAACATTCAAATTAAGGTAAGACATGTCAGGTTGATAGAATTTTTTATTAGCATTGTTAGTGAATTTTTCTGCCCAAACTGTAGAGTGGGTCTTACTGGGTAAAAAATAACAAAATGGCCACCATTTTGAACAAATATCAGTTGGCATATTGAGAATCAATGCCATTTTTTATTGAACAAAGATATCATTACAATTCTTGCAGAACCATCTTCAGTATACACTATGTTACACAACTGGCAGAAAGCATTCAAAAACATTTGTTTTTGTGTTTTATTTTGTGTAACTTCTGAAAAAGATAGTTATTCTTTGACAACAAATATTTTCAAACTTGATTATTTTGATAATGTGTTCTGCCAGCTTTGTAGAGAAGAATAAGCTGAATATAACACTCAAAACCTGATTTGACTCGCAGCATAATTACTTCCATATTACTTCTCTTCTTCCAAATGTGAAAAACATGGTTTTGAGAAAATGCCCATACACCTTTTTAAAAGGTATTTATTACATGAAAGATATGCTTTACCTATTAATAAAAGTGATTTAGAGGTACATATTTGTTATAAAAGTGAACATTATGGATAGTAAGCATACGAATCTATCCGAATATGGTTAAACACATTTTGAGTAATTTAAAAAAAATGCCATATCATCTGCCATGTTTCCCCATAATCAGATGGCAGATAATTATAAAATAAAAAACACTCAGGCTTTGTACCTTTAAAACTGACTACAAGGACATCATGTTAATTATTTAATCCTATTTTAGCACCAGTTCAAAGAGTTGTGAGATATGGGTATTATTTTTTAGTATGTCTGTATGTAACGTTTAAATAAATACTTATGCTGACATCTGCAAATACAATTGGTAAAGAATATTTAAGATTTTAATTGTGTGCACAACTTATGGAAAGTGTTTTTAAGTCTTAACCTGTGTCAGATATGAGGAACCGGCACTAGAAATCAAACTAAGCGATGAACTTGAAGGATCTTTGAGACTGCTGAAGGTGGGTTTGTTTTTTCAACCTTTGAATTTTGCCAAACGGCTCCATTCCTGGATTTCGTCCAACAGGAAATACAGCTTTGGTAAACACTGGGTTTTGCAGTTTTCCTGCAGGTTATTGAAATAGAAAATATGAAACTTGGATTTCAGAAAGTACCAGTTGGTCAGAGTTGTTAATATAAGGAACCCAAGTTAGAACCATGAGAGAGATGGCCATTGGCAGTTGCTACTCTCAACCATGCTTTGTCCTCTATGTTGTAATCCTAGTTACAGTGCAAGCCTAACCTTAAAACATGAGTTGATATGCAGACATTTCTTCTCTATCATTGACACATTTAAAAGTAAATAACCATTTAGAACTGTTCCTGCTTTAAGTTCCTTTTTATTCTCTCAGCATATATCATTTTACTTTCGATCTTGTGATTCGTATCATATGCCTTGTAACAATGTAGATCTGCTTTTTAGAACCCATTTCCCAAAGTTGAGACAGTGAACTCATAAAAATGTACACATAGATAACTTTGTAGCAGTTTTTTTTACTCTGTGTTTAATAAAACTGACTGATTATTATATCTGAATTTGTCTCAGTTTATCAGATATAGTGTCATTTTGTGTTTTGTTTAAGCATAAGTATTGTTTAAACATAGTTTTTCATTTTCTTTTAAAAAAGCAGTGTACCTTTGCTACCAGAACAACAGTGACTTTTTGCCTGTTTCAGCCCGAGGGTAACCTGTTAGAGGACAGATTCTACAGTTTACAGAAGAGAAATATCATTGAACCAAGAAAGAGAGCAAAGTAAGCATTGTCTTCATCAACTGTTAACTAAGAAAAAGCCTACCATTTAAGGTAGCTGGGGTGGCTATTATATGCCTGTCTTGAATTAAGTAGTTTCAGTAGAAGTTTTTAAGATAAATTAACCATTTCTTCATGTGTTGTTGAAATACTATATAGTAGTCCAGATTAATAAAACCTTGAGTTATTCATTTATTTGGTTATGTTACAAGATTTTTACAGCATTTTTGTTAATGTGAAAAAACAGCCACAAAATACAAAATTATATCGTTTTGAGAAAATCCCCTGAGAAATAAATTACATACATATAAGTACGATAGTGTCACTGATAACTTTACTGACTTTTTTAAGCATAAGCAAATTATGTGTGCAACACCACCATGAATTAGTTCGCAAAAAGTTGCAGTGTATTTTTGACACAAACCAATTGTAATTCAAATTTGTAAAGTAAATTAAGCATCATTTCCTGGTTGTTGGTGATAACAGAAATGTCAATAGATAACATGTATTGTTGACAAAACATAACAGCCATTTCCCGTTGATTTGCCACCACAATGGCCCTTGAATCTGTATTTGTAACAGGTTGTCGTTTATGATATCAGGTTATGCCAGCCATCTGAAAAAACACGTGGCAGGGTGTGTTTACGATAATTTTGATTGGCCCGTTATCCACAGGGTCACCAGGTCACATCTACTGGGCTGTTTCTGTCACAGCTTCCAAGGCACAGTAAACTATGTTAGCGCTGATATTTGCTGGTTTAAGGACATGATTTAGTTAGGTAGATATGGTACTGATGTGTACTTGAATCACAGAAACCAGACGATATGTTCCGCGTTCACAGTGAATAAATGAAACTGGTTTGAAGATCAAGCACACACGGTCGTTACTATGGAAACACCGTCAACATTTCTAAGAAGTCAGGGCATTTTCAAAAGGACCGTTTTTTTAAAGGATGGAGTGCCTAAATACGACATTAGTGCCGGGTGATTATTTGTGGTGTTCGATGTTCAGTTCAATATTTCCTGAAAAAAATCATCTGACATGTTAACCGCCCCACCTACCTTAAAGCAGGTGCATATCAATCATGCACCTTTTATTTAGACCGCTAAGTAACATTCTGCAAATCCAGCATATACTTGAACATTTGTGTTGATGTCTGACAGTTACATTGGGATGTTGGCGTTTTGATTGATTTTGCATGTGTATTTCACTAGTATAATTTTAAATAAAATAATGTACAATAGTGAAAAAAATGCAATTAGCAAGTGTATTATGACATTGGAAATTGTGTAAAAATGTGTTGACGGTTTTTATTTTGCCACGCAGGATTGCAAGGAAATACAAGAGGAAGGTGTTTGAGAAGAAAACTCACAGAGAAATCGTGTAAGTATTGTTGTGACAGAGAAGATGTGCTCCAGCATTGGAAGTATTCTTGGATCTCTGCTCTTTGTTGTATTGTTTTTCACATAAAACAAACATGGCGCTCGTCCATCTTACAGCACAACACACCATAGAGCCACAGCATACCATAGAGCCACAGCACAACATACCATAGAGCCACAGCACAGCACACCATAGAGCCACAACACAGCACACAATAGAGCCACAGCACAACACACCATAGAGTCACAGCACGGCATACCATAGAGCCACAGCACAACACACCATAGAGCCACAGCACAGCATACCATGGAGCCACAGCACAACATACCATAGAGTCACAGCACAGCATACCATAGAGCCACAGCACAGCACACCATAGAGCCACAGCACAACACACCATAGAGCCACAGCACAGCACACCATAGAGCCCCAGCACAACACACCATAGAGCCACAGCACGACACATCATAGAGCCACAGCACGACACACCATAGAGCCACAACACACTATAGAGCCATAGCACAGCACACCATAGAGCCACAGCACAACACACTATAGAGCCACAGCACAACACACCATAGAGCCACAGCACAACACACCATAGAGCCACAGCACACCATAGAGCCATAGCACAGCACACCATAGAGCTACAGCACAACACACCATAGAGCCACAGCACAGCATACCACAGATCCACAGCACAACACACCATAGAGCCACAGCACAACACACCATAGAGCCACAGCACAACACACCATATAACCACAGCACAACACACCATAGAGCTACAGCACAACACACCATAGAGCCACAGCACAACACATCATAGAGCCACAGCACACTATAGAGCCACAGCACAGCATGCCACAGAGCCACAGCATAACACACCATAGAGCCACAGCACAACACATAACCACAACACAGCACAACACACCTAGAGCCACAGCTCAACACATCATAGAGCCACAACACAACACACCATAGAGCCACAGCACAGCACACCATAGAGCCACAGCACAACACACCATAGAGCCACAGCACAACACATCATAGAGCCACAGCACACCATAGAGCCACAGCAAAGCACACCATAGAGCCAAAGCACAACACACCATAGAGCCACAGCACAACTCACCATAGAGCCACAGCACCACACACCGTAGAGCCACAGCACAACACATCATAGAGCCACAGCACATCATAGAGCCACAGCACATTATAGAGCCACAGCAAAGCACACCATAGAGCCAAAGCACAACACACCATAGAGCCACAGCACAACTCACCATAGAGCCACAGCACCACACACCGTAGAGCCACAGCACAACACACCATAGAGCCACAGCACAACACACCATAGAGCCACAGCACAACACACCATAGAGCCACAGCACGACACACCATAGAGCCACAGCACGACACATCATAGAGCCACAACACACTATAGAGCCACAGCACAACACACTATAGAGCCACAGCACAACACATCATAGAGCCACAACACACTATAGAGCCATAGCACAGCACACCATAGAGCCACAGCACAACACACCATAGAGCCACAGCACAACACACCATAGAGCCACAGCACAACACACCATAGAGCCACAGCACACCATAGAGCCATAGCACAACACACCATAGAGCCACAGCACAACACACCATAGAGCCACAGCACAACACACCATATAACCACAACACAGCACACCATAGAGCCACAGCACAACACACTGTAGAGCCACAGCACAACTCACCATAGAGCCACAGCACAACACACCATAGAGCCACAGCACAACACACCATAGAGCCACAGCACAGCACAGCACAGCACACTGTAGAGCCACAGCACAACACACCATAGAGCCACAGCACAGCACACTGTAGAGCCACAGCACAACTCACCATAGAGCCACAGCACAACACACCATAGAGCCACAGCACAGCACACTGTAGAGCCACAGCACAACACACCATAGAGCTGTCATTCCAAATAAAATTTGTCTTTTTTCAGGGATTGAAAACATGACGAAGAAGAGAAGAATTATATTGGGAGGGTGAATTTGCGGAATTGTTGTAGTCCAAACGTGTATTAAATACATAACAAAATATAAAGTGGTTGAATTTTGTGTATTCACATGTCATAAGGCTCCGTAGCTGGAACGGAACAACATGTAATGTTGGTGTGATTAGCAAAAACAGTTCTTAAGCTACTGTAAAAGTATAGGTATCTTGTACTGTGTGGTATCAAGTCCACGGGTCCATTCAAAGTGCTTTACATTCCACCCTGACAGACCTGTTTATTCCAGCACCAACTCGACTTTACATTCCACCCTGACAGACCTGTTTATTTGACCACCAACTCGACTTCAGCCATGCTGCAATTAAGATGTGAAGACTATTCTTTCATATGTATCCACCATTATCTATAGCTAGACAATCATTAGAACCGAGTGAACTGAAGAAGTGATTGAACAGAATTGCTTAAGCTTCAAAATGGCAGCAAGAGGATTCGAACCCACGTTTTCTCAATCGAGTCTGATATTCTAATTACTACGCCAGTGCGCCCCACATGTCGTGTGCGCCCCACATGTCGTGCTAGGTTGGTACACTTGGAAAGACAATATAGGGATGAGAAAAGAAGACGATTGTTTGCATGACCAATACATTTATTGTTTGATACAATTATTCAGTTGAGAGTAAATATCGTGCATATCTCTGGAAGGTGTAGGAATTAAATACACAATGCAGTTTCAGAATCCATAATTATAATACATGCGAAACAAACATCTCCACAGGAGATGGTTTTGTGATGAAATTGCTCAACCAGCCCTTTATTATGAAAACAGTAATCAAACCTGCTGCTAACTGTCAGGCTAGAAACAACAGGAATGGCAGCAACTACATCGACCTTGACATGAAACAGGAATGGCAGCAACTACATCGACCCTGACATGAAACAGGAATGGCAGCAACTACATCGACCTTGACATGAAACAGGAATGGCAGCAATGACATCGATCTTGACATGAAACAACAGCTTTTGTCGATTCTTAAAATGTTTATAAATTGGTCATAACACACTTCAAATGTTTCTATCAGTGAAAACGTACAACATTGATTTGTCTAATGATCTGATAATAAGACTTGCCAGCCCATTTAGCAATTTAACCTGCTCACTAGATTACACGTGATTAATGTCTGGGCAGGATTATATCTACTGTGACAGAGAAAACACATGCTAAAGGAATAAGTTACACATTCTGTACAAAATAACAATTCAATGTTTCTTCAGAAATGGTTTGATTAAATAAAAAGAAAATGCACAGTCGCAGTGCTGTTGGATGGATCAAGTAAGTTGTTTCACGAAGTTAATGGGTTAATTTTCTCCAGCAAACAATACTACTGCTTCTATTCACAAAGTTGATGAATTGTAAAAAACCATTGGGGGAAAATCAGTACGCCTAGGCATGTAGTGTCTTAAAAGAAGCCATGCATTACAGTGCTCTGTTTCTTTATCAATGCCAATGTATTCTTACAATACTCAAAGTACAGTCAAACCTCACTTTACGGTCACCTCACTAATACGGCCACCTCGCCATTGTGGTCACCCTGGGACAGTCCCCAGTTATTTTCACAATACATGTGGTATAGGATGTTTAGTCCTGCTAATACAGTCACTTTGACCCAGTCCTGAGGTTGACCTTAATAGTGCCATTCCGCTGTACGTGTCCAAATTTTCATTTGCTATGAAACAGAATCTCTTCAGTTTGTTGCCAAAGAGTCGGTGTGAAGTCCAGCGGATGTGATGTGTTTCTATGCGATGACACAGCCACTGGAGTTATTCGGGTCTTTCTTTGACTGGGAGATGTCTGCCTCCTTCACCGGGGGGACATCTTTCTCCTGCTTCTTGTCCTTCTCGTTCTACACAAACATAACACGCTCGGTCACACTGCAGTTGCTGGAGAGAATGTCGAATCACACGGATACTTACAAATTATTTCAGCATCTAGTAGAATGTACTAGCTTTAAGCCTGGCCAAATAAGTTATATATATATATATATATATATATATATATATACAGTTCTGTAATCCGACGGGCTTTAGAAAAACAAAAACATTTTTCAAGACTATTGGTAATAAAATAGTGAAGCCAAATACAACTGAGGTGGTTTTTGATGAAGGCCAAAATTAAGATGGGATAGTGTATGGAGATATCAGAAAAAGGGCGGTGAACAGCGGGAAATGAAAGAAGATCGAGACAAGTCGTCAAGATGTCAGAATTTGTGATTTTGCCCCCATCCTGCAAGGGATTAAAACGAAGAATGTAGTATTCATAGTTCAAACAGTATTGTACATTGAAATAGCAATAGATTCCAGCCTTCATCATATTTATTTCTTGGTTCACATGTTGAGGTCTTACAAAAGGCACACCGTGCCAATTTGTTACAGGTAAGATCACAATGACCAGACTATTGTGCTGTCCATCTCCGCACTTACCTCGTCAGCTGTTGGTGGTTTTGTGGTTATGTTGAATGCATTGTACGTTTCCACCGTCCATTCAGAACTGCGTTCTGGTTGGGAATACTCTTCTGGGGCTGCCAACCCGTACGTAGCTTTCAGTTCCAACTCTGGTACCACGGGGGGAACCTTCTGATGGTATCTGCATGCAACAGGTTAGACCGGGGTTCAAGCTATTCATGATCATCACTTTGTCCTGGACATTGTCAATCAACTAGGGACTATACTGGGACTTATTTAAAGCTCATTCCTCAGTTTATTTAGCCCGTCATGAATGAGTTGAGAAGGAACCTTTAACTAAGTGGTGTAAAAATGCATTTGGGTGGTCAAGATCTTAGAATACATGTGTGTGTGTGTGTGTGTGCGTGCGTGCGTGCGCGCGCGCGCGTGCACCAACCGACTGTTTTACGCCAACATGGGGACACTGAATAAGAGTGAACCTAAACGGGGGAAAGAAAACTTTGCCAAGAACATTCATCTTGATAGCATGGGTTTAGCTGCCTTCCGAAACTTACATGAATCCATTTTCCCGGACACATTTCTCAAGCGTTCGCTTGATGATAGGCCCAAGTTTGCGGAAGAAGAGGTGTTCGTGTGGTTTAGCCGTGGTGCCAGGGCCTCGCGCAGAGGAGTATTCCTTGCCAGCTTCAGCAGCCTTGTCGTAGTCTAGACGCAATCGTGTAACCATTATTAATTATGATCCTACAGTAAAAGTAATAATAATGCCAAATGCAGGCAATCATGATTATTTACCATTGTAATACATTGCTTTTGTTATTATAATTGTATTTTGTTACATACCACCACTGCCACCAGATGAGCTACAATGATGTCTCGTGGGCATAGACCGTTATATAATGATGACTATGATGGTGCACTCACATTTCTGACTCTCCTGTAGACATCCAATGGCCTCCCCGCACTTGTCTTGTGCTAACAGTGCATCTCCATGGTAATTGTACGCCTGCAGCATTAATTTATGACATAAATAGGATTGCCTGGTTATCAATGAAACAAAGCGAGTCAACATGTTGTGTTTATTCTGAACCTTTTATATATTAATAATACCATTTTATTGCATTATACGTGTTGAAATGTTAGTTATGAACCTATATACTCATGGCTTCAGAATGTTGTATTATGCTTGCAAGCTCACTCAATACAACATTGTGAAACAACTCGTATTGTTCAGTAAATGTATATTATTGAATATATAATTAGTTATTATAAATAAGAACAGGCAGTAGTTTCACAAACATGTTTCCTCAAAGTAGCCTTATATTTAGAAGCCACGAATCGCACTGAACATGTATTAATGACTGTGGAGACCATGGTCATGCTGTAGACCTGGCAACAAGTAACATTTATGACCATGGTCATGCTGTAGACCTGGCAACAAGTAACATTTATGACCATGGTCATGCTGTAGACCTGGCAACAAGTAACATTTATGACCATGATCATGCTGTAGACCTGGCAACAAATAACATTTATGACCATGGTCATGCTGTAGACCTGGCAACAAATAACATTTATGACCATGGTCATGCTGTAGACCTGGCAACAAATAACATTTATGACCATGGTCATGCTGTAGACCTGGCAACAAGTAACTATGACCATGGTCATGCTGTAGACCTGGCAACAAGTAACATTTATGACCATGGTCATGCTGTAGACCTTGGCAACAAGTAACATTTATGACCATGGTCATGCTGTAGACCTGGCAACAAGTAACATTTATGACCATGATCATGCTGTAGACCTGGCAACAAATAACATTTATGACCATGATCATGCTGTAGACCTGGCAACAAGTAACATTTATGACCATGATCATGCTGTAGAGCTGGCAATAAGTAACATTTATGACCATGGTCGTGCTGTAGACCTGGCAACAAATAACATTTATGACCATGATCATGCTGTAGACCTGGCAACAAGTAACATTTATGACCATGATCATGCTGTAGAGCTGGCAACAAGTAACATTTATGACCATGATCATGCTGTAGACCTGGCAACAAGTAATATTTATGACCATGATCATGCTGTAGACCTGGCAACAAGTAACATTTATGACCATGATCATGCTGTAGACCTTGGCAACAAGTAACATTTATGACCATGGTCATGCTGTAGACCTGGCAACAAGTAACATTTATGACCATGATCATGCTGTAGACCTGGCAACAAGTAACATTTATGACCATGATCATGCTGTAGACCTGGCAACAAGTAACATTTATGACCATGATCATGCTGTAGACCTTGGCAACAAGTAACATTTATGACCATGGTCATGCTGTAGACCTGGCAACAAGTAACATTTATGACCATGTTCGTGCTACCTGGCAACAAGTAACATTTATGACCATGATCATGCTGTAGACCTGGCAACAGTAACATTTATGACCATAGTCATGCTGTAGACCTGGCAACAAGTAACATTCTCTTGCATTTACTTACATATGCGTGGTAGATGTTGACCTTGAATTGTAGATATTTACGCCACTTTTGTAAAGCATTGTCGTTAAGACTGGCCAGTGAGTCGTCTATTGAAAGTGGAAATCAAATAACATTCACAATGGTGAATAACGAAGTTGTGAATGCTGCTGACAAAGATTACGAGTAGGTAAGTGTACTGTTACAGTATACTATTTTATATAAAAAACCATGCAAAGAAACCAGTCTTGTACACTAATGGAGACGCATATATGAGTGAAAATAAACTACACATGGTTTGATGGATTTTGATGCACGTTTTTTATGTTGTCAGGTAAAGTGTTACAAACTTTTTATGTTGTTAGGTAAAGTGTTACAAACTTTTTATGTTGTTAGGTCAAGTGTTACAAACTTTTTATGTTGTTAGGTCGTGTTACAAACTTTTTATGTTGTTAGGTCAAATGTTACAAACTTTTTATGTTGTTAGGTCAAGTGTTACAAACTTCATATAGTCCTCCAATTAACATGTTCACTGCGACTGATGTGTAACGCATCAATCACTTCAATTAGATACTACAGGCGTGTTAACACGTCAATCAGCAAACTAGTTTGTTGATTCGTGCTGAACCAGACAGTAACATTGAAGTAGCGCATGACTTAAAATTGCTGCAGTTGTGAATGTGTTGAAGGATGCAGACCAAACACATTTTAAACTGTAAACTTTTACACTGTGCAGCATGTTAGTTTCATATAAGAGCTGTACCTGCTGACTGGAACATTCTGGCAGTTTCATAGGCAAGTGAAGACACAATACTAGTGGAATGCTTCAGCTCTATGGCTCGGGCAATCGTTACTGCAAATAGAAACACAACTGTCAGTGTCTGGCTTGCCATTTATGTGGTGGTGCAGTAATGTAGGGGTAATACTAGGACATTAATCAGCATGAATGTCATTGAATCGCAGCTGAGAATGAAAACATACACAATTAAGAAGGTATAGTGTATACTCAGTATAATAACAATGATCTCTTTGGCATGGGATAATTACAGTTTGTATGTGGCAAAAATAATAAAACACAATTATTATGTTCCCACAGTTAATAAATTATCCATAAAAACAAAAACTTATTTGTAGGTTGTAATTCGCCAAGTAAAACTCATTGTTTTACTGGAAGCACAAACTGTTTATAGGTTACCGTTAGACCTAATGTCACGTCACATACAGTACGGGGCAATTACTGATGTCGAATTTTGTGAAAACTGCTCTTTAAAAATACAATGAAAAGGTATTAGAAATTGATATAAACCATCTATAACACAGTAATATTCAGCACTTTTAATACATTGTATTGGAATTATATTTCTCCAATGTGCATACCTTCCTGTGCCTCCCCCGTGCACTGATGTAGGTAGGCAGTAAGCACTCTTGTATCAATGTGCATACCTTCCTGTGCCTCCCCCGTGCACTGATGTAGGTAGGCAGTAAGCACTCTTGTATCAATGTGCATACCTTCCTGTGCCTCCCCCGTGCACTGATGTAGATAGGCTGTAAGCACTCTTGTATCAATGTACATACCTTCCTGCGCCTCCCCCGTGCACTGGTATAGGTAGGCAGTAAGCACTCTTGTATCAATGTACATACCTCCATGCGCCTCCCCCGTGCACTGGTGTAGGTAGGCTGTAAGCACTCTTGTATCAATGTACATACCTTCCTGTGCCTCCCCCGTGCACTGGTGTAGGTAGGCTGTAAGCACTCTTGTATCAATGTGCATACCTTCCTGTGCCTCCCCCGTGCACTGATGTAGATAGGCTGTAAGCACTCTTGTATCAATGTACATACCTTCCTGCGCCTCCCCCGTGCACTGGTATAGGTAGGCAGTAAGCACTCTTGTATCAATGTACATACCTCCATGCGCCTCCCCCGTGCACTGGTGTAGGTAGGCTGTAAGCACTCTTGTATCAATGTACATACCTTCCTGTGCCTCCTCCGTGCACTGGTGTAGGTAGGCTGTAAGCACTCTTGTATCAATGTACATACCTTCCTGTGCCTCCCCCGTGCACTGGTGTAGGTAGACTGTAAGCACTCTTGTATCAATGTACATACCTTCCTGTGCCTCCCCCGTGCACTGATGTAGATAGGCTGTAAGCACTCTTGTATCAATGTACATACCTTCCTGTGCCTCCCCCGTGCACTGGTGTAGGTAGGCTGTAAGCACTCTTGTATCAATGTACATACCTTCCTGTGCCTCCCCCGTGCACTGGTGTAGGTAGGCTGTAAGCACTCTTGCATCAATGTACATATCTTCCTGTGCCTCCCCCGTACACTGGTGTAGGTAGGCAGTAAGCACTCTTGCATCAATGTACATACCTTCCTGTGCCTCCCCCGTGCACTGGTGTAGATAGGCTGTAAGCACTCTTGCATCAATGTACATACCTTCCTGTGCCTCCCCCGTGCACTGATGTAGATAGGCTGTAAGCACTCTTGCATCAATGTACATACCTTCCTGTGCCTCCCCCGTGCACTGGTGTAGATAGGCTGTAAGCAATCTTGCATCAATGTACATGCCTTCCTGTGCCTCCCCCGTGCACTGATGTAGATAGGCTGTAAGCACTCTTGCATCAATGTACATACCTTCCTGTGCCTCCCCCGTGCACTGGTGTAGATAGGCTGTAAGCACTCTTGCATCAATGTACATACCTTCCTGTGCCTCCCCCGTGCACTGGTGTAGATAGGCAGTAAGCACTCTTGCATCAATGTACATACCTTCCTGTGCCTCCCCCATGCACTGGTGTAGATAGGCTGTAAGCACTCTTGCATCAATGTACATACCTTCCTGTGCCTCCCCCGTGCACTGGTGTAGATAGGCTGTAAGCACTCTTGCATCAATGTACATACCTTCCTGTGCCTCCTCCGTGCACTGGTGTAGGTAGGCAGTAAGCACTCTTGTATCAATGTACATACCTTCCTGTGCCTCCTCCGTGCACTGGTGTAGGTAGGCAGTAAGCACTCTTGTATCAATGTACATACCTTCCTGTGCCTCCCCCGTGCACTGGTGTAGGTAGGCAGTAAGCACTCTTGTATCAATGTACTTACCTTCCTGTGCCTCCTCCGTGCACTGGTGTAGGTAGGCAGTAAGCACTCTTGTATCAATGTACATACCTTCCTGTGCCTCCCCCATGCACTGATGTAGATAGGCTGTAAGCACTTTTGTATCAATGTACATACCTTCCTGTGCCTCCCCCGTGCAATGGTGTAGATAGGCTGTAAGCACTCTTGCATCAATGTACATACCTTCCTGTGCCTCCCCCGTGCACTGGTGTAGATAGGCTGTAAGCACTCTTGTATCAATGTACATACCTTCCTGTGCCTCCCCCGTGCAATGGTGTAGATAGGCTGTAAGCACTCTTGTATCAATGTACATACCTTCCTGTGCCTCCCCCGTGCACTGGTGTAGATAGGCTGTAAGCACTCTTGCATCAATGTACATACCTTCCTGTGCCTCCCCCGTGCAATGGTGTAGATAGGCTGTAAGCACTCTTGTATCAATGTACATACCTTCCTGTGCCTCCCCCGTGCACTGGTGTAGATAGGCTGTAAGCACTCTTGCATCAATGTACATACCTTCCTGTGCCTCCCCCGTGCACTGGTGTAGATAGGCTGTAAGCACTCTTGTATCAATGTACATACCTTCCTGTGCCTCCCCCGTGCACTGATGTAGATAGGCTGTAAGCACTCTTGTATCAATGTACATACCTTCCTGTGCCTCCCCCGTGCAATGGTGTAGATAGGCTGTAAGCACTCTTGCATCAATGTACATACCTTCCTGTGCCTCCCCCGTGCACTGGTGTAGATAGGCTGTAAGCACTCTTGTATCAATGTACATACCTTCCTGTGCCTCCCCCGTGCAATGGTGTAGATAGGCTGTAAGCACTCTTGCATCAATGTACATACCTTCCTGTGCCTCCCCCGTGCACTGGTGTAGATAGGCTGTAAGCACTCTTGCATCAATGTACATACCTTCCTGTGCCTCCCCCGTGCACTGATGTAGATAGGCTGTAAGCACTCTTGTATCAATGTACATACCTTCCTGTGCCTCCCCCGTGCAATGGTGTAGATAGGCTGTAAGCACTCTTGCATCAATGTACATACCTTCCTGTGCCTCCCCCGTGCACTGGTGTAGATAGGCTGTAAGCACTCTTGCATCAATGTACATACCTTCCTGTGCCTCCCCCGTGCACTGGTGTAGATAGGCTGTAAGCACTCTTGTATCAATGTACATACCTGTGTGGGGCGCGATAGCATACCGGTTAGAAGGCCGGACTCTCAATCGAGAGAACCCGGTTTCAAATCCCACTGCGGTCGCCTCGAACCTTTGGCAAGTTTGATCACCCCACGTTGCCACAGTTCACTCAGCTGTATAAATGAGTACCTGGCAATACAGACAGTGGTGGATATGTGAACGAATAGCCTTCGCGCAGCAATTGCAGCGTGGCTGAATACTTCCCAAAGAAGTTGAGATGGCCTTGGAATGAACAGGTCTGCCAGGGGGTGAAGTGTAAAGCGCTTTGAGCCGTCCTATGGACCGGATACCGCGCTATATAAGGACATACCTTTTACCTTACCTTCCTGTGCCTCCCCCGTGCAATGGTGTAGATAGGCTATAAGCACTCTTGCATCAATGTACATACCTTCCTGTGCCTCCCCCGTGCACTGGTGTAGATAGGCTGTAAGCACTCTTGTATCAATGTACATACCTTCCTGTGCCTCCCCCGTGCAATGGTGTAGATAGGCTGTAAGCACTCTTGCATCAATGTACATACCTTCCTGTGCCTCCCCCGTGCACTGGTGTAGATAGGCTGTAAGCACTCTTGTATCAATGTACATACCTTCCTGTGCCTCCCCCGTGCAATGGTGTAGATAGGCTGTAAGCACTCTTGTATCAATGTACATACCTTCCTGTGCCTCCCCCGTGCACTGGTGTAGATAGGCTGTAAGCACTCTTGCATCAATGTACATACCTTCCTGTGCCTCCCCCGTGCACTGGTGTAGATAGGCTGTAAGCACTCTTGTATCAATGTACATACCTTCCTGTGCCTCCCCCGTGCACTGATGTAGATAGGCTGTAAGCACTCTTGTATCAATGTACATACCTTCCTGTGCCTCCCCCGTGCACTGATGTAGATAGGCTGTAAGCACTCTTGTATCAATGTCACTGCCCTTTGGAGGCTCCTCCACCAGGCTTGATATCAGATTGTCCTGTCAAGGCAGTAACAACTACATCAATGTCTGTAGGCTGTATCCTGCCATTCAGAAAACTCAAAAAATTTCACATTCATAAACAAATGTCTCAGACACATCCTCAATATTAATTGACAAAATCACAAACAGAGAACTCACAAGGAGGCCAGACCACACACAACATCAGGCAAAAGATCAAACAGAGGAAATGGACTTGGATGGCCTCCAGAAAGAAACTACCAATGACACAAGATAGTGACTATAACGTAATATTCAAAGGAAATGAAAACAAGTAAGACCAACAAATAGTTGGGAGGTCAGTACCTGAAGAAAGGTCAAAGTTTGGAAAGAGATGAAGAAATCAGCCAAAAACAGGGTGCTTTGGAGAAGTGCTGTTTCTGCTTTCTTGAGTGAACAGGATTAACTAAGTAATCTTGCTATTCTACATATCACTGTGATGCTGGAGCTACCTGCCTGTTCGGTCTGTAAACTAGTGTCACAATTAATAAAACAAATACCTTATACCATGCTGTGTTACATAAAATTTATAAATGTTATGTAAAATAATTTTAAGTTACTTAAGTTAATGGACACGTGTTAAAAGTTTTATTGGGAGACATCAGGATAGTTAACTGGATAGTCTACACAATGTTTTAAAAAATCACTGCCCATAGTAGTATGAGCTCATATACCATATGCTCAGACAAAAGTTTGTGTTTTGGAACAAGTGCCAGTGGTCACAGACTGTATGTGTTAGTGTCAATGACACTTACCTTTATGTAGGTGTAGATTCCTGCAGCTGTACGAAGACATTTGTGCACCTCTTTTGCTTGTTCCATGCTTGGTCTGACAACATACATTGCACACTCAACATGGCCCATTGAAGGAATCAGTTCACTAGATACCGTCATATCTGGGGTGAATGGAGGAAAGTGGAAGGGGTGGCGGGGGGGGGTAAAGGTTGGGGGGAATTAATAACAATACAGTTTCAGGAGGAAGCTGGTGAGGAGTCAGTCGTGGGCTTCACACGTAGAACAGTTAATGAAGAGAGTGGATACACTCAGAGAGGAGGGTAGAAGGAGAAGACCGTGATTAAATGGAAGGACTGTGTGAAGAGGGCTATGGAGAAATTGGGAGGTAAATGGATAATGAGGATGGGAGATCAGGAGGGTGGAGATGGGTGGTGGAGACGGCAATAAGACATGATCAGTGAAACAAATCAAACAGTATCGATGCCAGCCTCACCCTGGACTTCAGGGATGAAGAGGAGAGCAGCAACAACATTGCCCGGTGACTGTTATGACCCAAAACACAATTATTAAAATAATAATTTAAATAAATACTATTAACATCCACAACTAACAGTAACATAACATTGAGTAAGTAATCTAAATAGTTGTGGTTGAAGACAATTGTAATTCATATATATATATATATATATATATATATATATATATATATATATATATATATATATATATATATATATGAATTACAATATATATATATATGAAAATGTTCATCAAGTCGGTATATATATATATATATATATACAATTATTGTTAATAATGTAGGCAACATATTGCTACTATTTGTCATACCTGTTTATGATTAAATATAACATATTGAAGCTACAAGTTTTTTATACAAATAATGTGTCAGTTAAAATGGCTTATGACACTTGATATTTAACATGTGGATGAACGCAATTGCAAACACCTACTCTTCATCTCCCGCGAGCTTGGCAGCATGTTTGGTGTACCACAGGGCAACGTTGATCAGCATGCTGATCTGCTCAAATACAGCGTCATGCCGATCCCTAGAAAGAATCAAAATGCTGTGTAGTTAATCTATACTGATGCTTTGAATAAGGGATAACGAATTTCATACAATATATATATATATATATATATTGTACCATGTACAATTATTGTGCATGTTCTTAACAAACCCGAATATACACATTTGCATATTGTTAACGTTTATTATAAAAGCATAATCTAAAACAGGTAATGTAGATTGCTTAGATTGATAAAAGACATATATAATATGGTTCATTTTTATAAAGGGTTAACATATCATAAGTAGCTTACTGTTACTGTGTACTGTTTGATGAATGATTCCACGCAAATTTTAACTCAAATTCTTGCTATAAATACTTACGAATAAACATATATATTGCAATACTCTACAGTAATTTGTGAACATTTATGTATGCAAAATATTGACAAGTCCAGCAACATCACTAAATATGTACTGTCTTCATTTGAAACTGACAAAAAAGCAGTTTGTCTACGTACAGTGTCTTGTTTCCACCTATTGTGTTTGTCCAGCGAAACTTGATTCCATATCGCAGTTTGCTCATACCAGCGTTCTGGGGATCAGGGGAGACTATGAGGCCATTCAACAGAGCACCATAGTTATCTGTTGCCTGCTTCACGGCACTGGTGCTGTTGTTTGGGTCACTGAGCAGCAGCAACAGGCTTGCCCGTGTCTCTTTTAGTCTCCTGCAACAGTTAGCCACAGAAAGTTATTTGGAATACATAATGTCACAGTAAAGTATCAAACAGACGTTTGCATTGTATTGCAGAAATGTTACATTCACAACACTAGTGCATCAATTTACAGTATTTAAACTAAATGTCCATTCAGCAACAAGAACCTTAAAATGTGCGATAATCCACAGTAAACTCTAACAAATACACCAGTTATAACAAATCAGTATACCACTTGCAAGTGTTCAACTTGTCATTAAAAGAGGGAGTTGTTCCTTTTGAATGGAAAGAAGCAAACATCATACCATCATTTAAAAATGGTTCGAGAAATAAGTCAGAGAATTACAGACCAGTGAGTTTAATGTCAGTTATTTGTAAATTATTAGAAAGATTAATTAAAGACCATATGATGGACTTCCTTGTTAGGCATAAATTATTAAATTAATCTCAACACGGATTCCTAAAAGCGAGGTCATGCTTAACAAATATGTTATGTTTTTTGGGAGAAATCACTAAATGGATAGACGCGGGATCGCCAGTAGATATTATCTACTTAGATTTTCAGAAAGTTTTTGACAAAGTGCCAAAGATCACTACTAAAATGGTATTGGGGATGGCATAATCGACGGTACAAAACAACGGCTGATTGACAGAAGACAGCGTGTTGTAGTAGATGCAGAGGTTTCAAACTGGAAATCAGTTTTGAGTGGGGTACCATAAGGATCAGTATTAGGACCTTTATTATTCTTAATATATATCAATGACTTTGACACCAATATAACATGCAACGTACTGAAATTTGCGGATGACACAAAAGTGTTTAGAAAGGTTAACCCTGATGGTAATAAACAACATTTACAAAATGATCTAGACAAATTAGTTAATTGATCTGAAAAATGGCAGATGTTATTAAATTTTGGGAAATGTAAATGCCTACATACAGACAACATTCGACATAACCATAGGCCCGGGGACTCAGGGCCCTTGACTCTTCTGTCAGGCTCGCCACTGTCACAATAAGCGGCTTTCGTAACTAAGGTCTCTCAATTCTGGAATAATTTTAGTTGCTCATCGTTGTATTCTTTCTACCTTGTCTGTGTCATAAAACGGACACAGACAAGAGATTGACTTTGGTGATTTGATGGATTATAAGTTACAACTTACATCATTTCATCATCTCGCTGCTTCAGTTGTGAACATTTATAATTATATGAAGATTTAGTGGTACTGACACGACCCCTAGTGCGAATGGCGGCATGCAATTCCAACAGATGACGTTTTTATACATCAACAACATAATTATTGTCCGCTATGAGAAACAAATTCTCATCGCGTTACAATAATGTCTATTGAAACAGTGTAATTTGCATATATACAGTTTGTTTTGTTTATTGGTACATTTAGGTGGATACAAATTCCAATATGATGTGTAGTTGATTGTGTTTTGTTAGTTGTTATAATTTTGTTGATCGGAATAAATTATTGGTGACCAATTATATATATATATATATATATATATATATGCCATCTAGTTGGGCCTTCAATTCTACAATTCTTCAATCGGGCCCGCAACCTTTTCAGGTTACATGCCTGGATGGCCTTTGATATTTTCAACCTTATGTCGAACACTGCATACTGGACACAGGAACTTGGATATAAACTATAATATGAGAGATACTGTTCTAGGTACTAGTGTAAAAGATATAAGGAAAAACAAGGAAAAAAACCTGTGTATAAAGCAATAGGTAGACATCATTTAGAATACTGTATACAAGTGTGGAGACCATATCATAAGAAGGATATAGATACGCTTGAATGCATAAAGGAGAGCAAATTATAAAATTATTCCAGAACTGAGAGACTTTAGTTATGAAGAACGCCTGAAAGAATGTGGTTTAACAACTCTAGAGACAATTAAAGGAGGTAGAGAAGAGATCAGACTGAAGTTTTTAGGATATTGAATGGGTATGAAAATATTGACAGAAATATGTTTTTCTTACTCACGAAACATGGTAGAACTAGAGGACATGAGGTAAAATTAGTAAAGGATCAGTGTAGATTGGATATCAGGAAGCACTCATTCTAACAGAGGATAATAAATGAATGGAAATTTTTTTTTTCGGATTGTGTAACTACTAGTAGCTTGAATATGTTTAAAAACAAGGTTGACACATATCTCAGGAGGGCAGGTTACACGTAGATGAACATTGTTGGACTCTCGATAAGCCAATGGCTTCCTTGTCCACTTGCCATCTGAGCCTTTGGCTTGGATGGCAAATCTTGTTAAACCACTGGGTAGTAGACGGGCCCTGGATGGTTCAGCACATACAGATGGATGGTTCGGCCCACTTCACCGAAAACCGTGTCACTACTGAACTAGGCTATGGTCGATTCAGCTGTTTTGGCCCACAGCCTGATAAAAAGGAAATTATGATTGCGAACAGAAACATATGCACACACTAATATAATAATAATATATATTTATTATAGAGCAATATCAATAAAATAACTGAAATGAAATTCTGGCCGTTTTCAATCTCTCTGGTATTGTGTTGTTGCACTGCATAAACATCTTTTGGGATGACTGATGCTGATGGTTGCATTTGAAGATTGTTGTAATTATTTCACACCAAAGGTTGTTAACTTAACACAAACAGTCAAAAGAGGGCCCAGTTAGTGAAAATAACGAACGTAATAACGTCAATGGACCTCAAGTCCCAGTTGGAATTCGTTAGTTGTTTCGGCCCACGGAGCCCACTGGCACAGACTGCATACATGGGTGGTTCCGCCCATGCGAGTGAAAACACTTCACGGTTCACGAAAATGGTTGGTTAGGCCCATGTGCTGAACCCGTTATAACCAAAACATCTGACACCTTAGTAGACTAGTCGTTGTAGAACCTGAGGCTGAATGTGTGAAATCACTTTCTGCTTAACTACGGAACATTTAATATCAGAATTGGCCAGGAAAAATTAGAAACCAGTGCTTATTTAACTTTAGTTAGACCCCAGTTAGAATATGCCGCTGCCATATGGGACCCCTACACACAAACGTACAAAAACAAAATAGAGATGGTCCAAAGACGGGCAGCATGGTATGTTTGTAACAACTACAACCGTGAAGCAAGTGTCAGCACCATGATCAAACACTTGCACTGGCGCAGCCTCCAACAAAGGAGAACCGACATCTGCCTTGTCATTATACCCCTGGTGAGACCCTCCCAACACACGCATTCTGAAGCTTTTCAACTCCTCCTAATCACTAAGCAATTAATCCTGTATAGCGTACAATAGCCAACTGGAATAACCTGCCAGCCAACGCAGCTACAGCACCAAGTTTGGAGATTTTCAGACAGAAGTTCTCCAGCTTGCAACATTAACTGATATTGCATTTTTCACGCTATCAACTTTTCCTCTCCTCAAATTGCAGTCCTCCTGTGTACACACACCGAGTCTATAAGCCTTGAAGAGAGGGTTGACTCGTACCCGGAAGAAGAAGATTTTGTCTTGTAGGCTCTAGTTGTAGCACAATAATAGATTCTTGGACAACAGCACTCCACAGGCACAGTGTCAGTGAGCAATTGCCATGATGATGTCATGACAATGATTACATGTAACTAACACTGAAACAGCCATTCAATCTTCCAACACTGTCACTGACAACTTTAAAGCTCAGTGCTACCACATTATTATCTCCAACCCCCCCGCACGCGCCTGGCTTAAATGCTAATTTAAGGATTAAGAGCCCAGTCAGAAACCGAACAGAAACAAGACAGACAACACCCAATCCAATGATCTAAGCATTGAGTCATCATCACGACATTCCTCGTCAGGCCCAGATATCATACAGTGATAGATACAGCATTACCCACAAGGAAAACTAAACATACTGTTTTGATGTACGTACCGACATATACCGTGTGTCTTTCCGTCTGCTGTTATCCCACGGAAGTCGAAAGTAACTGTAGCTGTGGCCTTCAGCGGATTTCTGTGAAACCAGTGCGCCATTATTAACGTATGTGAAGTTTGTTTGGATGTTTTTGTTTGAGCTCTTTTCTTAAAAAGGTAAACATCTTACTTCCGTTTTAAACGGAAGTATTGAAGGACAGGGGTTAAATGCCAAGACCTGCATCGCTGTCATGCGGCCGATAAAACTGCCAAAATATGTTATGCCGATTAGTATTGTTGGCACAACAATTGGAGCTTTTATATTATTTAGGTTGGTAAATAATTATGCATTACTCACGATTAAAGTACATTGACTGTTAACTGATATTGAGTAATTATAGCGTCCATGGCACTTATTATCGCCCAGTCAATTCCTCAAGGGGTTACACTCCAAATAGCCCAATATTGGGCTAACGCAGGAGTTTGTGGTGGTCTGTGCGCATGCGCTGTGAGTGGTATACACAACTAAAGGGGTCATGCCTCAGTTAGACTTCCTGGTGTGTTACCGAATGTAGGGCATAGTAAGTTTGGATATAGGACGTTTTAAAAAAATCATACGATCTGACATGAGTGCATTTGTGCACTGACATTACCAGGTTTGCTGGCGGAAGCTGTTGAGAGTGAAATTGTGGATTTTTAGATGATTTTAACAGGCGGAAGGATATTTGTGATTTTTTTGACGATTAGACACGTGTGCGTCGTAATTCATGCCAATATTGGTAAACATTGAGGGGTATCGCACATACAGGCATATTACAAAATATTTGACAAAACTCGACCAGCATGTCAGTGGGATGATGACAGCGGCTGGTGAAAACTTTTAGAATTTTTGATGGTCACGTTTTCTTATAATTTCGCAAAACGTTAACATGGCCATCAATGGGAAATGTAACTGTAGGCTGAACCCTAAAAGACTAGTATCTTTAATGTTAGTGAAAGGGTTTTTTAATTTATATTTTATTTATTTTATTTATAGGATGTCAGTTGAAATTTTTGAATAGGTTTACCGTTTGGTTAGGTGTATGGAAACTGTCGCTGTCTTGCCTCATGCACACATAGACAGTCTCCATACCCACACCATGGAATAAGTTTATGCTGCTGTGTTTTAAAGGCAGTTTAGGTGAGGAGGTGTGGTGAAAGGGATTTCCATGATAGCTTCTTGAAATGACTTGGGTTTTTATGTTAGTAATTTTTGGTGGGATCATATTCCATATGCGAATTGCTCGGGGGTTAAATGAAAAGACCATTGCATTTATACGACACCTGGGAGCTACATATTGTTTACGGGTTCAAGAGCAGGTTAGTAGGCCTGGGGGGGTGATCTCAATAATGTTATTTAGAAGGTTGTAGAAGGTTGTAGCTTGTTTAATAATACGTCTTCGTTCAAGGGTTGGACATCCAAGGGCAGTAATTAGATCTGCTGGATTTGTGTCCCGTCTGTAATCATTTTTAACAAATCTGGCAGCAGAGTGTTGTACTCTTTTATGAGTTCATATGCCCATCAGGGCTGGGTCCAATTACACAAAATTATATCAATTACAATTACTTTTAATTTCAATTACAATTACAGTCATAATTTTCCAAATCAATTACAATTACACTGTTTCAATTACAATTACATTATGCGGAACCAAATATATTCAGGATTTGTTAATTATGTATTTTTGCGCGTTTTGCTGAATTTCAATATTTTGTACATAATTGATAAACAAATATAACGGTAATGTTTGTACATTTTGTTGAATTGTGACTTTGAATTATACTAAATAAAAGATAGCCGTTTAAAACATATTTTTATTATATAAAAATGCAATGCAATATCCAGACGTAATCCTACAGGACATATTCCAATGCAGACATTTATCCGTGTGCATTTCTTACATTTTTCTTCGGAAAATACTAATAATATGGTATGATGTGTTTAATGTGAGGTTGTAGCTCCTGCTCTAAGCTAACATTCTTAATTGGTCTGCCCTTTGCTTTGTGTTGGGAATGGGGAGAGAGGCCATATAAGGCCAAAACACAAGGGGTGTAATTGGCTTGCTAACTCTGCAATGTTTCACTGAGCTGATATTTTCTGAAGCAATATCAGGCTACAGGTCTTTCCATGTTGTTTGAATACCAGCTTAGCCTTTGTCTGACAATGTCTGTGCATTGTTTATTGCATCCTGGCTGTTACCAACTTACTGAAAAGGCTAATTGCTAAGGCTACCCACCACTAACACCACTGACCAGTACCCACCAGACAGTGAATACTGTGACTTAAATATAAATATATAAGCAGGTGTTATTATTAGTCTTGATTTTCAACTCATGTGAGACTTAAATTATATTTTTATTGACAATTCGTTCAGGTAGTTTGTGATATGAAACGTACTGTAATTGATTGTAATTGAAATAAATGTTCAGTTATACAAAATATAACAATTACAATTACAGCAACATTTCAAAACCATAATCAATTACAATTACAGCAACATTTCAAAACCATAATCAATTACAATTACACAATTTTGCTGTAATCAATTACAATTACATAATTGGACCCACCCTGATGCCCATAGCCATATTATAATTATTTAACGGATTCAATGTCAGTACATGCTAAATAGTGGCACCCTTGAAATCTCGCGTTAGAGACGCTACTCGTCTGCTGATGTGTATTCTCGTAATGGCCACGTGACAAATAGTTGGATTTTATGGATGTCGAAAAGCTTGAATTTGAAAGATCGAAGACTAAGTTTAACTCCACAGTGTCACTTAGAGATTGAGACATTAAGACTTAGCCTCAACAATAACCATGTGTAAACCCCCACACACACAGGTGTCACACTTCCAACACAAACTTGCCTGGCAGACATTAGAAAGATGAAGGTTACAACACCAACTCACTTTCTTCTACAAAATAAAACATAACCTCCTCAATATTTCTCTGCCACCACATCTCATAGTCCCATGCACCCGTACCAAACACAGCAATCCTTATAAATATATACAAATTCATCCACACATTAATACATAATATAATTTATATTATTTCTACCCCAGAGTCAAAAGAGCCTAGAATTTTCTCCCCTTTGAAATAAGACTCCTTCCAATGGCTTCCACCCATCCTTTGTGAGCACAGTCCACCTTGCTCCACCAGCCCACCTCATCCGACTGCAGGAGGGATCTGATTTTAATCACACATTATTTGCTGCATTTTGTTTTTTAAATTATGTTATATGCACCTGTGCATGTGCACCACAAGCACCAACACTCCCATGTTAGCTTCAGAAGGGAATGTGTGAAGTATAAAGACTCAAGACAATAGTTACATTTTGTCTGATTATAAGAAAACTTTACCATCAAAACTTCTGAACATTTTCCGCAGCATGCTGACCAAGTTTTGTCAAAACCATATATCTCCAGCTCTTTTTAAATGTGCCCACGTGCAATGCGCATCAATGTTTACAAAAATATCCATCCATTCATGCGTCCACATGGCCCGTAGCAGAAAAATTCCCATTAATCCCTTTGCCTGTTAAGCTCTTTAAAAAATGCACTATTTGACAGCCAATAGCTTCTACAAACAAACTTGCGAATATGCCTGCTGAGTTGCCTTTATGTCACATCATATGAATTGCTTAATTTCACATATCACAATTTAATATGCCCTACATTCATGTGAAACAATAAACAGGAAGTTCAACCATGTCTGACACCAGTAATCATCCCAGAAAAATTATTGATAGCCAACAATTGTTGGTATGGCTTGAGATACAGGTATATGCAGAGCCGCCAGAGCGGATTTAAACAATAATCTAATGTTGCATAGCATTTTTTTGTTTGTTCGATAATCATATGTATTTCACTAAAAAAACAATGTTTCTAACATCTCTTTGCATTAGCTCAGTTGATAAAATAACTGTTAGCGAGGATTGCATATTCAACCAGTACATACTGGTTAAGGTAAACGTTGGTACATTTAATAGAATATGCCATTTTCACAAAATCTTAAGAAATGTTTGCACAAAAGATCTAAAAAATTCTAAATCAAATGAAGTTATAGCCATATATTAATACCCATGTATGGCAAGCCATACTGACAATTATATTCTATCAATAACTTCCTGAAATGATTATTGTGAATAGTTATATACATTTTAACTGTTGAGGCTAAGTTTTAATGAATATGGAATTCATCTCAGATTTGTGCAAATTCAAGCTGCGAAATGGCTACACAAATATTTTATTTATTGGAATTATTCCACATTTTATGACAAAATTGGCTTGTCATATGACATCCATAAATTTAAAAGGCAATTGTTAAATTATTGGCATCTTTCACATGAGACCAAGCAAGATTTCATGGGGGCGTGTGGGTGAGGTGGATTTGACTTGGGGTGACTATACTCTTCTCTCAGCTGGACACACTGTCAACCATCGAATGGCAAAGGCTAAGCTGTTGCCAGCAAGCCTTCGTATATATCAGCATAAATGATTTATTCATAACCAAAGTAGATAAATAATGGACTTGCAGTTAATTTAAGTTAATTCAGATTTCACAGAACAAAACTATTCCAATAATATTTAGTGGTACAGTTGTCAAATGTCAGATCAAATGTTTAAGTATCTATGTATCCAAGCTGTAACACCAATACAAGTAAAACATTTATTGATTTTTTGGAAATGCAAAAATGGCTTGCCTCATCTGTATTTTTTAAATTGTGCCTTTTATGTTGCATTTAATTTTGTTTGTGTAACAGGGATAAAATGGCAGGTGAGAAATATGTCGGGGAAGAGCGAATACCTGGAAAGACGGCCATTGTAACAGGGGCCAACACAGGGCTGGGAAAGGCAACAGCCAAAGAACTGGCTAACAAAGGTAAATCTTTGCATTGTATAATAACTAAATGTGTGCCACTGGGATAGATTATTTCTCTACAGTTTGTAGATGATTAGGAATGCAGCAATGTTCAACTTGGCCCTAAGCTTAAAACAAGATTTATCCTAGATTATCATCAAAAGCAACAATCAAAGGTAATGCAGATGGACTGTCTATTAATCATATTGATACACTCATCTAATAGTCACATTGAACAGATAGGGGTGGGCATGCCCGCAATAATAAGTTGTGACATGTTTACAGGTGCCCGTGTAATAATGGCTTGTCGCGACATGAAGAAATGTGAAGAGGCATGTGCTGAAATTATTGAAGCAACATACAACAAAAAAGTTTTTTGCAAAAAACTTGACTTGGCATCACTAGAATCTATCCGAGAATTTGCAGATGATATCAAAGCAAGTATGTCGGATGTTAAATTAAACCACCTAGTCATTCTTCCATTCACTCATAAAATTAATCACTTAGTCTTTATCACAATAACTCACTCATCTACTAAAAAAGTCCTTTAATCACTCATTCATTTGCTCTTTGTTGACACATTCATTCATTCATTCATTCAAATAAATGCTCACCCACATATGCTCATTCATTCATTTGTTCAATCAGTTATTCAATTAAACATTTACTCATTCACACACAGTCAGTTTATCTTCAATATTTATTGATTCATTTATTCAATTAATCACTCAGTTATTTGTTCACTAATTCAACTAAACACTCATTTGCTCACACTGTGATTCATTGAATTTATTATAGTTTATTCAGTTAATCCCTCACTTATTCAATTAATCACTAATTTGCTAGCTCACTCACTCACTCACTCACTCACTCACTCACTCACTCACTCACTCACATTATCCCTTACTTCGTCAGTTTGATATGATTCGTGCTTGATGGTATTTGTTTTCATAGATGAGAGGAGGCTGGACATACTCATTAACAACGCTGGCTTGATGGGTGTGCCAAAGAGAGAACTTACACATGATGGCTTTGAGATGCACCTGGGCGTCAACCATTTAGGTAAGCTAGGGCACTGCATGCACGCACACACACATGCATGCACGCACACATGCACATACACACACATCTAATGCCTTGTAAATGGATGTGGAATTCTCAGAACTAGAGTACAAAGTTGAAATTCATGTTTTAGGGCCGTTCCTTTTGACAAATCTGCTGCTCGATAAGCTTAAGGCTTGTGCACCCAGTCGGGTTGTCACAGTGACAAGCATTGTCTACAGGAAGGCACAAATTGAGTTCGGCAATCTGAACAGTGCACGAGACTATGACTCTCGCTGGGCATACATGCAGAGCAAACTCGCTAATGTGCTATTCTCTGTGGAACTGGCAAGACAGCTTGAAGGTTAGTAACAATGTTTTTGAAACAGGTTAAATGCTTCATGTATAGCCTATCATTGATTGCATAGTTGCAGAATGTGTTAACAAGTTGTTGATCAGTGTAGGAGAATCTTTTCCCACATCAGTGCACCATTGAATTTACAGTTGCTGTAGCTAAAAATCAATGTGTGCTGTGGATAACAGTATATTGCCCCTTTGTTGTTATGATCTTCTTCCACCAGGAACGAATGTTTCAACCTATGTCGTCCACCCTGGTCTAAGCCGAACTGAACTGGGACGTCATATGAACATGAATCAGTCGTATCTGTCTAGCAGCATCCTGGGTCCTTTCTGGTCATTGATCTTCAAGACACCTGACGAAGCCATCCAGACGGCCATGAAATGTGCTCTTGATCCAGAGCTTGAGAAGGAGTCGGGAAAATTTTACATGTTAGTATATAATATACAAATTTTATTATTTTTGGCTGCCACAAATTGTATTCTATAAAATGGATAACGGTATCTTTAGTATGTATAATTTCTACTAATATCCATCTTCTGATTCTTTTTGTTATATTTCCCAAGGATATCCGCATATTTTTATTGAATTATCGTCCTGGTATAGATTTCTGCCCTTTGGAATCACCTAAATGTCCCTTAGCTTTTTAT
This sequence comes from Lamellibrachia columna, assembly GCA_963662155.1. Lineage (NCBI taxonomy): Eukaryota > Metazoa > Annelida > Polychaeta > Sabellida > Siboglinidae > Lamellibrachia > Lamellibrachia columna. Next base: position 12,441,911 of record OY759262.1, on the reverse strand, counting down.
GTACATCATCCGGGATGTCAATGAGTTATTGCATTAATTCTTAATACATTTCACTAGATGCATTGTTGCAATACTTTCATGTGGTAAAATACTTATAAGTGCATGTCTGGACTCACATACATAATACGGACATAAACAATTACAGTAAAATACTGGTCGGTTCTTCAATTAAAGCTCCTGCAATTATGTGTGAAACGTTTGAGTAATATGTGCGTACCTTTGTTGAAATCATCGAAACTATTGACTTTGATCGTTAGATCGGGTAATTTGCAAAGGTGTAGATAGCCTTATGTCATACCCAGTAGTCTTATAGAATGGGCTACACATGAAATGATTCTAAAACAAGATAAGTGAAAAATTTTATTGCAGAAATAGGTTGTAATATTGTTTCATAGAGTGACGACTAATATCCATTGTTTGCAGGGAATGTCACGAAGCTGACCTGGAGAGGGTAGCTGAAAACAAAGAAACCGCAACACGCCTTTGGGCGATTAGCGAAAAGTGGACAAGACTGAAGTGATATACTCAAGAAAAACATGAATGTAATGAAACAAAAGATTGTGACCGCTGACATTAGTTTTGGGGCAGATTGTCTGGTGGGATTGTGTATATTAACAAGTATGACTCATTTTAAAACAAACAGTCTTCCGTTTGGACAAGAGTGAATGCTTTTTAAAACATTTAAATGTTTCAACAAACCAAATATACACACATACACCCCTAGTGTACAGACTAAGTGTATCGAAGTATTTAATCATGACGTGATACATGATTAAATTTTGTATAATAAATCTATGATGTAAAATATATTGTTGCGTTTTAGTTGTGGAAAATTTGATACTGTCTTCTTTTTAGGCTTTGGTAGGCCAGATGGATCAAGTTCCAAGTAAGCCTGACTAACTAAGCAAGTTTGCTTGGCTACTAGAAGGGCATAGTCTATATTCCTACACATCCCTCACTAAGGATGACCAGTGCAACTCTGATCTCGGAAGTGTTGTACACAATTTAAACTCATTCAGCTAAACTTCTAAAGGTTCATCTTTGGTTTCTGTTAATGAAGTAATCTTTCGATCAATATTTGTCATGCATGTTCCCCATAATAATGATAATTTAGCTGCATCTTCAATTTACTAGTCTCATGACAATTGTGGCAATATCAGGAGTACCATGAGCTTAGAAAGTGGACTGTCTTAGTTTTGTGTGACCTTTAGTTGTTTGACCATGTCCAACAATGTCATTAGTTTGAACATTGATTCTAAGCTTTCCTGAAAATTAAGCTTGGTGATCATGCAATGTTTCATAGTTCATAAGATGTAATAGTTTTTAGAGTTGTTGAAATTCTGTGGCAGTTCGGGTGTGAAAGTGTGAACATAAATGGATTGAAGACATTGTGGTCAGCCTAGCAGTGGACTATGGCCGACTCTTGAATAAGGGTCCACTTGATATCATGAAGGTCAAATTATCTGAAAGGGTCTAAACTCACTCTGAGCTTGATGGGTCAATAGTCCAAACTTATGATGAGTAGATATCCATTTGGAGATGAATGAACGAATCTTTATTTTTCAACAACACCAATAATAGACAAACATAATAGATGATGCCACATTGTGCAAACTTGCGTGCGCACGTCTGTGGGCGTGCTTCAAATATGAAAGGATAAATTTTGGTTGGCGAATCAAATGTCAATGCATTACAACATTACACACAAAAAAACAGTACATCAACTGAAGAGAACGCTGTCTTCCTCTATGGAAACTGAAGGATATGTCGAGCCAACTGAAGCGCCGGTTATGTGTTTGTGAACCAAGATTAAGGAGAAACAAAAGTAAAGGTCTATGCACCTATAAACATAACCAGTTGCAACTACAATCACGCCAGTGGTTTACTAGGAAAACCTTGTTGAGCACACAATAAAAGATTGCATTAATTATGTAAGTTGTATTTATAAGTGTACGTTTTAGGAATATAATTCTTAATTACTAATGAGAAATATTTAGTATTTTTATTGTAACATTTTATATGCATGTATGTACAGAGCTGTGCCTTTAGAGGGAAACAAAAGTCATGGTTTTGGGCCTATGCACCTATATGAGTTACTAAAACATAACCATTTGCAACTACAGTTAAGAACACCACACCAGTGGCATAGTATGCAAACAAAGATGGAAAAGTACGAGGACAAAGCTTCCTGGACCGATTGAATGAGGGTGTTGATCCTTCGAAATTCTGTTTTGTTGATGTAGCTCTTGATATCGAATTCTTATAAGAGCCGATTAAACAGCCACTCCACATGCATTCAGTATCTCATAATGTACACACATTTAAGTACTTTATTTCTGTCGCAATAAAGCGTTTCTAATCAGATTGTCCAGTGATGGTCAAGACGGGTGTGAAGACTGCTGGAGATTGCTTTCCCTGAAAATCCGGATATTGATAGTACTACACTATGGGCGGATCCAGACTCTGAAAAGGGGGGTGCCCAATAAAAAAATACACCAGATGGCAGGGCTTCTAGTTAACGCACGCACGAATGCACACACGCATGCATTCTCTGAGTCTGAGGGGTTCGATCGAACCCCTCCTCCTTTTGAGAGAATTGTGTTTAACTCTAAATGTGAAATCATCCCAGAAATCCCCGGCTGATTGTATACACTCGAACCCCTTTTTTCAAAACCACGAGGATGGGCCTGTGCGGTGATATTCTTTTCCTTTTTCACAGAGAATATCCGTCTTCACTGTGGGCTGCAGCTTAAGGCGATTCTCTCTCACACTGGTTTGGAAGAAAGTGGAAATTCACTAAACAAGCAATGACAACAAGAACCCATTTGCGTTTAGTAATTGGCACTATGAGCACAAGGCAGGATGGAGAGGGGGCAAATCCGGCCAAAATAAAGGGGGGTGCCCGGGCATCTGATGGACAACCCCAACGATATGATAACAAAGAACAGTATAAATTAAATTATGCATATTTTATTTAGTGGTCATGAGACTATTATATCAAAGGATAATTGTGTATACATTATACAGTTGGGAATGTTATGGCTCACATTCTTAAGTTACAACTTCAGTAGTAAATAATGTGTGTCGTACAATTCCCAACTATTTCGCATATTTTTTTATGCCGAAAATACTGCGCGATGTCAACAGTGACTCCTTTACATTAGAGCACATCAGCAACACAAAAGACAGGCCTGAGAATAAATACACAGAAGACAAAAATATACAGAAGAAAACATACACATCACAGGAAATGATGTAGAGGAAGCAACATATGAAGACGTCCAAGCCAGGATTAGAAAAGCCAGGCATGCATTCATCACTTCAAAGACAGTATGGAATACACCATCCTTCTCAACAAGAAACAATCTGAATCTTCAACACCAATGTGAAAAGCGTGTTGCTCTATGGATCTGATACATGGAGAGTAAAAAAACTCCAAACATTCATAAACAAATCTATCAGATATATTCTCAAAATGAAATGTCAAGACAAGAGCACAAACACAAAACTCACGAGTACGACAGACCAAAACAGCATCAGGCAAGAAATGTTGAAAAGAAAATGGACCTAGATGCCTTCCGAAAATCAACCACAAATGCCACAAGACAGGCCGTTGACTGGAACCTGAAGGAAAAAGAAAATCAGGGAGACCAAATAATTGAAGGAGGTCAGTAGCCGAGGAGACATAGAAGCATGGAAAGGTATCATTTCAGCGATATGCTCTAACTTGAGCGAAGAGGAGTAAGAGCAATAAGGAGGAGTAAGAGCAATAAAGAGGAGTAAGAGCAATAAAGGGGAGTAAGAGCAATAAAGGGGAGTAAGAGCAATAAGGGGGAGTAAGAGCAATAAGGGGGAGTAAGAGCAATAAGGGGGAGTAAGAGCAATAAGGGGGAGTAAGAGCAATAAGGGGGAGTAAGAGCAATAAGGGGGAGTAAGAGCAATAAAGGGGAGTAAGAGCAATAAAGGGGGGTAAGAGCAATAAAGGGGGGTAAGAGCAATAAAGAGGAGTAAGAGCAATAAAGGGGAGTAAGAGCAATAAAGGGGAGTAAGAGCAATAAAGGGGAGTAAGAGCAATAAAGGGGAGTAAGAGCAATAAAGGGGAGTAAGAGCAATAAGGAGGAGTAAGAGCAATAAAGGGGAGTAAAAGCAATAAAGGGGAGTAAGAGCAATAAAGGGGAGTAAGAGCAATAAAGAGGAGTAAGAGCAATAAATGGGGGTAAGAGCAATAAAGGGGGGTAAGAGTAATACAGAGGAGTAAGAGCAATAAAGGGGAGTAAGAGCAATAAAGGGGAGTAAGAGCAATAAAGAAGAGTAAGAGCAATAAAGAGGAGTAAGAGCAATAAAGAGCATTTATTGTTCTTAGGTAATAGACTGTTATGCGCTGGCCTTGCACTAAATACCACAGATAAGTAACACAGAATTGACTATGATTTCGCTAGCATCGCTTGCCAAAGCAAGGCCGGTGCGGGTTAGCGCACGCACCCGCTGTTCGTCGCAGCGACGTCGTATTACTTTTGTCCGAGCATACCACCGGGTAAACGATGCCATCATAACAAGTATCACTTGAATGTGAACATATTGACACTTCGGCTCTTGACATGTCACGAGCCTCCCGATACAGGAGCATCGGTACACAACGACAGCACGCCATTGTCCACACGGATGTAGAACGATTGGCCCAGGTAAGTTGTATTCTTCATGCTCATGTACAGGTGAACGTCTTGTTTTGTAACTTTTTGGTTCTTCTGTGATGTTTTCCGTGGATCTTTATTCTGTGTCTTGCTGTTCGCAAACGTTAAAGTATTATTTACGTAGATGCACTGAACTTAACATACCACCAATGTGTCTTGACTCTCGAGACACGATCTTGCTGTACGGCTATTTGATTTAGCCACGTAAGATAGTTCCCTTTTGGTAAGGATATTTGTCTTTAGCCACGCATGATTTTTCCTTTCTGGACAACGGAAAAATCTACTTAAATTTCAGGGCATTTTTATTCACGGGGCAAGGTCCCACAGAACATATACACTGTCAAAAAGGACACAAAGAATTTGAGAGATTATGTGTATCCAATGGGTAATCTTAAAATGTGGACCTGAAATTGTGCATGCTAGTCAGTGGTTTCCGGGTTTCTTGCTTTAAGCGCAGGGCTTTTCAAATACGCAAAACAAGGGATGTTAAATGCCCAATTCAAATGCGGCACGCTCGAAAAGTTCTTACAAAAGAATCTGGTGAGGACAATGCTAGCGCGACTGTAGGTGTAAGTAAGCCAGTTTTCACATCACTTAGTTAATCTAACTAATGGTTCAACACATATCCAATCTTGAAGCATCAAATATAAAAAAAAAACAGTAACCATGCAGATAAAGACGGATCGTGACATACATTTAGTTATATGCCTTCATATGACATCCTTACAAACTGCACAGGAGCACTAGGCAGATACTGTATGCAGGAGGAGGGGTAAGAAGGACAACAGTTGGGGTTAATATGCGAAAATGCCCTTCTTCGTATACATCCATTAACGTTTATCAAGAATGTTCGTTTATGAACCTAAATGATGTCCATTAATGTGCGTTACTCTGCTGTTAGTTGTAGCAAGAGTCTTCTGGCTACGTCTGTCTACAACGCTCGCGTGTTTGACTCGGATTATACCGAATACTCTTGACATTCCTTCCTGCTGCACAAACTCGGTGACAATAAGTAAATATCATCATATCTTAAGCTGAAATAACATCTTGCCAAAGCGTCGGCGCCATCTCTGGGTATATTCTATTTGTCTCTCCGGCAGAACGAAAAATATAACCATTCTATTCAATTGGTACGAGAGAGGGGCGAATAGCTATTTGGGACAGAGGCTCTCCGGATATCTCTGAAATCTCCGCTTGCAGGACATGTCGCAGACTTCAGTCACGTGAACAGAAATACGCCAAGCTTTTCATCCATCCTCTCACCATGTACAATTAACTTCCTAATACACAACATAAATTACGTTACAAATGTATAAAATATGTTTGTGTGACACACAAAAATAGTATAAAATATAACAAATGTAGGATAAAAAGGATTTCATACCACTAACTTACTAGGGATGTTTCCCATAACTAACCCTTCCAAATGTCATGTGAGGGATGTGTATGACACTGTATGTGCTGTAACTCAACACAGCAATTAAAGAAAGCAGCAGCAGCAGCAGCAGCAGCAGCAGCAGCAGCAGCAGCAGCAGCAGCAGCAGCAGCAGCAGCAGCAGCAGCAGCAGCAGCAGCAGCAGCAGCAGCAGCAGCAGCAGCAGCAGCAGCAGCAGCAGCAGCAGCAGCAGCAGCAGCAGCAGCAGCAGCAGCAGCAGCAGCAGCAGCAGCAGCAACAGCAGCAGCAGCAGCAGCAGCAGCAACAGCAGCTACATTTTCCTCCAAACGTTGTTGTTTTTCATCAGTGAGAAGTTTTCAGCTGGTTCAAGGCCTACATCCCCAGCAGATCCCCAACAAAATGATCGCTACATTGGGACTCTTCCAAGGGAAGTTGGGAACTTTTTCTGCTAAATTCGAATGGTTCACATTGCTCTCTTCTCCAGGTTGGTGTTTCTTGAGCAAGTGAGAACCACTGCTTGGATTTTCACATTCTGCCATTTTGAAGTAAGGGTCTGCCGTGGGGTTACGTGTGTTACAGTGTGACAAAACCATGATTGTAAATACAATCACAAGATTATTGGTTTTGGTTGGTGAAGTACGTTAGAAAAAAAAGCAGTGAAAGTAGAAAACACAACATCAACACCAAACATAGAACATATACAACCGACTGAAAGTTGTCACGATGTCACACGTGTGACACTACTGTTTATATGTTACCACAGATCCTCATTAAAAAAAAATTCCGTCCTGTTGCCAATAACATTATTCAAGACCATATACTCAAATTATGTGTAGATCATGGAGAAACATAGAGTGTATTTTCTTATCAGAAAACAAAAGTCAGTCGTTGCTGTCACATTGTGACATGTGACATCGACAAAGTCAGTCGTTGCTGTCACAGCTTTACATGTGACACCGACAAAGTCAGTTGTTGCTGTCACATTGTTACACGTGACACTGACAAAGTCAGTCGTTGCTGTCACAGTTTTACACGTGACACCGACAAAGTCAGTCGTTGCTGTCACAGTGTTACATGTGACACCGACAAAGTCAGTCGTTGCTGTCACAGTGTTACACGTGACACTGACAAAGTCAGTCGTTGCTGTCACAGTTTTACACGTGACACCGACAAAGTCAGTCGTTGCTGTCACAGTTTTTATTTTATTTTATCAAACAAGAGTTACTGAAGCAGATATACACAGGCATTTATTAAACTCCACCATATTCTTTTTGGATGGTATTAAGTCCCCGCTTGACAGCGATTTTCACCCGTACATACAGACCAGCTTTGAAATAAAATAGGAAAGAACCTTTCTGAACAAAAGACAAACCAAAACCCATCAAAGAAAAACAAAATTATACTTTTTGCTTGAAACCACAGCGCCGGAAGCAACATAAACAGAGCCACGAGGTCGCGGTAATATATCTCAAAATGTTACAATACCAGTCAATGAACACATCGATGAACACAGATTAACATTGAAAGAAGAATAAAGGGTCGCGAGTACAGTTAAAATACAAGAAAACAACCTCCATCAACCTCCGATGATGTGATCAATGAAGACCGATCTATTCACATTTTCCGATTGCACGAGGAGTACAAATCAAACTAATACAACTGTAAAATATCTTCAGTATATAAAACAGAGTGTAGAATTGTAATTTACTCACCTCGTTTGACGATGAGCAGTTTTGTATATGTGGGCGGTACAGTGTATGAGGATGGAGGAAGTAGTAAGGAAATACAGAGGAGAGTTTAAGCAGGAGAGTGGAAGGCATTATGTGGGACAGAAAACTGAAGAAACAACTAAAAGGAAAAGTGTTGGAAGCCTGCGTGGTACCAGCCTGTATATACGGGTTGGGAACACTGGCACTGACAGAGAGACAGGAGAAGATGCAGATAGCAGAAAACAACTGGTTCCGAAGAATATGCAAAGTAACCCAAGAAGATAAAAGGAAAATGAAGGAATTGAGAGAAGAGATTGGCATGATAAAACACCTAAAGAAGAAAGTAGCCTGAAGCAGAATGAGATGGGCAGGACATGTGCAAAGAATGGGCGAAGACAGACTGTCAAAAAGAGCATGGGAAGCAGAAGAGGGTGGCAGAAGAAGAAGATGAAGACCAAAGCTGCGATGGAAAGACTGTGTCAAACGAGATGTTGAAAGGGCAGGTATGAACAGCCAAGAGTGGAAGACCATCGCAGAAGACAGAGGGAGATGGAGAGCATTAACAATGAAAGTGGAGGAAGGTACCGAGTGACTTGGACCCCACCCCGCAAGGGAGCAAGGGGAAGAAGAAGAGTATGACGATGGTTGCACTTAAGGATGAATTTTGAAGTACATCATTAATATATGTTTTACTAAATTTAGTTTTTCTGGGGTCTTCCAGTCATTGTTGTGGACATTTCTTCGATCAGAATTATATTTTGAAAATCGGCCGTTCAGTGTGTTATAAGTGTGACATAGTTAAAAAAGTTGATTAAATAATTTGTATTCCAGCTACTATTCTGTATGTTGAAATTTGTAAACTATTTGTATACTACTTAGGCTTGTTCTTGATGAATTTGCACATGTGGTTGTGACTGAATCTAAACATTGTTCGAAGACTCGTCGGAAACGTGACATTGCCTGTACACACGGGACGGGTATTTTTACAGCCGCAGAGTGGTGTAACAAAACAGAAAACAAGTCAGTCTTTAAGCACACCTGTATTGACATCATATCGACACAATGAAAGCAAGTCAAATGCCAAGAACTTTACGGTTTTTATTTCAAGAAACTACCAAGATAATAGGTGATGGCGGGAAACTTTCAAGCAGCCATTTTCAGACGTTTTTCACTTTTAGTAAAATTTACTCAAAATGTAGAAACCGCACGTGTCCGACTCTCATAGGCCTACTACTGATTCTTTGGAATATATCTGATGGATATGATATTGTTATCCATCTACAAGTGGCCACAGAATTTTGCAAGGTCAAAAATGCCTACCCCATGTTGTCACCAATTCAGGAAAACTACTCACATGTAAATGTCACATATAGAAGGCAATTTGCACAACATGCGATAATATTATATTAGCTAATATCCAGTAACAAGTTGACCGATACGAAATGACGTACGGTCCAACCCATATCGCCGCGACTCATAGGAGCTTGCCGCTATGTTGAAAACAAAATATTTACTTTAAATAAAATGTCAAGTTTTTCCTGAGAGCATAGTTGCATCACATAAATGAGTGGAGTGGGGCACAGCACAGACCGGTGCTATTTGTTTCAGTAGAGGGGATGATGATAAGGATATTTAAGATTGCAGGTGTTCTCGAGTTATGTTGTTGTCAAAACACAGCTTCATTAGAGCTGATGTCTGTACATTTCAGACTGGTCATGCTACTCGAGTGTCGCAAACAGAGAGAGTTCAAAGTCGTACTAGCACATCAAGTAGATACATTAAGTGTAGTCCTTATTCGTGGACACCTAGTATCGTTATATTGTATGTTACCGGTATCTCTCCTGCTCTCAACACCCCCGTTCTTCATAAATAACTGATAAAATGATTACACGTCCATGATACAGACATAGTTATTCGTCTAGCTAGTGGGTGTCGTGTCCTCGCAGGTGCAGCAGTGGATGTGGCTGGTTCCATAGGGTCGTCGACACTCGTTGGTTGTTGCTGAACTTTTCAGGCAGTTCCAATTCATTCATTTATTGTCGCGCAGTTGTCGGGGTTTGTCGCTGGACGAATGTGCACCCGGTTTTGAATCACCACGCTGCGTTTCCACCTGGCGGAAACTGTTTGAAAAAGATTGACCGCCGTTTTTCCAGTTTTCCCTAGTGAGCCTACAAGCTTACTTTTCGTGATATTTTGTCACAGCTGCTTTTCTCCTTTATTTTTTTATTTAGTGCTTCTTTTTCCCAATTTTCTTTCTTTATAGAAGGGAGTATAAAGAGCGTATTTGCCCTCCGAGCATCAGTCGGGCAGAAGAGAAACCCCAGTCTTGTTGTTGCGTAGTTGTTTGTTCTAGTAAGGCTAACGGTAAGTTATTGCCATTTTGCGTTGTCTTGCGGATAACATTATTTGCCAACTTAACGCCAGACCGTGCTTTCCCGTTTAATCGTGGATACACGATGCGTCTTATGTTAAAATTTCATTGGCTTCAGAATCGTGCGAATTCAGCAGCAGAAAACTACACGCCGTTGTCAGTGACCAGCATGTCACCGAACTGCGTTTCCGTCATCATCCTTCAGTTTCCACACACGGGGTGCTTCGCTGCAGTTATCTTCCACTTAAAAGACCTTCACCAGACCCGATCCTGTGCCAGTTCCTTAGCCCCGCTTCCAGCTGATTTCGTGTTTTGCCAGGTTCTGCTTCACCAGGGCCAACCGGGTTAGCTTTGGACGGCCCTTGCCTTGGGCGTTCGCTCATCCATCTCTGCTCCGGCCAGTGCTCTTCTTACAAGGGTGTCTTCTGACATGCGCATTAGGTGACCACACCATCGGGATCTTCTCTCGTTGATCTTGTCACTCCAGTCTGTGTGTTTCGTGACAGCTCTGAGGTCGTCATTGCTTATCTTGTCTGGCCACCTGATGTTAATTACCATTCTGAACAATCGACGCTGGAATGCATTCACTTGACCAGTGAGAGTTGACGTCATAGATTTCTGAGTTGTACAGAAAGATGTTCTGGACCAGTGCCTCAAAGATTCTGATCGTCAGGCTGCGGTTAGTTTGATTACACCTCCAGACCTTTCGGAATGCACTCATTGCTTCAAGCGCCAGCTTCTTTCTTCGTTAGATGCCTTCTTCCGTATCAAGCAAAGAACCGAGGATTTCCATGAGACATCCTTGGATAGCCGGTCTATGGTGTACTCCTCATCCTTGGATGGCCGGTCTATGGTGTACTCCTCATCCTTGGATAGCCGGTCTATGGTGTACTACTCATCCTTGGATAGCCGGTCTATGGTGTACTCCTCATCCTTGGATTGCCGGTCTATGGTGTACTCCTCATCCTTGGATAGCCGGTCTATGGTGTACTCCTCATCCTTGGATAGCCGGTCTATGGTGTACTCCTCATCCTTGGATAGCCGGTCTATGGTGTACTCCTCATCCTTGGATGGCCTGTCTATGGGTACTCCTCATCCTTGGATGGCCTGTCTATGGTGTACTCCTCATCCTTGGATGGCCTGTCTATGGTGTACTCCTCATCCTTGGATGGCCGGTCTATGGTGTACTCCTCATCCTTGGATGGCCGGTCTATGGTGTACTCCTCATCCTTGGATGGCCTGTCTATGGTGTACTCCTCATCCTTGGATAGCCGGTCTATGGTGTACTCCTCATCCTTGGATAGCCGGTCTATGGTGTACTCCTCATCCTTGGATAGCCGGTCTATGGTGTACTCCTCATCCTTGGATGGCCGGTCTATGGTGTACTCCTCATCCTTGGATGGCCGGTCTATGGTGTACTCCTCATCCTTGGATGGCCTGTCTATGGTGTACTCCTCATCATTGGATGGCCTGTCTATGGTGTACTCCTCATCCTTGGATGGCCGGTCTATGGTGTACTCCTCATCCTTGGATGGCCGGTCTATGGTGTACTCCTCATCCTTGGATGGCCTGTCTATGGTGTACTCCTCATCCTTGGATGGCCGGTCTATGGTGTACTCCTCATCCTTGGATGGCCTGTCTATGGTGTACTCCTCATCCTTGGATGGCCGGTCTATGGTGTACTCCTCATCCTTGGATGGCCGGTCTATGGTGTACTCCTCATCCTTGGATGGCCTGTCTATGGTGTACTCCTCATCCTTGGATGGCCGGTCTATGGTGTACTCCTCATCCTTGGATGGCCGGTCTATGGTGTACTCCTCATCCTTGGATGGCCGGTCTATGGTGTACTCCTCATCCTTGGATGGCCGGTCTATGGTGTACTCCTCATCCTTGGATGGCCTGTCTATGGTGTACTCCTCATCCTTGGATGGCCGGCTGGTTCCGTCTGGTGATCCCTCCACGCCCGCACCACCGACGTTGAAGTTCAGAGACACTGACCCGATCGTGATCTGTCTGGCTTCCCTGTCGACAATGACGTCATTGACGTCGAGGGTGTTGTCGGTGCTGTCAAAACTGCTGTTGACGACGACTCCCGTCAGGTCTACGTCGTCAATTTCGGACAATTCGTCGTCTGGAGTTGGCGTTGCTCTAGCTGGGCCCGGGGCCGGAGGATTGTGCGTACTCTGATGTTTTCGATGACATGTCTGCTCCTCGGCACTGCCCACTCTATCATCCGAGTACTGTGCATCGATAATTGTTTTTATCGGTTTGCTGTATGCATGATCTATCAGATGTGTATTTGTTGTTGTTGGTGGTGGTTCAGGTTTCCGTCAAGTCCTAATTATGTTCTCGCAAGATCAACATGGAAAACGCTACCCGTCATTTTTGCTATCCACTGACCGGATCCTGTTTTCGTACACAGGGGATCCTTCCATTACTAACACGCGCATACACTACCAACTATATATCTAAACCAATGATCAAAACATATCGTACTCCACAAACGTTGTTTCAGACAATTCAGAAATAATATTTCAGGGTACAAAACAATCCTGCAGGAGAGTATCGTCTCTAAAACCCTGGCACATTATTGTCTATCATCAATAATATCTCCCCAGATGCATTTATGGACACCTATTAATTATCGCGCTACCGTACCCTAACGTTATCTCTCAACAACTGAGGAAGCTATTAGCATAATATGAGAAAACAAGCAGTTGTATAGACATGCCTGTCTTAAGGGGGTGGATCAGACGAAATCATCACAGAAATCCCGACTGACTGTCTGTATACGCCCGAACCCCCATTTTCCGAGGAAGGACCTTATACAGTCTGTAATAATATGTCGTTTTCACAAAACAGTAACGGGTTCGTTACGTGGTGATGAACGGTAGAACATAACCTTATACTAGTTAGTAAACGTGTTAAGCACACCTGTATGCTAATTTGACAAAATTGTTGACATCTTACAGCAATGTCGACAACAACGTCGCCACGTGTCGCCATGGCTGCGTCTACGGCGTCGCCAGATTTAGAATCGGCGACGTACTATGTTACTGACACCGTCGGCACTTTGTGTGTCTTGGACTGCGATCCGACAGTGCACAAGGACGCCACGGTCGGTGAGTAACAAACATGCACTAATGTATTGGTGTTTCTTAGCGAATCATGATAGCGGAAACGTTGTCGCCACATCGGAATTCCGTTTAATCATCAACAAATTAAGTGTCAAGTGGAATAAATGTTGTCTTTTTGTCGATATTTCACAAAATATCTACGTGATAAAATTACACGCACGCACACGCTTTTACACACCATTGATGTAGATAAGTATATATTTATAACTATTATATGAATTTGGATTGGGGGATGTTGTCCAGAGGGGTATTATCCTACGGGGTATTTTGTTCGGGGGGATTATGTCCTGATACCGATGCATGGACATAAGAAACTCTTCTAATTGTGTCTTTGTGGTTGTGAACAATGTACGCGTTGAACTGAGTAGACTTGTTTGCGTTGCAGGTTTACTCATCGGCGGAGGCCTAACACTATTGATCCTCGCCTGTGTCGTTGCAGGTTTAGTCATCGGCGGTGGCCTAACACTATTGATCCTCGCCTGTGTCGTTGCAGGTTTAGTCATCGATGGAGGCCTAACACTATTGATCCTCGCCTGTGTCGTTGCAGGTTTACTCATCGGCGGAGGCCTAACACTATTGATCCTCGCCTGTGTCGTTGCAGGTTTAGTCATCGGTGGAGGCCTAACACTATTGATCCTCGCCTGTGTCGTTGCAGGTTTACTCATCGGTGGAGGCCTAACACTATTGATCCTCGCCTGTGTCGTTGCAGGTTTAGTCATCGGTGGAGGCCTAACACTATTGATCCTCGCCTGTGTCGTTGCAGGTTTAGTCATCGGTGGAGGCCTAACACTATTGATCCTCGCCTGTGTCGTTGCAGGTTTAGTCATCGGTGGAGGCCTAACACTATTGATCCTCGCCTGTGTCGTTGCAGGTTTAGTCATCGGTGGAGGCCTAACACTATTGATCCTCGCCTGTGTCGTTGCAGGTTTACTCATCGGCGGAGGCCTAACACTATTGATCCTCGCCTGTGTCGTTGCAGGTTTAGTCATCGGTGGAGGCCTAACACTATTGATCCTCGCCTGTGTCGTTGCAGGTTTAGTCATCGGTGGAGGCCTAACACTATTGATCCTCGCCTGTGTCGTTGCAGGTTTACTCATCGGCGGAGGCCTAACACTATTGATCCTCGCCTGTGTCGTTGCAGGTTTAGTCATCGGTGGAGGCCTAACACTTTTGATCCTCGCCTGTGTCGTTGCAGGTTTAGTCATCGGTGGAGGCCTAACACTATTGATCCTCGCCTGTGTCGTTGCAGGTTTACTCATCGGCGGAGGCCTAACACTATTGATCCTCGCCTGTGTCGTTGCAGGTTTAGTCATCGGTGGAGGCCTAACACTATTGATCCTCGCCTGTGTCGTTGCAGGTTTAGTCATCGGTGGAGGCCTAACACTATTGATCCTCGCCTGTGTCGTTCTCTACGTGTACGTCAGCGTGAAACGCAAACCGTAAGCATTTGGATATTTGCCCTAATATCGAGAATATATTCTTATTAATTCGACAAATTGTCAAACGATACGATTTAGTCTAGTGCAAAATACCTAATATGCTAATATGTTAAGTCTGAAATGTTCAACATGTGCAATCATGTTTATCTTCACTGAAATTTCTTCGCTTATCGACGCAAAAAATAAACACGCAGTATTGTATAGGTTAGAACAATAGTTTGTGGATATAACATTAGTTTTATTGAAGTGAATGTGCTTAGTTACAGCAAAACACCGTCAATGAGTGAGAATGGTGAAAGAGAAGAGGTGCTTCAGAATTGGGCCAACAGCATCAAGCGCAAAGTAAAAGGCATTGCCAACCTAGCCTATGTCGACCAGGAGGCGTCACACCCGGTCACTTCCCGGGAAAGTAGCGTTCAAAACAGCCTTGACCTCGAAACGGCCATCACTCTCTACAGCGAAGACAAAAGTGACGTCTGTGTCTGGGGTCTGGCGACATCCGACTTGGTCGCATCCACTGTCAACCCGAGCACAGCCACACCAATGTGTATCCACAACGGTATACTGCCGACACCAGCGCCGCCTATAGTCGACGGTCACGCGTCTGTCGACCGGGCAGTGAGGCCGTCCAGTCTCGACGTTCGTCCGACAGTTCCCGAACAGTCGGAGAACGTTCTCGCCGAAGACGCAACGCCGCCAGTTCGCGGGGTGTTGTATCTGAACTTTGCCGAACCAGCGGTAGGCGGAGATATTGTGCAGAGGAGCAACGCAGAGGTCGTATGTGAAAACGACTATGCAACTGAGTTGACAGAAGTCCAGTCCGGGGAGATAGTAGCTGCGAGCGAGAACGACACGGCTGCCACGGAAGACAACTCGTCCATTCACCAGGCGGTGCTGTGTAACGACGACAGCGACACCTCGGGGATACACTCGGCGGACAGGAGCGACACCGACGACGCGACGAAGACGCTGCCGAACGCATGCGCTGGCGTCGCTGCGACAGACGCCTCGGCTGTCGCGATTCCGGTGACGTCATGCGCTGGCACTGCCGGGAATGAGGCAGACGACGAATTGTCCGAAATTGACGACGTAGACCTGACGGGAGTCGTCGTCAACAGCAGTTTTGACAGCACCGACAACACCCTCGACGTCAATGACGTCATTGTCGACAGGGAAGCCAGACAGATCACGATCGGGTCAGTGTCTCTGAACTTCAACGTCGGTGGTGCGGGCGTGGAGGGATCACCAGACGGAACCAGCCGCCAGGTCCCGGTGACAGGCCAGGGTGACGCAGCGACGTAATCCTAACCAGGAAACAGCGTTGATAATCAACGCAACCACAAATCTTCAAGTTGTAGTTTCAAAAAGTCACCAAATGTCGTTGCACCAGTAAACGGTCTACGAGTGCACTCAGTAGAAACCGAACATTTCAAACAAATTGTCTTATGAACGTGTCCCAACTCTATACGTGATGAATGTAGTGTCCAAAGCAGAACTACTGGAAAATGTGTTGGTGCATCAATTGTTATTGGCAAAACACTGAATTGGCCAGGCTCAGACATCACGGTGGTGAGCCCAGTATTAGAAGTAGCAATGTTTCCATGCGTTTTAGAGGGACGTGGTCAGTTTTGTCTATTCACATGATTTCGTGCCATGTGACGTGATCGGCACATTTGCTGCGAGTCATGTGTGCCGCACAGCTGATGATCTATTGGTGGGTATGTTCCAACGTTGGCGTACACATAGCCGTGTATACGTAGACACTTATGTACACAAATTACGACCGCCACTGTTAATAGTAAGTTCCTGAACACGACGTGTTCTACTGTTGAAAAAATACACTTATATGCAAACACTCAGTAATAGTTGTGATGTTAATAATTATGATAATTCGCACCTGTTGATGGATCGGTTTGAGTAATATTCGCACTAACATAATGATAAGCTCATTCCTAATTGTTAACAATATACTGCTACTAATTATAACAATGAACGACATAACTGTTGTATTATGTATATTTTCTATAAACAGTCATATTAACAGTCCTATAAACAAATGAAAAATAAAAGAACAAAATACAAATATTTGAAATGAAATGTATTTATTGGAAATAAATACTTGTGAACATCAACAAACCCTCACTAGAATTTAATGTAAGTCGTAACATGACGCACGTGAATTTGGCGACATTCTCTTCTACTTAAATGCTATTACAGACGTTCTTAAAGACAACTAACATGGTGGTAAATTTTACTTTCCTCAACATGTCGGCACTTGCCCATAATGCAACGCAAGAAAATGCAGCCTGCCATATAATGGATTGTTTACAACCTTCAGATTGCAAACCAAACATCACGCAGTTACAACTGCACTGTTTGTGCTGCAATAAAAGCTTGTGCTACAATGACTTGTTGATTGGATCAATGTAGTATTAATACGTTGGACCATCCTAATTAAATATCGACTTCTTCTGAAAGACACACGCATGGGCGTGGGTTTCACCCAGTTTGAAATAATGTGTACTCTCCAGCTGCCAGTGACTGCTGGTGGTCACCAGTCGCTCGGTGGTTACTACTGTGTCAGTCCCACGGGCAACTGTAGACTCCGCAGAACCACACCCGGCAACTGCAGTGTAACTGACTGGGTTGTCGTGATCAGACATTTCTATACTGCAACAGACAACATGGCCCTCGCGGCAAGACTCCGTGCACGCAGCTTCAGAAGCAAGGGAAAGCTGTTCACTGCCACAGACGATTCTTGAACTTATTGAACAGTTTACAGAGTCTTCTGTTATCTTTGTTTCTTGAATTGTGCAAGATGGTGTCGAATAGTCTGTTGAAACATCAGTTAACTTGGTTTCTTGACATACACCAGCTGTTAGTGAACAGTCTAGTGAATCTTTGGTTGTTTTAGTTTCATGACCATCACAAGAAAGTAATGAACAGAATGTCAAAGCTTTTGTTTGTTGACTTGAACAAGATATTAGTGGGTCTTTCGTTTTGGTTTCTTGGCTTACACAGTGCCTTTGAGCTTCACGTGTGGTTGTTGTGTCTCCATATACAGACGAGCCGGGGCAAGTTTCTTGTAACAAGCTTGATACAGGGGTGCCAGTAGTATTCATCAGTTCCACTTGCTTCAGCAGGAAGTCTTTCAGGTCAGTGCTGGTCAGAAGCACGACTCTGCCGTGTGAGGCTAGCACACTGCAATCAAATCACAGCATTGTACATTAGACATATTGATGTTCGATCTGTTATTACTACGGACTGTATTTTGAGTACAGTTGATACATATGGTGGGACTGAAACATTAGAGGTTGTCTGCTAGGTTAGAATAACGTGCAGCAGGGGCCTAGTATGACATCCTATGTCTGCGTGTGGGCCAGGTCGTTGTTTCAGAACAAGTGCATTATTCATTGGAAGCATACACATTCTGAACATGCTTCATTCACACAACGGTAAGTACCTGGCTCTAGTGAAGTTGGTACTCTGCTTGCACCACATGAATCAAAATGCATAAATGGACAACAATGGCTGAAGTAGGCAAAACGTTTTGTAAATATATAAAAAACTGGTGAAAACACATTTGACCGCTTGAACCAATGGAGAGGATTCACTGACTGTAACTCTATCATTGGCAGTTGTCCGACTTAAAAAACCAAAAGAAAAACTAATATTCCCACTCCCATCTAAGGTTTCAGTTCAATAAATGTCACTTTAGTAAATGTTCCCATGTCCAAGTGTTACTACTAATGCTTTGGCTGATATAAATTCTAATCGTAGAAACATACACACCTGTCCAGGGCACGAATCAGTGTAGGATACAACTCTTTTACATCCTTCACACAACTGTGGTTGATGCCAAATGGAACATCACAAATGATGCGATCTACATCTCTGTGACCAAGTATGTGGGGCAGATCTGAAATATTCCACAACACTTGAAATATTATGTAACCAACATAAGTGAGTTTACTAAACACCACAATAAAATACTGCAAAAAACTCACAAATAATCAATGGTCTATTGGTGTGCATGGGCTTTTCATGCAAAGAACATATTTGGAGCAAATAAAATTCCACTTACGTGTGACATCAGCTTGAAACAGCTGTACCTTTCCACAAACCTTGGCCAAATTCACATTTTCCAAGGCCAATGTCAGCTGCCGGTCACTAGTGTCTGATCCAAAGTAAATGGCATCCTAAGATCAAATAAAGTAGATGCATATAATATTGAGAATGTTTTCATCGAAGCTAGATACCTTAGGGTACATATTGACTGGAACCTAATTCAGTCATTATGTTTGACTGCAAACACCATTCATGAGCTAATATGAGAACACATCTGTGTGGCACACCATCACTAATATTAATGTATATAAAGCACAGTAAAACCAACAAAGGCATATGCTGCATAAAACAGCAGGAGATAGAAACGTGGTATTTACTTTAACTTTTTGGACAGATTAAGTATATTATGTGTAACTCACAGGAGAAGACCGTGCAGCTTCCACCAGTATAGTTCCAGAGCCACACATTGGATCAAGAACTATGTCTCCATGCTGAAAGAAAAGTTGATATACACATCTGGGGATCTGAAGTAACATACAGTATATATACACATGCATTATTATTCATCAATTTAGAGCGCTAAATGAAGGCAAACATACTAGTTATTCATTTACATAACTTACCAAAGCACACCTTTTTAGATATGACTACACATTGTTTAATGCCTGACCTGATATTAGATTTAAGCAAACCTTACCTGAATCTTGGCGAGTTGGGTCAATATCCAGGCTAGAGTTGAGCGAAGTCCTATAGTCTTAATGTAAGGCCTATGTGACAAGGGTTGTCTAAAATCACAAATGCACAGTGAGATCATAGGGATTCATAGTATTAACCATCTTACCATAATCCAGCAAATGTATGTATGTATGTATGTATGTATGTATGTATGTATGTATGTATGTATGTATGTATGTTATGCTCCTAGAGAAAATAATGAGAAATACTACTGGAAAGAGATAGACCTGGTCAACTCTAGTACTGACATAAGTATTTAAGCAGGATATGATTACAGGCAAGCCTTGATTATATAAGTAACTTATGTATGCAAATCCTCAAAATATGGATTTGTAACCTAAACATAATAAGTTGTAACAGGAATCTCGGTTAGTATGTTTCTTTCTTTGACTGTGCTCTCAGCCCTGTGAAACAAAGACAATTTATGGAATTAATATGAATCAGTAAGACTTACTCAGACAGCGGCACACCAACAGTCAAACCTCCATTGTTGATTTGTACCATCACCTGACAAGACGAAAAGCAATTAAACACATTGGTGACAACCTTACTTAGCTGATGCATTGTTTAATTGTGATAAAGACAACAATCAACTGTACAATTAATCTTACATGTGTGACATATGCAACATTCCCTTTTATAAATGTAAATTTACAGGTGTAAGAAATAATAGCATTATTGTTGTGTGCCCCCCAAAATGATCCATGAGCTAAAATGATCCATGAGCTAAAAAGAACTTTATTAATGTACTGTTTCCATAATATTATTTTTGACATACCTCTAACAGAGGCCTCCTGAGTTGCACCTTCCAACCTGTCTGCTTCTTCAGCTGATGCCCAACTACCTTGCTGAGATGCTGCAGGAAAACAGACATATTCATTACAAAACATCATCATAAAACAGGCTCACATATATGGACCCTTAACACTAAGTTGGTATTATACAGCGGTGAAGCCATAGTAGCTTTTACTGCCACTAAATTCTGCCTTTTTGAGAATATATTAGATAAAAGCATCTGGAATGACAATAAGGTATTTTGTTGGGTTCTTACACAGAAATACATATATTGATGATACAGTTATGTGGAGGGCAGTAGTAGAACACAGGATACATATGAACAAATAGTATTATCAGCATGGCTGAATGTTTCACAGAGAAGTTGAGTTGGTGTTGGAATGAACAGGTCTGCCGAGGGTGAAGTGCAAAGCACTTTCAGTGGTACTGCGGACTGGATACAGTGCAACATAAGTTACCTCTACAATTTCTTTGTCTTGAACAAGGTGAATTTAAGAAAAATCTCTCTCTGAATTACCTGTGGAGTGAAGAACTTCGCAGCTGATCCAGAACATTTACATGACACCCGGAATGTTGGCTCAAACGTTTCTCCGCATTCCTCTTGCTGTTCCTCCATCTTCCTTCTCTTGGATGGTGTATCATCTTTGTCTCCATCCAACTTTCCTTCATCATCCTTCTGTGACAGGTGCTCCATGTCTGCTGTAGCAGCATCCTTGGTACAACGCAGCTGACTTGGGTGACATGCTCTCCATGTCTCCAAGCAAAGGTTCCAGTTGTTTATCGATGCCAGTGCTTTCTCAAGATGATAGACACCTGGAAATAAAAGCTTTAAAAATAGCACATCTTATCTAATTATTTAGGTCATCTATGAATAATATAAATATTATGCCATCAGGCATCAGTGCACTTTTACTGAATGATTTCCCTTTACTCCACGAACCACTATTAGCCAAATGCTTCTGTAATCAATAATGTTCACTTTTATAGTAACGTATAATAATTATACTGGGGAAAAGGGTAATAAATTATCTTATTTAGTTTATTCAGACGTGTTGAATTAATTCATGGAACACATGCAGTATTGCAATCAAGTATTTTTCAAGATGGCAAATCTTACCATACAGTTGCAGCAATGTACATAGAAAACATCTGATATGGCATGCCATCCTATATAGTAATATTGAGCATGTTACATATTATGTTAAAAACATATTTTACAGTATACACCTACCACCTTTGCTGAAAATCCTGAAATCTGGATTGTATAAAGCTGCCACAAATAGTCTCTCAACCGACTTCAAACTTAGCAGAATTTCAAGATTGCATGAATTTGAAGAAACAAGTTCAAAGAAAACTTTCCCATCAGTCTTGCGAATCTGAAACAAGGTATGAGAATGTCAACTTATTTTATATTTCTACTGATAAAAACATCATGCATTATTTCTTATTACTTACCTGTATGGCAAATGCAACTACCAGTTTTTACCACTGCTTGGCGCTGCCATTTAATGTAAGTTTAATAAAATGCTAGTCATTCCACGGCACAGGGTGCAATTAAACATAATTACTAAAAAGTTACTCAAGAACAAGATTCCAGTCAAATTGTAGTTGTCGAATGATACAGTTTTTTTGTTCTTGTCTCTAATTGTAAGGCTTCTAAAAGTCTTGAGTTGACATGGCCTTCGGGGTCCAGAATGGTTTGGCCCATGATGGGTTCGGCCCACGCTGATGGATGGTTTGGCCCAGTCGTTTCGGCCCATGCAGATGGATGGAATATCCATAAAAAAGCGAAAGCGCTTAGCATAATTTAAAAAAATATTAATTAGCACGAATAATTAGTCCAAATAGTCCAAAGTCGGTTAAATTATCGAAATAGCAATTTGAATAAGTATAGTTGTTTCGGCCCATGCCATGGAGCCCGCTAGCACCGCCGCCGGTTGTATACACGGTTGATTCGGCCCATGCGAGCAAAAACACTTCACGGTTCACCAGTTGCGAAAACGGTTGGTTCGACCCATGGTCCGAACCCGTTATGGGCCGAAACTTCCGACACCCGGCCTACGGCTACGCCCATGGCATGGGCCATGGGCTGGACGATAATGTGGGATTTGACAACACAATTACCCGAGTCGGTTGACATTTGCAGTTCAGTTCATCGATGACGAAATCTTCGGTTCCTCTTGCAGCAGTTACAAAATACAGCATTATGTAGACAAGATGAAGCTATGTTCTCTGTGTAACATCTTTCTCTCCAAAAATCAGCTTCGTTTTCACAAAGCGCCGTCTAGTGATTGCTGGTAGCAGATGGCCCTCTGGTGGAGTTTGCGTCGATTACTTAGACTCCAAGAAGTTGTGCCAGCTTCTGTCGTTCTCTGTTGTTCTCATTTTAATTCCTTATTGATAGTAAGCCAATTTGAGAAAGTATCCACCATCGGCGAATTAATGTTCTATTCACTATGTCTACATCCGTTGGTTAGAATTATGTAGTCTTACAAAAAATAGAGCGGCAACTTGAATTAGCTGGATGAGTGGTGTCCTCTGTTGGCACTGATGCCAATAATTTTGATCCGGGCATATAGTAATAAATCAACTCCTTCGTAAACAGTCAACTGAAGGCACTAAAGTGATACCGAATAATAAAGGTAAACTATTTGTACATCAATAGGCATTCTTCTGTTTGTCCTATAATACACACATTCATAACTAATAGAGGCATAATGAGCAGGACACAATGTCATACCGAATTGGTGGAATGACCCTATGCCGGCCTCCCTTAATACGTCACAATAAGCTAGGTTACCCGATTTTTATTATTCGGTATCACTTTAGTGCCTTCAGTTGACTGTTTACAAAGGAGTTGATTTATTGCTATGTGCCCGGGTCAAAATCACCATGTCCAAAGGCCCAAATGCTTACATTTCAGGCTTACCATTTGCACACATTTTAGTGCATTACAAAAATAATCATCATCCTACAATAACATGTTTCAACTATTAACATGTTAGGGCCGCATGTGCATATTCTACATATCGTTTGCAATTTTTGTGCAATATCTTTGTGTCCCCACATTGCACGTCATCCCCTGTTACTTTGTGTCTCCACACTGTACGTCATCCCCTGTTACTTTGTGTCTCCACACTGTACGTCATCCCCTGTTACTTTGTGTCTCCACACTGTACGTCATCCCCTGTTACTTTGTGTCTCCACACTGTACGTCATCCCCTGTTACTTTGTGTCTCCACACTGTACGTCATCCCCTGTTACTTTGTGTCTCCACACTGTACGTCATCCCCTGTTACTTTGTGTCTCCACCCTGTACGTCATCCACTGTTACTTTGTGTCTCCACACTGTACGTCATCTACTGTTACTTTGTGTCTCCACACTGCACGTCATCCCCTGTTACTTTGTGTCTCCACACTGTACGTCACCCCCTGTTACTTTGTGTCTCCACACTGTACGTCATCGCCTGTTACTCTCGCCAAGTGGCTGCTGAAAGAGAGAACAATTATTTTTATGTGAAACCATATTAATCACCAGATGGCAGCACACAATTCCTGACTGGTATGGCATAAAAGCCTATTCTTGAGATGTGAAGAACGTCGCACAAATGCTAGCGTCCTCACTGAAGCCAATACAACCAGCATCGAGGCAATGATCATGCAAAATCAGCTCCGCTGGAATGGCCACTGTGAAAGAATGCCGCCTCCCTCGATAAATACTATTCTCCCAGCTGACTCATGGATTGAGAACCTACGTGGGCAGAGAAAAAGATTCAAAGACTCTGCCAAACACTACACGAAGAAGGGTCATATTAACATCAACACTTGGGAGGACACGGCTGCCGACCGTCTACTTTGGTGCCGCAGCATCCACCAGGCGGGGGCCTACTTCGAGACCGGCCGCCTACTTCACGAGGCGGAGAAGCGGCAGAGGAGAAAGGAGAGGGATATGTCTCAACACCTGCAGATCTTCCTCCCACACGGAACCTCCTGCCCCCACTGCAATAAGATATGCAATTCAAGAAATGGGCTCCTGAGTCACATCAGGACCCACGACCAACCCCTGGCAGACGTCATCCTCGTTTCGAGGGACCGCTGATGATGATGACTTATGATTTTTATACTGGAACTGTGATAACTATAATTATATATTATTTTGGAACTGAAATCTTAATTTAATTTCAACTACTTTTTCTGTACATATAGAGGATGTTGGTATTTGGTGTAGAACAAATAAAGAGATTAGTGTTCTGCTTTAAACGTCCTACCACAGGTTTTCATGGCAGCCAACGACGAAAATAAAAATGCTGGTCTTAGGTTATGTTACGTGTACTGTGTAGATGCTTAACTGTATACACTTATAATAGTTTTGCCCATGCAATGTTATGGTTGATTTATTTTATAGGCAACGCTGTCAATCCAGACGAAGACGTAATGGTGATAAGGCCAAGTCCTACAAAGAGTTACAACAATTGAGGGTTTCTTTAAAGAAGCAAATCACTAAAGCTGAAAGGTACAAGAAACGCTACCAAAGGGCAGTGAGAGCTCACGAGAGAACATCTGATACTCCAAGGTCCAAAACCAGGAGGCTCCTGACATACCTTTATGTACCACGAGAAGTGAAAAAAACCTCAACTTCCACCATGCCTTAACCGCAGACCGGAAGAGAGCCTACACACAGGCTAAATCTGAAAGGCAGCGCCAACGGTGTGCCAAACTTCTGACAGGCAAGTTAGTGATACCGTTTGCAGCGTCAAGCTCAACAAGCTTTTGGGATATCCCAGAAATTATGGGATAAATACAGTGGCACGGGAGACCAGACCACGTACGTACACCAGCGTCGAATGAAAGCATCAGCCATGGCAGAAGAACTGAAGACGTCTGTCGCCCACTATTTTTGTCGAGATGACAACAGCTTATCAACTAGCAAGAATCAGACCCTAACTCGCAGGAAGATCCAAATGCAGAAGCGCCTGCTGAATGACTCAATTCAGAACATTCACAGGAAATATCTAGCAGAAAAAAAATTCGTATTCCCTGTTCTGCATGATGAGGCCGTTTTGGGTCATTCACCCGACGACTCAAGATAAGGAAACGTGCCAATGCAAGAAAATTTGACCATTATGGCAAACAAGTTGAAACAGCGTAATATTCTTCATACATGTAATGTTGAGGTCCTCGCCGGTGGTATTGTTTGTGAGCCATCTAACAAGGCCTGCATGAATGACGAATGTGCAGTCTGCAAGCACAATGTGCCCGAAGTGAACGGGTTACAGCAAGATGAGATGGTCACTTACATGAATGACGAATGTGCGGTCTGCAATCACAATGTGCCCGAAGTGAACGGGTTATAGCAAGATGAGATGGTCACTTACATGAATGACGAATGTGCAGTCTGCAAGCACAATGTGCCCGAAGTGAACGGGTTACAGCAAGATGAGGTGGTCACTTACACACAGTGGCGCGCTGTTGCTCAGCCCCTACCGAATGATAAAGACAGATCCATGAACATTACCAAAAAGTAGATGTCACCATCTTGGAGAAATTCCAAAATAGATAGAGCAAATCCAAGCGACACCTTTATAACATCCGTCACCAGTTTTGTGTATGTCGTGAATTTCGCAAGAAAATGCATGCATCAGAGTGCATCATTCACATTGATTTCTCTTAAAACTACACTGACAAATATTCCAGTGAGATCCAGTCCGTCCACATTGATGGGTCACACCAGCAAATAACACTTCACACTGATGTTGGAGATTTAGATAAGCCTATCACCTTTTGCACCTTATCGCCTTCCACAAAGCATGACCCAATAGCAATTTGGAGGTACCTCGAACAAGTCTTCCAGTACATGTAGGAACACTACCCAGGTATTGAACTTTTGGGAAGCCAGCCATGGCAAGGGTGCCCCAGATTGAATTGGGGGAGCCATCAAGAGAAAAGCTGACCAGCTCATCAGTCAAGGGATGGACATTCCAGATGCCGAAACCCTCTACAGGGCACTGGTCAGACATACATCGATCAAGCTCTTCTATGTCAAAGCTATTACTGACACCATACCTCACACCTACCACCTGTATCTGGCGCAATGAAGTTGCACCAGTTCCTCACCTCTACCCCTAGGGTGATAAAGTATTGAGATGTCAGTTGCATCTGCAATCTTCCTGGATTGTCCATGCTTCGAGATTGAGAGCGTCACCTTCCCAGTGAATCAGCTGCTGGTTCTCTACATCCAGCTACAAATGCTACAACTACTCAAGCTACAGATGTTACAACTACTCCAGCTACATGTGCTAATACAACTCCGACTACAGTTGCTCCCCGTACATATAGTGGAGGAACGAGATCCAATCTGCCCTGACCTAGTCCCTGTCCATACACTTGATGGTGATATCTTGCACAAATGGTGTGCTGTGAGATATGACACGTGTGTCTTTCCGATTCTTGATGCGTGCTGGGGAGAATCGTTTTTTTTCTGACCACAAGTCGACGACATGTGTTGGTATATTGCCGACGATGTACTCTTTCTAACACCAGAGCCAGAAAAAGTAGGTCCATGTGCAAATCCGACACGTGATTTGTGGGAAATAATTGTGCACTGTGCTTAAGGCTGAGAGGAACCAAGAGACTTGAAACATTTAACATTGCTTTAAAACACATTCATTATTATATTATGATTATTATGATCTCTATGATGCATTGTTATGATTCACTTTGATTGGGGGTCAGTTCTGTTACCAACTGTCAACCCTGTTATCAAAGAATAAACTCTGTTACCGTCCAAAATTACAATAATTATCCTGAATCTAATAAGTTTTCAGAACTGGTGACTGGCTTAGATCATATGCACTACTTTGTTTATTGCACAAGAAGTGTTGTTAATGTGTTCATATGCCGATGGCATAGCTAATTAGTAGCACAAAGTAGATTGTCGTGAGACGAAAGTAACACGAAGTTGGAAGAGCCATATAATTCAAAACCTAAGCTGCATGATCATTATTTCTAATACTTAAATGACCAGGGACACAGGTACAAGTCGCCTATCATATAATTCGTCTATGGTTAAGTATCATTGTTCTACTGGATATGGGAATGTCTGTAACAGTTGGAAAAAAAATGAATGTTTTAAACTAGTTTTATTGTATGCTGATTTAACTGTAAGCTTGCATATTTCCATGTCTAATTACTCAAGCATGATAAATTGAAACAAACATTTAAAGGAGAAGTATGCCGATTAAAAAAACCTAATTTTGGACTTCGAAATTATACCAAATTGGTAGAATGGCCCATACACAGAACCAACGCAGTCTCAAACAAACGTGTTATTTTGCCACGAAAAGGACAAGTTATTATGGAAATACGTCAATAAATACGAGTTATTATGGAAATACATCCGTTTAATACCTGGACAGCATGTCCAAGACTAATTGTGTAATAAACCACCCACTTATGTCAAATGACTAATACGCAGGAGCTTTGATCACGCGATGGCTTTCTAATCATTCCATAATGTTTGTTTGAACAGTACCTCCAATTAAGTAGGGTCTACAGATGGATGTCGTGCATTAACATGTTCTAATAAATGTACTGCAAAATATGTAACCATGGAATTAATATTAACTCTCCATATAATTTACAGCAGCGGAGCAACGCACGCATGACCCCTATGACCTGCACGCACGCACGCACGCACGCATGCACGACCTGCACGTGCCCAAGCGTGAGCGCATGTCGGCAGCAGTCATAACGGTTATGGATGAGGAACAGTTACGATTGACAAGAATTACGAATCTAACTAACTATTCAGAAATGTTTTTATATAACAGCTATTACGATAACTGATGCATACACGTAGCAATTCGACACACGAATGTAGCACGTACTGGTTTTACAAGCATCACAAAGCGTAACAAAGGAATCTTACAAACGTCATTCATGTTTCTCTAAATTTGTGGAGCTATAGTCACTTTTTAACAGAGCATAGACCAACATAGTATTAAATCGTTAGATTCTGGAAACTGCCATTAACGTTTCATTGTTCTCTTAGAAATAATGGTCCAACAACAGAAACACAGCGCCACCGATGTTTCACGCATATTTTGAATATTGTTTTAACGAAACCGACTCTAAAACAAACATTAAATAAACATTACATATACAATACAATCTTGTATGTGAGAGACAGTTGTTTCAATATACATATATAAAATTGAACCGAATGCTTAGCATACACTGAGAACGATGGTTGGAGCGTCAAACTGTCCATCGCGAGGACGGGGTTCGAATCCACATGTTGCCGTTTCGAAGGTTGGACAATTTCGTTCACTCCACTTTGCCTTTCCGATGAGAACAAGAGCCGTAGGACCTTTTTACCTCGGTCTTGCATTCAACGACTAGACTCGTGGTTCACCATATGACCGCTGAGAGGACGGATTCAGCTCGGCCGGCAACTGTACAATATTGTATACATTATGCTGTATCTCCGCGCCGTGTAGCGTCCGACCAATTTTCTATGCATGTCACACGACGGTAGACTCGGCAAAATCTTCAGTTCTGCAGCATCAGTGCAATCATAGGAAAGTCCTGCGAATCGACCAAGTCCAACGGTCGTTCAGAGTCGTCTGTGACTATGCTCTTATCAGCGCCGTGTTCCATCAACAGCCTGTAACGGAATGAGAAAAAACGTTAAGTTCCGTGCTTAAACAAAGAAGATCCCACCTACGTCATGTAGGTGGGATCTCATATCATTCTCGTAAACCCGCTGTTATTTTAATACCACCCGGGTATATTTATACAAACTAACACATAATTTGACTTTTTTTGTGGTTGAAAATAAAATGCTTAGCTAGGATTGTTCTCACTTACATCCGGGTAAATTACGTTCGGCAGATGAATTTCGCTTCGATTTTTTTCTCTGCTGGAAATGCTGGAAATAATCATAATGTCGTTTATTAACGCAGTGTTTCATATTCCAACATTTTGAACACAATGTAGGACGTGTCTGGCCCTAGAACGGAGGAAGCTGCGCGCAAGGCCTAATTCTATCGGCGACCTACTTCGCTATCTCGACGTAACCTTCGGCGCACGCTGCGTGCAGCGGCGTCCACGAGTCGGCGTCCTGTTTGTTGATGTCCACGCCGTGCTGAATGAGGAGACTCACGACCGCCAAGCTCCCCTCGATGACCGCCTGGTGCAGCGGCGTCATACCTGCACAAGGTATCGCCCACTTCACGTTCAGGAAACCATCTCCTTCACGTATTATCGCTCAATATTAGTAGTTACTTGAATGGTGTGCAAAGAGCTTAATAGATTGGATTGATGACCTTTATCATAGCATGATAATTATAATATATGGAACTCCACGTTAACAAATTAGGTTAATGATGATGGCTACACGCAAGTAAGTATCTATACTAGCCAAGATTTGCCTCACTTCTGCTTCCCCTGCCTCTCTGTACAAAAACGTATGCAGACGTTTATAAATACAGCTTCTTTCCGACAATTCCAGGATGGAACAACCTCCTCGTTTCAGCTATAGTCGACGACTCCTTGGTCAAGTAGAAAGCAGACCCGACAAAGACTCGGAGTCTGAGGTAATGACATAGATAAGACAAATAAAACAGCTAAACAATTATTTCGTTCCCTATGTTTACTACTTATCCTGTTATCTATGTTTACTACTTATCCTGTTATTTATGTTTACTACTTATCCTGTTATCTGTGTTTACTACTTATCCTGTTATTTATGTTTACTACCTATCCTGTTATTTATGTTTACTACTTATCCTGTTATCTATGTTTACTACTTATCCTGTTATTTATGTTTACTACTTATCCTGTTATCTATGTTTACTACTTATCATGTTATTTATGTTTAATACTTATCCTGTTATCTATGTTTACTACTTATCCTGTTATCCGTTGCTTGTCGTTTTATTTGTCCTCCATAGATCTTTCTTAAGCGAGAACATAGTAATCAGATTTGAGGAATTACTGAATGAAAGGAAGGAAAAAAATTACAACTTGTTAAAAAAAATCGACCTGCATAGATTGTTGTCCTCTCTCGCAGGTATTGTAATATCTCGCAGGTATTGTAATCCTTTATCACCGCAGTGGAATTGGTTGTATAATATATGAACAGATCTCCAATATTCATTGCATTAATAAACTTGCTTCCATCGATGTCATACGCAGCGTGTTGATAACGAAGCAACGACGATTTAGTCAGGAACAACGAGGAAGTTATCTTTAACTAAATGACTTGTTTGTACTGTATCAGCCAAGAAAATTGTAGACACCAAGTTCAGTTTGTCGCGGTTTATATTATCCCAACATCAACGAGGAATGTCACGATACAGGCTTCACTTATGTACCTTTCACGATACGGGTTTGGTTCTGACTAATTGGTCATCACTTGCAGCGTCAATGTTTATCTTAACAACCCCGGGTCGTATGCGCCGTTGAAACCAAACCGAATCTTCGAGACCACAACCGTCTAATGTTACAGCAAATCAGCCCTGATATCACGAATCTCCAACAACATTGATTTTAAGCGCCTCTAATGCGAGTTAACGCTATCGGTCATAGCTGGTACAAACCTGAGTCTCCGATGGCGTTGATGTCGATCTGTATGCTGGCCCGCCGTAGCATCGTGTTGACGGCCTGGGTGTCGTTCTCCTTGACGTTGTCGAGGAAGACGAGCTCGTCCGGGAAACGCACCTTTGGCCGTTTCTTGCCCGGATTCTCCTTGGCAAATAGGCTCGCCCGCCGACTCATGACGGCGGAGCGGGAAAACGTCTACTCGGGAAGACCGTCTGGCGCGTCCTGCAAGAAGACACCGGTTTATTATAATGACTATCGGAGTGTGATATATCACGATATAGCTAGGCCTTCAATCTAGTACCGGTATCTCACCTCACAGTATACTAAGGTAGTTGATGTTAGACACTTAGAAAATGTATTTCCGCCCTCACCGACTCAATTAATTCAGTTATGCAAACAATTGCCTAATATATAATAATTCATAGAGAACGAGAATACGTTTATTGGCAACTATGCAGTGAGAATTTACAAAACACAAGCAACGATTGCAGTGCATGCATGATCAAAACAGTTAAGCGTTGTGATAATGTAATAGACCCTATGATACAAAAGAGTTTTTGTAAAGATTTGTCTTCGCCATTAGAACTGGTATCACAGTACCGCAGGACACAGGGAACAATTCGAGCAGCAGGTAGAAGTCTCGTTGGTGTCATTACGGACATACCTGTCAATGGCACAGTTTTGTTTGAGGGACCACTCAAAACTTATCGTAGACCGCATGCATAGCAGGTCTTCTTGTATCTTATGAATTCTTTCTTTTTCGCCCTCTCAACGATTTTTCTCCATATCTTTCGATCCCACTGTGCTGTTTACGTGTTGTTTTTCCAGATTCCTCTTAAAACAACCCCCACCTTATTTGATAGTTCTCTTGTCGTAATACCACCTCTCAGGTTTCCCATGCTCTCTTTGTCAATATCTCCTCATTCATTCCAATCTCAGATCTCTCTGATTCCACCATCCTAACAATGGCAGGGCTCGGCTGAGTAAAGTGATACTTGTGTATCTCCCTGGGTCATAAATGTCTCATCTCACCGTCCATATGGGTACAATCACTCCTCTTCGCCACTCTGTTGGTAACTCTCCTGCTGTGAAGCATACATTGAACAGATTCACCAGCTATTTGATTACCACCAGTCCATTTGACTTCACTATCTCCACTGATATTTCACCCATTCCAACAATATTCCCAATTTCATATGCTTTTCTGCCTTCACTTCCCCGTCTTCTGTTGTTCCATTCAACCCCTGCTCGCTCATCACAACCTTGCAATCTCTAACCTTGTTGTGTTGACTGATTAGGACAATCAGCAAATATACTTCTCTCATGTTGTTCACACGTTTGTAACTTATCGTATGGGACTGTCTTGTGAGAGTATTGTCTTGTGGGACTATCTTGTGAGATTATTATCTTGGGGGACTATCTCTTCTGAAGGGGTTTGCAAACGTCAACTGAACACAAACATACATATGAAATCGTAGGGAAAAAACGCTTTGTCTTTGGAACGTTTTTGTATGCAAACAATTAAATCGAGATGGTGTAAAAAGTATAACGTTTGTTTAAATACGACGAACATAATTTTTACTTTTTGCACTTCTTACCTCCAGATGACATGTTCAATGCTTTTGTAAATGTCTTAATGATTACTACACCTCTAAGCTTGAAACCGTACATGCACATATCTTAAACTGTCTCACTTGTTATATTTAAATACCAATACGTTGGGGGTGCGCACAGTTAGGCTTAATGTCAAAACATACACCAAGCTGTTCCACATTCTTTAACCTACATACACATTTCAGATGGCGTCAGCAGTACTAGGTCAACAACAAATACGAACTAATTGGTACTGCCCATCATTCGTCCAGTGTTTATACAACCCATTGCCAAACTTAATTCATCTGTAGGTTGCATCGTAGGTTACACGGACATGCAACGAGCCAGGACACCCTATACCCAACTCACATATCACGAAACAATGGGATGTAAGGAATTCGTATTGTAGCATTCCATCTCTGATTACCGCAGAAAATAGACGTGTGCAAAAAGAATCGATATTAGCTAACATAATTAATATTAAAAAAAAATCGATGTATACGTTATATAGTTAGCTCGGCAAGGTGGATGCAGTTTTAGGCGACTACTCGCATATTTTATTGTTATCAGTTAGTCAATTTTGGAAAACTATTGACCCGTAACCATCGATAAGCAACTTATCGCTGTTTTGACGATGATTATTCGGGTCGGAGTCGCACTCATTGATATGTCCAGGATATGCTCAATCATCATATTGTGGCTTAACTGGCGTAACGACGTGACTGTTAGTTTCCTTCAGCAGGAAACATCACTTATTATTAAGTCGGCCTACACGTGGTTAATAAACCATCACGTGAACCAGTTGTGGAACCCCTGAGGTGGGGGGGGGGCACTCAATACGTCACCAGTACACTATCACTGAGACAAATTCCACGTTTTATGTTTTGTTTCCCAAGGCACGTTGATGCACGCAACGCATTTGGGTAAATATATATATATATATATATATATATATATATATATATATATATATATATATATATATATATATATATATATATATATATATATATATATATATATATAAAGAGTTGTAATTTCGTTTCGGCGCAACTTTAAGTAATTTAAGTTAACATTAATCTATGAATAAAACATGTTAGTTAATATATTATATAGGCTCCCTATCAAGAGACAATGCAAATTTTGCACATTTCAAGTCTATATATTTGGTTTTGTTCCAACGAGGAAAGGGTATACTTTTGACAGATGTCTAAAACGTGTTTAGGGGGGTCAGTTAATAAGTGCTCAATGATGGTATATTGTACTAAGTGGCACCCCAGGTGTGATAACTAATATTGGTACCACCCTTGGCCGATCCATCTGCACGTATTATTAAACGCTGTCCAAGCAGGGGCCAATCAGAAATTTGGCGAAGAATTCTATCGAATTACAAATGCAAGGAATATCCCACGACGAAAACGAAGGAAATGATCATTGATTTTCGCAAAAAGAAAACACCCATCCACCCCCTTGTCATTGACGGTACTGATGAAGTTTTACAAGCCGACTCTGTAACATTTTTGGGTTCGACTATTTCTAAAGATCTTTCCTGGTGTAATAACACGATTGGCATCATTAAAAAAGCACAAAAACGCATGTACTTCCTTAGACACCTCAAACGATTCGGCTTATCTCAAGCAATATTAACACGTTTCTACCGCGCAGTTATTGAAAGTGTCTTGTCATTTTCTATCACTGTCTGGTTTGGTCGCGCCAGCCAAGATGAAATTAATCAAATTGAATCAGTCGTCAAGTACGCCTCTAAACTAATCGGGTTAAATATGCCGTCCATCAGATCTCTTTATCTATCTCGCAGTTTGCGCAGATCCAAGCGCATTGTACAAGACGAATATCATCCAGCCAACCATCTCTTTGAACTCCTTCCCTCCGGTAAGCGCTACCGTAGCATAAAAACTAAAACGACGCGATTTAACAATAGTTTCTATCCTCAAGCGCTGAGATTTTTAAACGGAGAGCCATCATAAATGTCTTGCCTCTGGTAGGTAGATGCAATGTCGCCTTTTTAATTTTTTTTTTTTTTTAATCTTTATTTTTTTTTATTTTTTAATCTTGCAACCTATTATATTACTCTCGCTTGTTTTCAACTGTTTTTAGTATTACGATTGTGATATGTAATGTTTAGTTCCGTGTGTGATTGGGTGCATGAGTGTATGTTTGTGCTAACGCCACAACACTACAAATTCCTTGTACTTGCTACTTGGTAATAAAACGTATCTTATCTTATCTTATCTTATCTTATACGTTGGATATTTATGCGTTTCAGAGTGTGTATATCTGCGAAATGTAGTTTATTGTTTTAATTCAAATAAAACTAAAAATCAATCTGTAGTGCTCTCAGCTGTGTCAGCCGCATCGCTGGTAAGTGATGTATAGCGAAAACAAAAGCCATGGTTTTGGGGCAATGCACCTAAAAGACTGAACACAAACTTACCATACAATCAAGAATATCACGCTTGTGGGTGATTCTGGACAGATTTCAGTGAGTGTTTCTGGTCAGACGACGTTAAGACGCACTCGTGACGTAGGTTGTCTAACGGTATGGCGCGGCTC
The DNA here is from genome assembly GCA_963662155.1 of Lamellibrachia columna. Taxonomy (NCBI): domain Eukaryota; kingdom Metazoa; phylum Annelida; class Polychaeta; order Sabellida; family Siboglinidae; genus Lamellibrachia; species Lamellibrachia columna. The sequence continues at coordinate 12,406,801 of OY759262.1, read as the reverse complement.
ACGACGTTAAGACGCACTCGTGACGTATGGTTGTCTAACGGTATGGCGCGGCTCACGACGTTAAGACGCACTCGTGACGTATGGTTGTCTAACGGTATGGCGCGGCTCACGACGTTAAGACGCACTCGTGACGTATGGTTGTCTAACGGTATGGCGCGGCTCACGACGTTAAGACGCACTCGTGACGTATGGTTGTCTAACGGTATGGCGCGGCTCACGACGTTAAGACGCACTCGTGACGTATGGTTGTCTAACGGTAAGTCGCGGCTCACGACGTTAAGACGCACTCGTGACGTATGGTTGTCTAACGGTATGGCGCGGCTCACGACGTTAAGACGCACTCGTGACGTATGGTTGTCTAACGGTATGGCGCTGCTCACGACCTTAAGACGCACTCGTGATGTAGGGTTGTCTAACTGTATGGCGCGGCTCACGACGTTAAGACGCACTCGTGACGTAGGGTTGTCTAACGGTATGGCGCGGCTCACGACGTTAAGACGCACTCGTGACGTATGGTTGTCTAACGGTATGGCGCGGCTCACGACGTTAAGATGATCTGTGTTCAATGCGGTTTTCGTAGTAATCCACTAGCGTGATATTCTTGACTGCAGTTGCAAATGGTTATGTTTTAGTAACTCTTATTGGTGCATAGCCCCAAGACCATAAAGGTTCTCTTTAAAACGCAAATAATATACCAGCTATCCACTAGATGTTAATGTATGTACACATAAACCGCAGGTGGTACATGTATAATTGGAACATGGAATATCCGATATTCTATAACAAGTGGCTGCAGAGTTTCCGTGTGTTGGTGGACAACACGTTGCCCAATTACATCTGCATCTGTCGTACTCAGTAACTGGTGCAGACAAGTAGCGGGACATCGATTTGCCTGGATCGTTTGTTACACAAGCGGCAGCTGCGGCATTCTGGTCGGCTGCGCTACTCTGGGAATGAACCTGGCAACTGGCAAGCGAATACCCACGCCCACGGGTTTGCCTGGAAAGCGGAGGAGTAGGTGCTGCTGTCCTACCACTATTGCCTGGGTCTTGGAGGTCAAATGCTTTGTTTGTGGATTGGAAAGTAGCTTTGACAGAGCCGTTGGTGAATACAATCATTGTTCTTAATTGCCCGGTTAAGAGAAATCGATTACGCATGTGATGAATATACGAACAATCAGGAACCAGTTTCATTATTTTTCTTAGGAAATCCCAATATGAGATACTTTATTTTAATTCACAAATCATGTGTGTGTTCGTAACACGACGATGAACCCCTCAAGGCATTGCATATTGCTTTATACGGCTGAAAATGAAATCAGTTATGGTATAACATTTCTCTAAATCGTAATACTTACGAGAAAATAATGTGAAACGCTTTATAAAGCAATTATAACAATATGGTGGTGTTAGCATCATCCTTTGACTCATTATCTTGGTAAATCGATCCCTTGCAAGTATTGACGCAACCACGAAAGACGAACTGGCCACTGGACAACCGGAAATCGACATCTGGTCACACAGCGAATACCCTCACCGATGCTGCAAAGTTAGCGCTACTCACGACACTCAAACGCACACGCAAAAGGCGAGGTAATGTAAAAAATCAGAAACTCGACGCGACTGACGTAGTTTCGCAGCCGAATGAGTGCATTCACCTGCTCGTTCGGCGAAAAAGTAAACACGGGGGAAAAACACATTCTTGGCCATGTCCGTGATTATGTAAGCTATCGGCTGAACAGTTGTTCCACGCGAACACCAACTTACCTTTCCAGCTTTTTTGAAAATTGTCTGTCCAACATGACTCAGTCTCCAAGTATTCGCTCCCGTTTGTAAAACCTCGTATTATAGTTGCTTGTGTTAAACGTTTGTGTTGGGAGCATATTACTATACTGATATATGTGGGTGATGTGATGGATGCGTATACCAAATTTCTTGTATGAGCTGTAGTCATATCTACATTGTTGAAAACAGAGATAAGTTTTGGAACAAGATCCGAAGAACATAATAAGGAGGTTGAGAACATCACAACCAGATGGTTTAACACGATTTAGCAAGATTGCCATTCAAGGCAAATGCCTCGTTGGTAAGTGGACAAGGAAGCCATTGACTTAACGATTGTAAAAAAAATTTCATCTATGTGTAACCCGCCCTCCTGAGATATCTGTCAATTTTGTTTTTAAACATATTCATGCTGCTAGTATTTACACAATCTGCAGATAATTTGTTTCATTAATGTGTTGCCCTCTGTGAGAATGAGTACTTTCTGATATCCCATCTTCACTGATCTATTAATAATGATACCTCGTGTACTCTGGTTCTGCTCTTTCTCAAGTGAGAAAACAAATGTCTATCAATATTTTTTTCATATCCATTTAATATTAAAAAAAATTTGATCTCCCCATTAACCTCCTTGTTTCTATGTTTGTTAAACCACATTCTTTAAAGCGTTCTTTATAACTAAGGCTTTCTGTAGTTACAATTAACTGATTTTGTCTGATTTAACCTCCTGAAATTTAGCATCTGGAACTGGTAATGAACTAATATCTTCTCTTGTAAACACTGAAATGAAGTATCCATTTAGGTCTTCCGCCATTAAAAACCCTTGCGATATTATATTCTAGTAGTGTCTTCTAATGGTCCAACCTTGTCTCGTATGTTTTGCTTACTCCAGACATATGCATACAAACTCTTGCTATCATGTTTATGTTACCTGCTATTTTTCCATAGCTTGTATTATAATTATTGTCTAATTTCAGTCTTAGCTGTTCCTCTTTATAATTTACGTAGTCTTCATTCTTTCTGGTGCGCCAGTAATCCATCCACATTTCAGCATCTGTTATGTCTTTGTTGACCTATGATTCGGTTAAACACTTATGTGATGTTCAATATCTTCTACAATAATCTTTAATTCGTTTTTATCGTTTACACTAGAACAAGATAGAGACAGCGATAGAGAGAGAGAGAGATAGAGAGAGAGAGAGAGAGAGAGAGAGAGAGAGAGAGAGAGAGAGAGAGTGAGAGAGAGAGAGAGAGAGAGAGAGAGAGAGAGAGAGAGAGAGAGAGAGAGAGGCGACAACACTAGAGCACAGGTCAGCCAACAGGCCATGCCAACATAAACATCCGCACTACTTACTGTGAGGGAGCAAAGATGATAGACAGAGAAAGCAACATAAGCATAAGATGGATTAATGGAATGGATGGAATCTAAACGGGGGATACCGACACAGTCATGTGTGGTACGCCTGCTTGCTATGCCAACTGGCGAGCAGAAGAAGAACTAGTCGTTCCTGAATTCTGTTCCTGGGGTTAGTGAAGGTTGTTGAAACGTTGATTAAGTAAATCTTGAATATTATACAAGCTTCTGCAACGGGGCTGTGACGTCACACCTAATCAGGATATATCTCTGCGATCTTGGCAATTTTCATTTTAGCAATATTTATTTACTATAATCTAATGATATAATAAATACGTTAATAACATAAACATGTAGTACTAAACTAAATAAAGTTTTTAACATTATAATGGCGAACAATTCTGAGTACACGGCCTTTAAGCTGACATCGCCCACGATTTGTTGGGCTTTAGCTATAGAACAGTTTGAGATGTAACTGTGAAAATAGTTTGGGCTGTAACAGCTCTTATTTCCTTAATACGATTGATCGTCCTCTCGTCGTGTATCACCTTTCTCTCTCGCACCCTATGTTGATTTAAATTTACACGACACATATCTTGTTTATGTAAATGCTGAGCAATTTATGCGTGCGCAAACGCTAATTTGACATGGTAGGCCATGCAACAGTGTTTGAAAATGAACGCTGGAAGTATTTCACGCTGTCTGATATGTGAATGTTGCATCATAAGGGACAACCCATGAGATTATTTATGTCTCCCTTCTATGCCGTGTGGTACATGATATCGACAAATCCATCTGGGCGATATCTGAAATAATTCCAACGTGAACAATTTCGCACGCTTTCGTATTTTGCGTACATGTCAGGTAGATTTTTCTCACGGTTTCTGTACACATAGGTGCCAGTATTAATATAACGACCGGTAGGGTGATGTGGAATTGCACTTAGCTAATCCTCTCGTGAACTACCAGGTTGTACAGAACCGTGCACCAGGTGTACAGATTAGACTGACTGATGAAGCTGTTAACGAGAGTTGAACCGCCTGTGCAGGATACTGTGGTTAGCGTTGTCAGACCATGCAAGTCCGATGTTGGTGCAAACCCCATGCAAACAACTTATACAACTAGTCGCGACACACTGAAATGACGGTGTGATTATACGGTAGCAACCAATACGGGCCTTACTAGGAGTCTCCTCGGCTTATTGCACAAATTGTACTAAATCACTGCAGTGTATCCCTTTATGCACTTCATTTATCAACATTAATTTTTAATGGCCAATAAAATATACTCATTGTGCAAATGCTAGTGTGAATATGTAAAACAAATTGACACACACACACGCACGCACGCACGCACGCACGCACGCACGCACGCACGCACGCACGCACGCACGCACGCACGCACGCACGCACGCACGCACGCACACACACACACACACGACACTTACTTCAATGGCTTTCATGTCCAATTGCCACGTGGAACTGTTGGCAATCTGGGTAAATCTTTGTTAAAACCTTTTTAAGGTGTCTTATTATATTAACATGTAAAACTATAAAACAATGACAAAGACCCACAAAGCCAAGGCTCACCCCACATCAATAGACTCGATTATATACGTTGATATCACGAATCATTTAATCTACCTTATGCAGTTGTATTAATTTATTTATTATCAGAAACATAAATGTCGTACAATAAAAGTAATTAGTACTTTAAAATATCGTGTGTTATTGAAACAAATTGCATCAGAGAATATTATACGAACCTTCATTTTTCTAAAGCTAGTAAAGCTGAACTTCACAAAGAGGCGGCGCCCCAAGGTCAGTCCTACGCTTGCAGTAACAACAAAGCGCCTGCGCATTATCGAGACCGACCTACAGGACATGGTTTATCTATCAAAGATTCGTCAATACCCAAAGATCATCAAGAGCCAAAGACTGGCAGCTCTGCACCTCACGCACTTTGAGTGTATCGTGGAATGTTCGCCCAAAGGTCGCGCACCAGCAACAGGAGGTTGATGGAGAGCAGGCGGAAAAGGACAATAATTGAGGAGTTCATCAAACGAGTGCATAACGCAATATGCACGCCATGAAAACAACACAATGTAAAGGTGGACCGCGAGAAACGACAGATGTATGTTCTGAAGACTACCTACATAACATCTACGCAAAATTCAAGTCGGAACACCCAAAAGATACAACAAGTTAGGGTTTCTTCTGCAAGTCGAGACCCAAGAACACCAGGCTGGTCCGTTTTGCAGAACGACTTGTGTGCCTCTGCCTCAAGCACCATAATTTCGGGTTTAAACTCCGTGCTCTGCGAAGGCTCTCCCACCCACTCAAACGATCATCGTGATCCCGGACAAATTCGTTGAGCAGTACTGCTCGGAGAACTGCTTGGAGATGTTGAAAACCGTCCAGAACCAAAAAATTCAACGACCAGAACCATTACATATCTCGGAATATCTGTCGTCTTTGTTTTGAAGATGCTATACTTTTGCCAGTAATACAAGAAGATATTGATGTTTCGTGTCTTATTGGTAGATTATTTTAGCGATTTTTACATTTTGTATATATTTAAAGTTCTACAACAACAGAATATGTTTGAAAAATGATATATTATTTAGGACGGTCATAAATTTAATAATTTACAAGATATATCTTCACTGCCAACGATATTTGTATGTCTAACACGGATTCTGTCAAATACAACCCCATTCAGACATTTTAAGATAAGTCAATGTACGATTACACCCTTTAATCATAATAATAATAATGGTGTATGGTTCTGGCTGTTTCTCCATGAAATAGGGACCATGAATACATTATTCCACAAAATACGGAATTCTGTATATTAAGAAATAATGTTGGGGGTTTTGAAACTTTAAATAATGTACTTCCGTGTGATAATATTTAAAAATACATTAAACAAGGTCGAATTTTTTACTTTTCCAACTTGGGTTGGCTCATATTTCGGGAGAATGACTCAAATAGGCTTACTTAATAAGTACTCATTCGTAAACAAATCACACAACAGTTCAAATATGCAACAAATAATTTTAATCGAAAGGTTCAGAAGCGACCCCCAAAATAAGGGCACAGTCTTCACTGTTTGGAAAAAGAAACAAAAACAGAACTCAGAAAAATAAGCAGTTATTTATTTCCAGGAAAACATATCCTGGCAGTGCACAAACGTCACCTTATATTAGTAATAAGCTATCGCAGTATCGCAATCATTCAGTATAAACACATGTTGGCCGATTTCATTCTTTCTGCATTTCATTCATTCTGCATCAACACCGGCTCGAGCAGTCGAGGTCTAATCACCGGAGTCGACATGTAGTTCCAGGGTTCCTCGGTAAACATGCAAAATTATTCGAGAATGGCACATTATGTGTGAAATACAAAGCTAGACGCCTGAGCCAGAAAGTGGACATTACAAGGACCTTGGGTTGAGAGAGCTTGGGAACCCTTGCTTTAATGAGCTTTAATGTGTACCAATAAATATTTAATATTTTCTGTTTTTGATAATTGTCCAATAGTTTGGCGAACTTAGTGAACATGTCGTCTGGCGAGGTTGGAGATGATGTGTAGCTAGAGCCTCGGTTAGCCCGTTTGCGTCTCTTTGCAGTTTCTCTAGCCAATTCGAGTCAACCATCTGTCCAATGTTTGATGTTGTCAATCCAGCCCATTTTCTTCTACATAGCGAGGGTACTTCCAGGTAATATATGTTCTTCTCGTTTTCGTGTTTCGGTCTTTGTTTTGCTGCTGTCATGGCTGTGGGAAACTCAAACATAACTCCTGTGGTGTTGTGTAATTTAATAATTTCGCACACTAACTTGTATGCCCTGTGCCATGTTCAAACTGACCAGTAAATAATTACGTTTTGTTGTATGCAGAACAGCTGCATGGAAACAGTAATAAATTAAACAATGTGGGAAACTAATTGCTTAAAGTGTCCTGCTGTTTTGGTGGTGTTATCAACTGGGTTGTCTGACACCAGGCGTCCATTTTAAATACTTCTCTGAACGGGCGTCGGCGCATCACTGAATGTGTCTATTGTTCCGGATGAAACGCCAATAAAATGTTATCTTGTGTGAATCAGACAGGAGACGTGTGGAAACAGGTAAACAACGCGACACATGTAGTGACAGCACGCTTTGTTGAACAACTGACCCACTCACGGTTGATGACGCCAATTTACAACAGTTGTAGTATACTGACGGCTTGCTCGGCACCCGTCTTTATCGATATTGCTACGCGAAGTCATGCCCTTTTGGTCGTTTTGCCGTTTTGAGCTACTTTTACACTGCTATAAATTGTCGCCGTCACTTATTTGCCAAGCATTTAAAGTTAGCATCCCACCAGCTGTTATGTGAGTGGGAGCGCAACGGCTGATGGCTAGAGCAGGACTAGAGCACAGTAAATACCAGCGCACGTACACCAGATGATACTCTGCAGGTGATTCATTTTGTGCTGAAATAATATCTACAGCTGTTGGTCGACTTCAACGCCAACGACATCCACACTACCCTTATATACAGTGTGCCCGTAACGTACACAGTGAGCTCGACTGATGCAATGCTTTATGGATATTTTCCCTACCTAAAACATACAGACGACGCGTATAAGGTATCATACTTGATTTGTTGTCATAATTGATTCATTTTGTGTACCTGAATAAGTTCAACAGAAACGTGACGAAAACGCCACGAAAAGCCCCTGGCAAATACCAATGAATCCCCAAAATCAGAGCTTCAAATTCCTCCCACGGGCGTTTCCCTTGGAAATTACTAACATCGCCCTCTGCTTCCTGCCTGACATACATATTTCCTTATATGTGTCGAAACCCGCTTACTTCCAACCCCCTACAATTTACATATACTATGTTGCTTCTCAACAACATTTTCACTACAAATAAAAATATCACATTCCGGAAACGACCGATATCCGTCACCATATTAAATAAATAGACCATCCCTCGGGGTAAGCCCTGGATATACTACTGCAACCCCTATTCCGTAGTATATAAATACATTCACTATGTTCCTAATAAAGTGAAAACGCCAATGCGGAAGTCGCCACTGCAGCAATTAGGCATCGGCCACTACTCAGAGCCAGCCGACTGCGGCAAGTCGTGAATTCCAGTGTCACGCCGGCGGAGAACGATCTAAATCGGGAAGCCAGCGTTCGGTTACACGGCCGACTGACGAGGTTACGACGGCACTCGTCCATCTATCAACGAGAGGCGCCTGCAGCTAGAGGCGTCGCGGCGTAGTTTTCCATTGGTAATCATTATTAGCGTTCCCTGGATTTTGTCAAAATCATTGAGTACAGTATACGTCCATTGACTTTCGTGCAATTCCAATATTGTTTTACTCCGTGAAAAGTGCACATACGACCACAGTTAGACTTCTGAAAATGTAATGTCTATAAATATGCAATATAGCCGATTTCAGTGATTTTTGTTAAGATGTAACTGTATTCAGCCAGCAAGGTTGGAACGTTCGAAATGTCGCACATTTGACAATGAGGTATTGCAGTATGTGGCGGATTCGAAGCGCGTATGTATTTTGGTGTCGACATTTCCAAAACCCCAGTAGGCGTATTAATATTTTGCAAAAAATGACGAATTTGAGGTTAGGCGCTTTTGCGACATGATTAGAAGAACTGAATGTATGTGATTTTGACACACTTTTCAGAATATCGGTGACATAGTGGCAGTGGCATGGCTTGTTTTCAGAATTGTTGATGGTCTAGTTTTTTCATAATCAGACAAAACGTCAACATGGCCACCAATGCAATGATGCACTGTGGTGTGACCTCTAATTCACGCGAGGTCGAGCAGGCATTCGTGACTTGTTTCCATTAACAAACCCTTGTAAATTCTACGCCACTAAACCTGCCGTGAAATAGACGGTCGTCATCCAGACGGCGGCCTCTACAGTATTATCGTGTGCTCCAATATTATTGCCCTCAAGTGGACTGTCCATAGTAACGACACTGTGTAAACAAGAGTTCCATTAGATGAATGCACGGGCATATCTAATTGCTCATGTTTCCTTTCCCGTTTGTTCTCAGTGATAACGCCGTGTTTCGAAGTGATTGTTCGTAGAGCCGCTTGTGTGTTTGTGTGCGTGTGCTTGTGCTTGTGCTTGTGCTTGTGCGTGTGCGTGTGCGTGTGCGTGTGCGTGTGCGTGTGCGTGTGTGTGGACAGTATCTATGCCTGAGATTGAGGGCGGTAGGTATCTGAGCATTCTAAAGCGGGAGACGGTAGTATGGTCGGCTACAATAAGCTGGTGAACACACATACCGTTCTAGGATAGACCTGAAGCGTTTTTGTACTGGGCACCATTGTAACATTTTCATGGACACTGGAAAATGTAATGTGCGGATTTGTTCGTGTAATTTCGAATAATGGTAACTTAAAGGTAAAAGGTAAATGTACGTTCTCATATAGCGCAGTATCCAGTCCATAGGACTGACCTGAAGCGTTTTGACCTGAAGCACTTTACACTTCGCCGCACTTTACACTTCGCCCATGGCAGACCTGATCATTCCAACACCAACTCGGTTTATCTGGGAAGCATTCAGCCTCGCTGCAATTACAGCGCGAAGACTGTTCGTTTGACATATCCACCACTGTCTACAAACAGGTACTCATTTACACAGTTGAGTGAACTAGGACAACGTGGAGTTGACGAAATTACACGAGTTTCGAAACGGCAGCAAGAGGACTCGAAACCGAGTTCTCTTGGTTGAAAGTCCGAATTGAGAGTGTAATTTGCCGTAATGGCAATGCAATTTTCTGTAAAAACTTCTGTCTATTATTAACATCTGCACGTTTTTTGCTGCCCTCAACATTAACGATGACAAAGAATGGTAACAACTAATCGCTTCTACAACGAGCACTCTACAACAAACGCGTAGACCTCCCCAGTACTAGACGGAGCATGAACAGTGCTTTTCCAGTTCTAATTTCGGATTTCTCACAGTCCGAACATCCGCTTTACAACCCCGCAAGAGCTATATCGCGCACGACAGGCAATAACAAGTTTGTCACGATGTTTACTTACCTTACGCCTGGTCACAAGCTACGCAACTTGCCCAGTGGCACTGCTACGTCCCTCGGTATAAACAGCACAGTCTGTCTTCAGGGGTCAACGCCGCAATCCGCAGTCGCGATCAGTGCTATTAACCAGTGAAGCATCGGAAAGCGTTTGCACTGTGCGTATCTACACGTCTACCACGGCCGGATAACGCAACCCATCTGGTACCATTAACGGGCCCTAGGCCGTAACCCAGGCAGCCGCTCGCGTTCGATCGTGAAAAATCTTTGCGACCCATTTACGGGGTCACGTGTGCGCAATTACAACAATCAAGGTGTCGATCGCGTGTCGCTAACGTTTAGGTGACGATCCTGCATGGACAGTGGCGATAGCCAGTTTCAACATAATTTGGCCTTCATAAAAACTCCACCTTAACAGCGAGTCGGTGACCGAGTGCATCAGCTCATTATCTGATATTATAACCTGGTTGTGTTGTGCACGTCCGGGGTTTCCACGAACACTCGAATAAATGTGTGAACATTCCCACACATGTAGACATAATAATGATTATCATCTCCTGGATCTTAGAGCGTCCGTTGAATACCTTCTATTGCTCTGACTGGTGCGCAGACGGGTAAATGTTGATAAAGCACTGCAGTGTACGCTATTATTAGTGATCACCTGAGGCCCATTTCTTTCAGATCAAACTGCTCCATTGCTCTACTACAAGGGGCGACGGAACGAGGTCTTATCTCTTTAAAGACGGACCTGGGACGAGTTGATTTCTATTGCTATCTATTTTTGGATAAAGTACTGTGGTTTGGTTCACAGACACCAGGTAGAGGCATGAACTGTAAAACATGTGTTATAGCTGGGACTATATACTGTTTCAATGATATAGATGAATGACAGACAGTACAGGTTCATATAGTTCCTTAGAGTTGGTGAAATGAACCCTGGTTTTATCAGTGCAAACAACCAGTATTTTCAGTAGCGTTTCAGTTTTGAGCACCCACGTTCGATCATTCACATATTTTGTGTGATCGTCAGCTACTTGTTTCACCTTAGATTCCGAAACAAACACGAACTACTGTCGATGGTATCTCCATATGTGTGCTATGTTTTCTTAAAACGACTCTGTAACAACTTGCCCCTGTATACAACTAGCCCCGGTCTCCCCTGTTTCGATTGACGAGAAAACGAAAACCAGTTACAAGTGTTCTAATTTCACGGCTCCTAAATGAACCTATCTTCATCGCCTGCACGACTAGTCGTAGACGTGGTTTACGTAAATGTAGGAAGCCAAAGTATCTTACGTAATACCCCAGCATTTAATTAGAACAACATCAACAACAGAACAGCTGCTGCGGTTATGCTGCAATCAAAATGGTAGCCAACTCGCAAAGCTTATCCGCTGATTTTCACAGCTGCGAGATCATACGATACAACGCCGCACACTTAAAACGGCTTCCTCAACTGAGTCAGCCTATCGCAAATCCGGTTCATTGGTGTCCAATATGTAGTGTGTCGATTTAATAACACAATGCATATTTTTTTCCAAATCATCGAAAGAATTGACTTTAGTCGTTAGATCTGTTAAGGATTAAAATAGTGGATATCCAAAATGGTAAGCACTGTGTGGGTCAATGTTGATCATGGGCGTAACTTCCATCCTCTCGCCGATCACATGACAAAGTTACGAAATTTCACCAAGGAAGAAAATCGTGATTTTTCAGCAATTTTATTTTCTCTTCAGTTAGTGCTTGAAAAAGCATTAACTAATTTAATAGTCGAATTGATTAAGCACCTTTAACTCGTCATCTATTCCAAAGCGGACTATGCCAATTGTTATTGAATTCCAACCCGACGTGTATTGGCTGTGTTGGTGTTTTTGACAGATAAGGTTATAATAACAAAGCGTCAAATTACACATAATCAGGAGGTTGGCATGGTTTCAAACAACGGTTCGGATTTTTTTGATTTTTTTTGTCCAGTCATAATTGCGCATTATAGTCGAGTCGTTTGAGTTACATGTCAGAACGATTTTTGTTTGAGATCGCTGGAGAGTTCTGCGGTGGCTTTGATGTCCGTGTTATGATTTAGCGCGTCGATACGTATATCCAATATGTTATGAACACTGTAAGCTCGTCGGGTTACGCCCACGCGTGATCATTATGCAATGTATTAATTTATGTGCAACATATTACCCAGAAATTGCCAGAAAAAATACACTTGTCTGCATAAGGCCTAGATATGTTCGTAACCTCACACTAAAACAGCCCAGGTACCTTCAAACAGACCGAATTCACTGACACTAAGATTGATAATTATAAAAAAAAATTCATGTTTAATGGGAGAGCCGTATCACTGAACAATGGTGACCTGTCGCTCCGTCGAATTTCAAATACATTACTTTGATACTAATTTTGTTGTGTCAGGGATTGCGCTATGATAATATGCGCCTTATGATAACATTTTATGTAACCCTTGACTTGTGCTGCGATCGTAAGACGATCCATCATTGTGCATACAATTGATGGTGAATGCAACAATCCAATAGGCCTACACACGAAGTTGTTCATGTTGTATTTCTCTAAGCCATTCTGCGCATTATCCTGGAAACGATTACGGCCTTCATTAGCCAGTCATCCGACACGAAGCTATAAGCTAAGACGTTCAGTGGCGACGGGGATTAGCATCTGGTGAAGCACGATGCAAATAATTTTCGTAATTGCAGATTCGCAGTCGATAATATGGGACAATCAATTCTGCATCGACACGGAGAGTTCTGCCAAATGCATATGCATGTGCAAATCTGGCTGTTGTTATAACTCTTGTGGTTTGTGGTTGACGTTTAACATGTTATACGTAGCATGGGTAAATGAGACTATAATTCATCCTTTCACGTCGAATTAAATTTCCCAAGGCACTATTCCGACAGTATGAGAGCAGTTTCTTGTACGGTCGATGTAACGTTAGACGCTGGTAAATGCAATTACCGGCTGGCGCAGTTGCCGTGTATTCATACATGAATACGTTCCGGGTGGACACAGTAATGCACTGATGAACTTACTCAGTGGAAAATTACTTCGACAAAGACGCAGCGACGACCACCGCTATTCCGCCGACGCAAACATCTTCTCTTGTCAATTCTGATGCGTTCGGCTGTAATCGAGCGTAGCGAAATAATACGCCTTCGGTGTATAGGCTACTGGAGTCTGTAACTGACGTCTCGGCGACGTCTTGACGGACAAAATGCAACGTTATTCTGTCTGCATTTTTTTTTGCAGAGGCTTTGTAACCATCTGAAGGAAATAACGGCGGTCTTCGTGACATTTCGTTAAACGTCTCGTGCGCGTGCGCGTGTTCACGCTTAATGTGTTCGTTCTTATCACTGCATAATCAAGATCGCCTAATTTGTCAAGTCAACTGGACGGTGTGGTGTGAATACGAGTTTGTCATCGCATAATCAAATGGCTAATGACGATTTTCACAAAGACTGGGCTCGACTACACACCTAGATGTTAGCCTCACGCGTTTCTGGTTATTCAGTGTATACACATACACGCTGGCTTATCATCATCGTGTCAGGTGTCGCCATAAATTAACCTTGTAACGTTGCTGCGTAGCAATAACCACCTATGTTTGGATACAGTATAACGCCTGAGACAACCTCGTCCACGTGCCACGGTTACTTGTCCGCCGTGCATGAAGGGGGGGGGGCGTTGGGTCGATCGGTGCAAAGTGACCCGAACATGATCTATAAAATAACAGCGACGACGGTTTGCAGAACTGACCACATATATGTAAATTATTTGGTAATTTAATGATAAACGATTGGCAGTGCTGACAAGAAACTCTACGGCACCTCCGCCAGGGTGTGATTGATGGTGGTAAAAGCCCAAATCCAGGAACCTAGTCCTTGAGATTATCTTAAGCCTAAATGCTAGCCCTAACTTTAACACCAACCGTGACCGTATGTTAGCCATCTCACCAGCTGGTGCCTTTCGACTTGGAGAGAGCGAGACCTTCCCCAGTCCATTGAGAGATCTAAGCAATAAACATGTCAACTAAAACACATTCACACTGCTAGAATGTACATAACCAACAGGTGACAGGTTAGAATAAGCCACTGTCATCTCATCTACAACAATGAGTGCGCTCTTCTGATCTAGCTACACCGTCCTTTTCCTAAAACCATTTGATATCCTCTAGTTCTTCTTCCATCGCTAAATTTGGAAATAATCATTCGATATAAGAAAGCTTTTAGTTTAAGTAGCGATCTTTGTGTGGCATATTATTGAAAGCGGTTTTTAGAAATATAAGTAGATAATATTCACTCGTGACCTTTTATCTAGCCACTTACAGATTTCTTCCAAACAACATAGCATACTTGTGAAACATGACCTAGTTTTTAGGAACCGCTGCTGAGATGGAAATGTACCATTGTCTCTCTCATTGATGTTGCTAATGTATTATTCACGACTGATGCAAAATTTGTAACGTGGTATTCAGTCACAAAAATAAAGACACGGCTCTGATTAAACGATTAACATGAATTTTAGGATACATTTAAACCCTTTACATTTCTCTCCTTAGCAGCCGTGTTCAAGACAAATGAACTTATCTGGGAATCATTCAGCCACACCGCTGTCCATACACAACGTACTTCCACTACTCTTTACTTAAACTGAATGCACGTGGGGTGAAACTTAAGGGCAACAATATGGTTTAAATCCCGGTGCTCTCGTTTGAGGATTTTACACTCCACCACTACGCTGCTGCCCCACGGGCAGTGGCAGGTGTACACCTGTAGTACCCGTAGTACCCGTAGTACCCGTAGTACCTATAGTACCCGTAGTACCCGTAGTACCTGTACTACCCGTAGTATCCATTACTCTCCGTACTGTGTCAAGTTGTTCGAGAATACGAGCTGACGAAGCCCAGACAAGGACGACCGTTCCACAAGACGACGCCCACTTTCGGTTTATTGCCGGTAGCACACACGTCAATTCCTGTCATAAACACATTACTCATGCCAACTTGTCGCGAAGTCCTCGAGGTATAATGACTTGATTCGGGCGCGCGCGCGTGCGTGCATATGTGCGTGCGTGACGCGGCCACTGCGTCTATTACTCCAACGCGCGAAGTGGTAGAAATACTTAGCGTAGGGGTTGTTAACTTTAATAATAATTTTCGATACAAAATTATGGTTTGGGGGCAATGCACCTAAGAAAGGTAACAGAACCTAACCATTTGCAACTACAATCAAGAATATCATGGTAGTGGTTTCCACAGAATTTATTCTAAAATTGGGAGATTCGGTCAAATATCTGTTTTCCTGGCGGCTGACATGTTGACCATGGCGACCAATAAGCGCCTAGCAGTTCTTGGAAATCGATTTCCGGAGACGCGTGCTTTTGACCGAAATTGAAGAGCCGTTGGGTTTACACAGAAGTAACGCAAATTAGCTGCTTAGTCACAACGGGAGAAGTTTAATAAACAGGCCACAATATGTTGCATACGTTTAGTTTAGACGTCAATAACGTGGCCACATCGTATTGGCAAGTATTGAACTAGGTGTTTACCAAATCAAAAACGACTCGGCCTGTGAAATGATGATTATGAGTGTTCAACAAGTTTTCTCAGTAAACCACTGGCGTGCTATTGTTAATTTTTTAGTTGCAAATGGTTGTTTTGTTAATTCTTATTGGTACATAAGTCCAAAATCATTACTTTTTAACTTTAAAATATTCGACCAGGTCTACTGCTTTCTGGAATACTGACAGCGAACGGCTTGTAACTCCTGATGAGAATTTGGAGTATGTTCAACAATACAGCTATCGTGAGATTCTGGTGTTATGTGGTAATTTTATTTGCAGCCTTTCTCCGTTACATTATTTAATGAACAGTAGCCTAAGACGAACCATGAATCACACGAATAAGTGTCAGTGCCATCCACACGCATGCAATGCCTAGATCATTCTAATCGACGTATCTAAAGGACGCTATAATTGCCACTCGTGGATATTTTACGTTAACGAGACTGCAATGTTAAACAGCATAACGTATGCATATGTATTCATGGGCTTCTAGACACATGGCAGGTGTTAACAGTCTAAGATGCTTTATCACGCAAGCTAAGTGCTTTTGACGAATGTTTGATAGTGGTTTTTCCTCTTTCAGTGACACCGTCTGTCACGTTTCTCTTGAAACGAACGTTAAACCGCCTGGGTGGTCCTGTTGCGGCACCGAACCGTATTTGACGGATGATGACTATACGTGGGGCACGCACGCACGCACGCACGCACGCACGCACGCACGCACGCACGCACGCACGCACGCACGCACGCACGCACGCACGCACGCACGCACGCACGCACGCACGCACGCACGCACGCACGCACGCACGCACGAACGCACGCACGCACGCACGAACGCACGCACGCGTTCTAGTATTGCTAGTAATTTAATGGTTGAGACATTGATGTGCTATGCAGTTTGTTAGTGTTGTATAGAGAATAGTGCTATACGTAGAATGCTTATGTGCACAACAGACATGTTGTTGCACTGGCAATCAGCCAATTCGACAACACAGAAGAACATATAACATAGTTAAGTTTGCACCGGGCTGAACTCGGTATTTGTATTTAGAGAGGAGCACACGAATTCTAACGGGAATTTAATCGGAGGTGTCGTTAGGGAGAGGTGGGAGACTGGGAAGAGGAGGGGTTGATGAGGATAAGGGCAGATTGTTAACATATGGTCACTCGTGTAACAACAGTCACTCGTGTAACAACGTGTAACAACGGCGCTCACGTTGAGTCATACAGTGTGGACAATGTGTTATGATATACACCTGCGCACGAATGTGCTATCAATACGTTTTATTGGAATGCGAATAACATAACAATTGAAACACTGCTCGTTGTTCCTCGACCGTTGCAGTCATCCACTATACGTCACCCTGTCTCTCATCATATCACTGTATTACATTATAAGATTTCCTGACATTTGATTTTTCACGATATCTAGTCGCATAAACACCGCTTTGTAATGGGCATGAATTCGCTGCTAGCATTCGGAGTTAAGAACATCCACAGTAGCAACTCGTGTGGAGAGTTCCAGGTGTTTTTCGTTAATATTTAATTTTGTTCCTGTCTGCTCTGTGCTTATGTGCGATATATCACACATTACACAAAACATTGCCGCTTGATCTGTAAAAAAAAACTGAAACCACGATTAACGCTTTCTGAGATTGTAATGATTGATTGATTCTGTAGTCATCAGCTTCGCCAGTTGCCGTTGCCCACGAGTCTGGATGGCGTAGACGGGACGTTCAGATAAACGAAGTGTCCATTGGTCGACTACGCCGGAAACACTTGCTGTTCGGGTCCCGCTGTTGTTGCTGCAGCTGTGACGCGTTGTAGTCGCCTCCCACGAACTGATCTTCAGCTCGGAGGCTGTCTTCTACAGACTCGATGACGTCATCCGTGACTTCCGCTTCGTCAGCCTCTGCATCGACGTCGATTGACTGGCAACAAGATGGCAGTATATCACGTGACGCGAACGGGTCGTAGACTACTAATGATATTCCCTCGCCATTTCCCCATTAAATACTGCCTATAAAGGTATGTATGGAATGCCTTTAAAATATGATTCTGACACTTTGTTTATCAAGTGAGTATAAGTGAGTGTAAGAGAAGGAATTACGTACTTTGTTTATCAAGTGAGTATAAGTGAGTGTAAGAGAAGGAATTACGTACTTTGTTTATCAAGTGAGTATAAGTGAGTGTAAGAGAAGGAATTACGTACTTTGTTTATCAAGTGAGTATAAGTGAGTGTAAGAGAAGGAATTACGTACTTTGCCATCATCTCCCCCGCCGCCGACGTCTTGCGTCTTGGGAGGCCAGATGATATGGGAGATGACTTGAGTGGCGTTCGGCGGGAACACCTTGTCAATGAAGAAGTCGCACAGGCAGACCACCGCCTGCAAATGTATCCTTTCAGTATCAGGCAAATAATGCCACACACGGTGATACCACACTGCTAAATATGAGATATGATGATACACAGTTAGTATAAGTTACTGTAATCAAACAGTGGTATATAATTAGTTAGCCTATTTGTGAAGCAAACTAGTAGTAGTAAACCGGTACGATAACCACAACTTACGACTCCTAGCAAGAATCCCAATACGACCGTAAGAAACGCAAACATTGAGTAAGACACCCATGCCGGCAAGCCAATGTCTGACGTCAGCTTTTCGTGGATGTCCTACAAGAACATACAATGATCATCCATCTGCACAAATCAGGCCATCCGATAATGATTCGGTTCTAGGCTTATATGTGCAGTTTTGTTTTTAACGATAGTCGGCCGATGTAGAGTGTGATGTTGGGTATGTGGAGACCGTTGTGGCCAGTGCGGTCACCCCTGCATCGGTGACACAGGTCAGATAGCGTGGTGGTTTAACTCGCTGAAAATGTCATGTTGGGTCTCTTGAAACATATGAAACACACAAACACACACACGCACGCACGCACGCACGCACGCACGCACGCACGCAAACACGCGCACGCGCACGCAAACACGCACACGCACACGCACACGCACACGCACACGCAAACGCACACGCACACGCACACGCACACGCACACGCACACGCACACGCACACGCACACGCACACGCACACGCACACGCACACGCACACGCACACGCACACGCACACGCACACGCACACGCACACGCACACGCACACGCACACGCACACACACACACACACACACACACACACACACACATATGTGACGACTGTGTGTGTGTGATGTCTGACATATCATCCTGACTTACTTACCCTGACTGTCATGGCCGCTTGAAAGAACATCCCGAGACTAGCCATTCTACAGAAGAGAGACCCATTAGCTGCTTCAGTAATGCCCTATCAAATAATTGTGTCACAAGGCCACCGAGAAAGACATAAGGTGGTGCCAGTTGTTGCTGATACACATTATGTGTTATCAACTATAACATGTATGTGCTCAATATGTAAAATGTAAATATTTATAAATTATTAATTATGTAAATTATTGTTTTCATAAAAGAAAAACATTTGATTTGAATAATCGAAGTGAGCTTCATCTGCAGAACAAAATAGATATAAATCCTAGTAACGACTCTCACTGGTCGATGCACCAAGTTGGGTAATGTTCAGATATACGTTTGTTTGAGTAGATCCACCTGGGAGGACATAAAATATGTTTTTTTTTAAATATTGTATGGTCATGGTGATATTAGGAAACATAGTTTCTTCTTAAAGAAAGCAATAGAACCAGAGGCAATGAAGCAGCATTAGTTAAGGAATAGTGTAGGTTGCATATGAAAAAGTACTCATTCTCACAAAGGACGAAAAATATGGAATGGAATACACTGTCAAATGATTGTGTTAATGCCAGCAGTGTGAATATGTTTAAATATAACATCGACATAAATCTGGTGGGCCATACATGGATTAAAAATGTGTCGGATTCCCGATAAACCAATGGCTTCTTTGTCCACTTGCCACGTGGAGCTTGTAGTTTTGGATGGCAGCCTTGTTAAATTAGTTTATGATGTAGATATACGCAATGTCGTTGTGTTGTGGGTCAAACTATTCGGCATCTTCATTCGCCACACACTTACGTTACTGATGTTGGTTTGCGGAACCAGGAAAGCGGCTGTTGTTGCTCCCATTTCTTGTCGTCGAGGTAACTGATGAGCTCGTATTCGTCTCGCAGGCCGTGGTATATGCGGAAGTCGCCATCTTTAATGCTGCCACGAGATGCAACGACTTATACTACATACATGCATGCATGCATGCATGCATGCATGCTAGTTTGTGCACATGGGTGGGAAGTTGTCATTTTGCTCAAAAGTGTAAGCGCACCACAATTTGCCTAGTTTAACTTTTAATGCATTCAGTGTGCGTGCTGAAACCACATCCTCTGTGAGAGAGTTCCACCTGTTCACTACTCTGTGTCTAAAGTAGCTCCTCCGTTGTCTAGCTGTCACACACCGATTCGTTACGAACTGTGAAATAATCGTCATTCCATATTCTGTACACATGTGTATTAATTCTTATTATTGACAAAAAAACCGCTTGTCTGTCTATCTGCCCTCCTATTGTAATATTTGATGCTGATATTGACGTTTTTGATTACCTATGTAAGAGTTGGCACATTCTGTTAGTTGAGACGCTGACGCCTTCACACTGACAACGACGTCGTATCAGTGGCAAGGACTTGGTATGGCAAGCCGCATAATACATCTAATTTTCGTATAAATTATGGAATGCCGATCCATTCTACCAAGGCGTTCACTTTCAATTTTTAATTGGTTGAAATGTCTGTGTATTATATTCGATTATTTCCCGTTTTTTACTGTATGTGTGTGCGCGCGTGCGTGCGTGCGCACGTGCCCGCACGCTTACTTTGTATGTGGTCATAGAACACGTTATTCGTCGCAACTGCTCACACAGCAGTTTCGTCGACATCACGCCTGAGCACAGTACTACAGAAGAGTGATTTACAATATATCGAGAATTATAATACACATAATGCGGAAACATGATACTTACTGATATATTGATGGTAACGATTTGACCATAAATCTCCCAGTCAGACCTGGAAACATCACCAGGAAAGAAAGGTCAGCACTTTTTTGTTTATAGTCTACGAAAAACGAATGTTTAGTTGATTTCGGTAGCATTATCCGCTTGATTTCTACGAAAGATTTCAAGTAGTTACCTAAAAAGTAATTATGTTTTAAATCATTTGAGTTTCCTTAAGCATTATTTTAATTATCAAACTCGAACCTGGATTCTTGGTTATGTCAACTTGACCGATTTTTATGTTGACGTCGGCGCACCATCCGGCAATGTTGTGCCAGATCGGACTCAAGGTCCTGCACGCAGGACACCAGGGGGCGTAACTGTAACGGAAATTGAACATTATTGAAAACCAATTGGGCGATAATATGGCTGATTCATGTAGCACCACCGCTACGGCCACAAGGACTGGTTCGGGAAATTGTTCGATAAAAAAACAACTCGGAAGCCAAACGAATGCCATTAACCATGTCCTTCATATTACGTTGTCTGTGAACACGTGAGCAAAACGTTGTGGCTGAAGCCACATTGAAACCATATTGATTATTAACTGGAGAGAGAGAATGGAATATCTGTCTTCGTTTATACTTTAATTATTTTGTGTACTTTATTGTAATTTATTTGCTTTTATTTCCGTAGTCCAACGAATCAATGAAGCCGGGACATCTAAACACATCCCGCGTTAAGAGGCCCTATAGTATTTTATTGGTTTGGAACATTCAGTGATATTAGATGTAATGTCCGAGTCGGTATCACGCAACACGACACTGGCATTGGACGGTTGTAAGGTGGTTTATTGGAAAATGTGCATGGCTGCCCAAGCAGCAGGCGATACAAAACCCCCCAGACAGTTGTCGAAACTATCCCGTTGCAGCTGCTCCCGTCATGCACCGGTCACTCTATGCAACACCAACTTCGGTTTTAACGGCAATTTATTCCGCATACTGTTTCTCTGTCTCTGTCTCTGTCTCTCTCTTAGTCTCGATGTCCCTCTAGCGACCATCGGTTACAACAATTGCCTAAAATTATACATGTCTCGAGCGACCACCAGACTGTAATGGTCCTAACTGTTACACACTCCCCTGCTTGAGCACTGACGTCCCGTCAGGTAAACGTCAAAATATGTCACTACTTTAGCCTACTGCTGTTGCCCAGGATACAGCCCTGCTAACATCTGAGTCAGCAGCAACTGTGCCTGGCTAATGTTAGTCAAGACATGTGGGTCTACCAGTACAGGCATACATGTCATCTCTACTCCATGTTGCACTACCGTTGTTGGCAAGTGATAAGGGTTGGTGTGAACCCCGGCACTAGTCCTTACTGAATGGCGAAGTGCCACAGACTCTCCGTGCATGGTCCCTTCACCATTGTCTGCATTCAGAGGCTCCCCTGCTTTGTCCAAAGCAGGTTCTCTGTGATTCACCCGAGTGTCCTCCATTGCTCTAGCTGAGGGAAGGCAGACATCAAACTCATCGACCGAGTCAGAGTCATCTCCCTGCTGCTCCCGATTAGTAGTGTCATCCTGTTGAGGCATACATTCTTCGTCAGACTGGATGGCCTGTGCAATCTCCCTCATCAGTAGTAGTTCATTTCTGTGGACAGTCTTAGTTGGTCCTTCTGTTTGTAGAGGTTCGACTACATACACGTGATCTTGTAGCCTATTGACAACCTTATACGGCTTGTCATCGTATGCGTCCTGAATCTTATTCCGGCCCTTGATTCCTCGGTTTCTCATGAATACGCGTGCACCAACCGGTACGTCGGATGGCCTGGCTCTTGAATTGTGTACTCGGGCCCGCCGAAGAGCCTCCTTTTCCGTTCTTGACCCTCCCAACCGGAATGCCTCTCTGAGTCTGTAATGGTGACTGGTTACCCAGTCATCAACACTGAAGTTTGACTCCTCTTCTCCGACATCTAGTAGATGGTCAACAGGCAGCCGTGGCTCACGACCAAAGAAGAGGTAGTACGGGGAATAACCAGTAGATGAATGTGGCGTGCAGTTGTATGCATAGACCAGTTCAGGCAGGTGTTCTGGCCACCGCTTCTTCTTGTCTCGTGGCAATGTCCGCAGCCGATCATGCAGAGTTCTGTTGAATCGCTCACATTGTCCGTTTCCTTCTGGGTGGTAGGGAGTAGTTCGTGATTTCATCACCCCGTAGATCTTACAAAGTTCACTGATAATTGCACTCTCAAAGTTCCGGCCTTGATCACTATGCAACCGCTCCGGAACTCCATATCGCACAAACCAGTGATTCACCAGTGTTTTCGCAACCGTGTTGGCGGTTTGGTTGCGTGTCGGCACAGCTTGTGTCAACTTTGTGAAAACATCAGTCAATACAAGCACATTTTCCATACCATTGCTGGCAGGCTCAAGCAGGGTGTAGTCCATTGCAAGAACTTCCAGAGGCCTCTTTGCAGTGAAACTCCCAATAGTTGGTCGCGGTTTCTTCCCTGTCTTGGCCAACATGCATCTCTTGCAAGTCTTGCAATAAGACTCCACATCTGCTACCATACAGGGCCAGAAACACCTGACACGTGCCAGGGCCAGGGTCTTTTCCGTTGCTTGGTGTCCCACTTGGTCGTGGAGAGCGTCCATCACTTGGCCTTTCAGGTTCTCAGGCAGCAAAACCTGTTTCACCTGGTTACCGTTCATCAGAACTGTCCGATAAAGCACACCACTGACATTTGACAGTCTCTTCCATTCACGAAGCAGCTTACGGGTCGGCTTGTCTTCTTTCATGAGCTGTCGTGTGGTGGGCATCTTTCCTGTGTCCCAGAAAGACCAAACACGACCAATGTGTGCATCAGCTCTTTGCCACTTTGCCATGTCCTCTTTGGCAATACTTGGGAAAGTAAACATTGCTGTAGGGGTCAATCCAGCTTGTATCTGTTCCATATGAGCCCCAGTCATCGCTTCCCAAATCCGTGATTTCAGTTGTTCTGGTATGATGGTAGATTCTAGAGCCATACCAAGTGTGGAGGTCACCGTTTCCATGCTGCTTTCAAACCGCTTCAATTCTGGTCCCAGCATCCGTTGGGGTTTCCTGCTGAGTGCATCAGCATTGCCGTTGTGCTTCCCTGATCGGTAGTGGATTGTGAAGTTGAACAGAGCCAGTTCGGCAACCCACCGCATTTCGGTAGCCCCGAGCTTAACTGTGCTCTGAATGTAGCTAAGTGGATTGTTGTCCGTGAAGACAGTGAACACTGCTCCAATCAGCATGTCACGAAATTTGACAGTGATTGCCCAGTATAACGCCAGTAGTTCAAGCTTCATGCTGCTGTAGTTCTGCATGTTCTTTTCACTTTCTCGAAGTCCACGACTTGCATAGCTCAGCACTACAACTCCATTCTCCTGACGCTGTGACAGCACGGCACCTAACCCTTGCATACTAGCGTCTGTCTCCAGTATGAACGGCTTAGTAAAGTCCGGATAACCCAGCACGGGTGCAGATACTAATCGCTGTTTCAACTCGCTGAAGGCAGTATCACAGGACTCATTCCAGCCATCAGCAAATGAAGGTCCCATGTTGTTTCTTCTCTTTGGTTTCTTCTTGTCTGTCCCTCCTAATAGAGCATGCAGTGGAGCAGCTATCTTTGCGAAGCCTGGTACAAACCTCCTGTAATAGCTTGCTAAGCCCAGGAACTGCCTCAACTCGGTCTCACTCTGGGGCGTTGTCCACTCCTCCACTGTCCGGGTCTTCTCGGGGTCGGGCGCAATACCATTCTCCGCAACCACATGACCCAAGTATCGTAAACGTTGGTGGAAAAGTTGACATTTCTCTGGTTTCACTTTCAAGTTGTACTGTTCCAACCTGGTCAGTACCATGTCCAATCTTTCGGCAGTTTCCTCGAATGTCCGACCAAAGATCAGGATGTCATCCAGGTATATGAGTAGTGTCTGGAAATTCTGGTCACCAAACACCCTGTCCATCAACCGCATGAAGGTAGCAGGGGCGTTGCACAATCCAAATGGCATTCTTGTATATTCATAGAGACCTCCTGTGCCAACGCGGAAGGCTGTTTTCTCCATGTCTGCAGCTGCCATTGGAATCTGGTTGAACCCATGGGCCAGGTCCAAGCTTGCAAAGTACTTTGAACCCTTCATCACTTCGAGTGCCTCCTCTATTCTGGGTAGAGGATACGCATCTTTGTGTGTCCGCGCATTAAGGGAGCGATAGTCAACACACAGTCGTAAGGTTCCGTCTTTCTTCCGCACGAGAACCACAGGTGCAGCATATGGGCTTGACGACGGCTTGATGATATCACGATCCAAGCTCTTCTGAAGGTACTCCCTCACCTCACTCCAGTGTTGTGGTGGTATCTTACGGTGTGGCACTTTAATAGGCACATCACTCGTGGTGCGTATTCTGTGCTCGATCTGGTCACAGTATCCCAGGTCATCCTCATCTCGGCTGAAAATATCACAATGCTTTGTTATCAATTTCCTGATACACTCGTGTTGCTCATCATCAACGTCACTTATGTCCATCCGAGATAATAAATTTGTGATAACCTCATCTGTGCCTGCACTGTGGGTGATCTCTGTCACACAGACCTCATGTTCACTATCGAAGCGCAACCCTACCCTTGGTTCAACTGCCACATTTTCTATACATCCAATGGTCGTCCTCGGCTTTAAGAAGATGTCTCTATCACTGAAGTTGGCAATCTGCACTGGAATGTTGCCAGTGTCATCAACTTTTACACATGCACGACCAACTGCTAGCCCACGTTGTAGTGAGTGCACTTCCTTGCACTCAACCAATGCATAAAATTCCTGGTTGACAACAGCAGGCCGAGTTGATCCCTGGATAACTCTCAATGAGTGTGCTGGCACCAACTGTGGCTTCTTGCCAGCGACACGGACTCGACTACACGTGTCTGGTGTGCCCACTCTGGCCTCACTGTACAAGGCTAGCACATGTGCCCATGCATGTGCACCAGCTGCCTCCAACTTCTGAAGGTAGTCACCACCACGTGTTGCCAATGAGTCCTTGATATCTCTGAAGATATTACTGCCAATAACACCTGGCACCAACTTCTTCCTCTCTACCAGTGGTGTTCCCACAGGGTCTTTGACAATGAGGAAACCCATATCTTCAAACGTATGTCCCATGAATTCCAGGGGTAGTTCAATGTATCCCACATAAGGGATTTCCAGGCCTTGCGCTGCAGATATCTTAATCAGTCGTGATACGTCCTGGATGTGTCCTTCCTGAAAGAGATGTTCGCGGAAGAATGACTCGGTAATGGTCGACACTTGGGCTCCGGTGTCCAGCAAGCAGCGAACTTCGATAGGCCCGATCTTGATGCAGGCCTCAGGACATTCTCCCACAGCTCGATGTAGGGTAGAGCCAGCACTAAACCCCGCCGTGTGGCCTACGACGACGGGCTTTACCGAAAATCCGACTTGCTTGCTCTGTTGTTTCCGCCTGCTCTTGCTTGTTCTGTTGGACAGTTGCGGCGCATATGATCTGCTGACCCACACGCCCAGCAAAGTCTGGGTCCATCGTGTCGCTGTCGGCGATCTCTTCCTTGCAGGGATTGAACAGCAGCAGCCAAGTCACCAATCTGTTTATTCTGCGCTTGCATCATTGCTTCCTGTCGCTTCAGGAATTCGGCAATCCCATCCGGCATCGCAGCTGCTTCCTGGCTGACCACTCTGACCACAGCAGGCTGGTCTCCACCTGCCCAGTCCACGACTCGGTCTCGTAGCTGGAAGAAATCCAGCTGTGGTGCTTCACGGATGAGTCTGCGAACCTCCCTGGATACACTATGGTCTGTCACTGCCGCTGCCAACCTCTCTTTCAAGGTCTGGTCTCTCCTTGACACGTACGCCGGATCTCGTTCTGTGATCTTGCTGTACAAATCCACCAGCTTCAATGAGCAGTCCACTACACTCTCTCCCCGAGCCTGTCTGCACTGGAACAACCGTTCTTGTAGAGAAGCCAGGTCACTGCCGTCTCCAAATGCTTGCAGAAGGGCCCTGAAAATTGCCTCAGGGTCGTCCCTAATGTCCCTTCCAGAGATTTCAATCCTGGCCTTTCCCTTCAGGTGCTCCATGATCAGAGCGCACGCTGTTGTCTTGGGCATGCGGTTGCAGGCCAGATGATACCGCATGTCAGCCACCCACTCTGCAACCTCAGGGTCACCAGACTTCTCTGGCCGTCCACGTAAACGCTCAAAGCGGCGAGCCTGTGAAATGATGAGCGGTTGTTGAGGCTGCTGAGCATCGACTGCAGCTGCAGAACTACTTGACCTGGATGGCCCAGCTGGGATAGCGACCATTTCGTCCCGCATTCTACTCGCCTCCTGTCTTGCTAATTCAGCCTCACGCTGAGCAAGGGCAGTCTTCTCCTGCTCTGCCTTCAACAATGCATGCATTGCATCCATCTGGGCACGGATATCATCTATCGTTGCCATAGTGATTCACAGACAACTGAACCAAACCTCTATCACTTGGGGGGGGGGGTCACCAATGCATATATATATATACAAACACACCACAAAGTTAAGATATATACAGCTCACACATAGTAATTCATGAAATGTGACTGTTCAATTGCAGTCTATGCGATCAGTCGCAAAACGTCACTGTTCACACGCAGTCTATGCGAGCCTTTCACGATCGTCAGCAACAGTCAGCGAATTTTCCGCGATCATCAGTAACTGTCAGCGAATGTTCAGCTCCAATCCCTGTCCTGGGGGGTTACAGCCAGCAACACCTCACACAAACCAGACCCTGCTCGCAGCGCCAAGATGTAATGTCCGAGTCGGTATCACGCAACACGACACTGGCATTGGACGGTTGTAAGGTGGTTTATTGGAAAATGTGCATGGCTGCCCAAGCAGCAGGCGATACAAAACCCCCCAGACAGTTGTCGAAACTATCCCGTTGCAGCTGCTCCCGTCATGCACCGGTCACTCTATGCAACACCAACTTCGGTTTTAACGGCAATTTATTCCGCATACTGTTTCTCTGTCTCTGTCTCTGTCTCTCTCTTAGTCTCGATGTCCCTCTAGCGACCATCGGTTACAACAATTGCCTAAAATTATACATGTCTCGAGCGACCACCAGACTGTAATGGTCCTAACTGTTACACATATATATATATATATATATATATATATATATATATATATATATATATATATATATATATATATATATATATATATATATATATATATATATATATATATATATATATATATATATATATATATATATATATATATTTGATTAGGGTTATTCGAAACAAATTTATTCACGCCTCTTTGCCGTCATTCGTCACACATCCTTCCACATCTCGCCTCATTCTTAGTTTGCCTGTATTGCATCCATGTTTCCTCGGTTTCCTCCCTCTTTTCCACTGTCCTCGCCTCACTACTTATGTCATTCTCTCATACAACTCCATCGCTATATTCTTCTGTTCCACCCGTGCACCATTCTCATTCCCTCTCTACCAGTCTCTCCGCCTTCCTCCAATCATCCATCCAACGTCAATCGTTCGTAGGCGTCCGACTGCTACAACGTTCCCCAGTCAACCGTTCAGGAAGTAAAAGTTCACAAAGTTGTCCATGGGAAGGTCATTTTACAGCAATTAAATCCGAAGTTTCACGAAACCAGCAGCACAGCCAATGATAGCTATGCCAAATATTTTCTTCTACTATCGTAGAGATTGTGACCAGCTGTAATACAAATAAGTTGTAACAAATATTTTTGCATGAAGACCTTCTAGCTGGCGCTATCTAAAACAATATCTACATAAACTTTTTGTACATACACTGTTCGCGGTAACTCGGCGGTGAAGCATCAGACAGTCGAACGAGGGGACCAGGGTTTGAATCCACCTGCTGCCCTTTCGAAACACGGGCAATTTCATCCATTGCATTTTGATATTTCGGAAGACACACTATAAACCAATGATCCCTTCTACCTGGTGTAGATGTCAGGGGAAATCAAACATCCCACTTGTATAACCTGTTGTGGACTCACCTACTCTTAGAAAAGAAAATATCTAATAAACCATGCTGTAGGAGTTGTGACTACGGTCACCGTAGCAACAGAACCATCATGATGGCGAGCCTAAAGTTACGGCCATTGTGATTCGAGGAGATCCACTCGACACACCGCCTATCATCATCACCACCACCACCACCACTACCACCATTCAGTTTCAGATTCATTCAGATTCAGACGGTTTATTGCTAAGTACCATTTAAAAAAAATTAACAAGGAATTTGTGGCGTTGTGGCGTAAGAACTCACCCCCCCAACCCCAGAAGCAGCCACCCAATTACACACATCCACACACACCACTCACTCTCGCCTATGCAAAAATGACAAAGTCAACTGCCAACAAATTTAAATAAATTCACATGTCTCCAGGCATAAAAGTACTAACTTGGTATGACAATATAATAATACTAATTTTCATGAATGCACCATTGCAACCGTCTGAACGTTACCTAAGAAACAGTACAAATACATTCATGTAGTTAGATGAGTAAAACGGGCATGGCGACATAGGAACATAAGAACGGGACTGGCAGAAGACATAGTTATGGCAGGCTTGTTAACAAATGCAAATGCATTTGAATGTTGAGCATTTGAATGTGAATTCAAATGCTTCCGTGAAATTGTCAACGCATTTGCATTTGCATTTGAATGTGTACCTTAAACATTTGCATTTATATTTTAATGTATGCACAATCAAATGCGCAATCAAATGCATGCGTATTTTTTTATTATTATTGTGAGATTCACTTTCACAAGTTCACAACAATAATGTAGTACTGTATTTATTAAATAAATTAATAATGTGTTTATATATATATATTACGTTGTTTTTTCTCCAAATAAAACAAAACGTTAATATAAAGCCAAAACATTTGAAATTAATTCAAATGCATTTGCAAATGTGCAACCATATCATTTGCATTTGCGTGCGACCCCAAACATTTGCATCTGAATGCGTTCCTGGAAAATTGCATTTGCATTAAGTGAAACATTTGCATTCAAATTCTCTGACACGTATTTGTTAAGAAGCCTGAGTTATGGCACGAAGAAGACCTCTCTGTTCAAGTGTCTCACAGCCTGTGGGTAAAAGCTGTTCTTTAGCCTTGTGGTTCTTGTTTTGATGCTTCTGTTGCGTTCTGTAGCGAGGGAAGAAACTGAAAGAGATTGTTGGCTGGCTGGGTTGTATCCCGTGCAATGCTCCTGGGTTTAGGCGCGCAGCGAGCATGGTAAACAGACTCTATGGATGGGAACTAGCTCCCAATGATTCTGGATGCACCCTTCACAATGGCTTCTAGCTGTTTCTTCTCCTGACCGGCGCTGCCAAACCACACTACGATCGAAAAAGTTAGGATGCTTCCAATGATTTCGCGGTAGAAACGTATCATGATCACATGTGCAATGCCGAATCTCCTGAGCTACCCCAGGAAGTGCAGGCGTTGTTGTGCCTTTTTAGTGAAGCACAGTGTGTTCTTGTCCCAACTGAGATCGCTTGAAATTGTTGTCCTGAGGAATCTAAAAGATTCAATTTGTTCGACTTCCACGCCATTTAACAAAAGAGGGCGGATGGGAGTCACCACCATCATCGTCATCATCATTTCTTCAGTCCTCTTTCTGTTGCTTTCTTTTTCCTCTTGGCGGAGCTTGTTCTAAATACACAGGCCTACTACTATTACAAATAGCTACAGTTTATCATGCGATGTTACTGAACTAGCGATAAAAGGGATACCTACAATTTAACGAGCCATTCGCCTTTCAGGACGTCACTCCATTCGCCGTCTCCGAGTTCGACAGGAACGCCCTTATCCCACGCGTCCACCGACACACGCATTATAAGGAATGCAATCCATATGGGAATCAATTTCCCTCCCATCACCCCTAGACATTAGGTTGGTCCATACATATTCCCGAATTAGTTTCAAGTGGTTGCTAACCGAACGGCAACAAACGTAAGTCAGTAGGTTCGCAGTTCCGGCAAGCGCGCTATCTCATTGGCCGAGGCGCGAAACGGCGACGTGGCGTACGTAACTTCCGGATTCCATTTTAAATTCCGGCAACGTGGCCGTTCTGTTTTTGTCCCGCTCTCTTTTTGATTGAATCATCATTGTGTGTAGTGTCAATATCGTATACTTCAAGTTGACTTCTTTTGTAACAAAATGTACACAGGTGGACGTACAATTAATTGGCAATTACTTGTAAAATCAAATAGATAGCAGGTCTAGCATTTCCGAAACGTCGTGAAGTATGTTTACCTTTTGTTCCTCTACACTATTAAATTTACTTGTGCTTACGCAATATGTAAGCTAAAATGCTTCCCCACGACTACCAATTTGTCTCAGTTGGGAGGTTTGCGTGCTCCCGTTATACCCGGAGAGCAGCCGGGACTCAAGTCCCTGGTAGGCTCAACCAAGCCAGGCATGTTAAGAGGTAGGAGTCAGACGAAGTGTAGTCACTCAATGTGGGGTGGATCCTCTTCATCCGTGGTTGGCATCCTACGAGAAGGTGTCTCGAGAAGGTGTCTCGTGATTAAAAACACCCACAGTAGCGTTAGCGACGCAGTGTAGTATCTGCTAGATGAAACATGATGAGCTCGAACAACAACAACAACAACAACAACAACAACAACAACAACAACAAGGGTTCAAGTCCCTGCCGAACACTTCGTACTTCTCGAGGGTCTATCAACCGGTATGAATATGACATCCCCAAACCGTCAGGACGGATACCATCTGATGCGAGAACAACGAAAGGACTTTGCCGCCCTAAAAAAACATTCTCTCTGAACAGCTAAACAGTCGCAGCTTATCTTCCACTAATGCCAAGGAAGAACTCGACATTTTTTTCTTTCCGAGCACCAAATAAATTCACATCTCAAATAGTTTTCATTATGTGCTGGAAAAGATGGAGAAACAACATCATGGGTTCCCAAGCATACTCCTCTTCCGATCCCATTGGCTCTGATCACAGTATTGCGTAAACACAGTTAAGGCTCAGCGTGAGAGCAAATAAGAACCCAACCAGGCCCAAACTTAACTGGGATGCGGGCGGGCGGGCGGGCGGGCGGGCGGGCGGGCGGGCGGGCGGGCGGGCGGGCGGGCGGGCGGGCGGGCGGGCGGGCGGGCGGGCGGGCGGGCGGGCGGGCGGGCGGGCGGGCGGGCGGGCGGGCGGGCGGGCGGGCGGGCGGGCGGGCGGGCGGGCGGGCGGGCGGGCGGGCGGGCGGGCGGGCGGGCGGGCGGGCGGGCGGGCGGGCGGGCGGGCGGGCGGGCGGGCGGGCGGGCGGGCGGGCGGGCGGGCGGGCGGGCGGGCGGGCGGGCGGGCGGGCGGGCGGGCGGGCGGGCGGGCGGGCGGGCGGGCGGGCGGGCGGGCAACTAAGTAAATAAAATGCGTCTTTGGAGAATGCAGACCAATACAGAATGCACATCTAGTTTATTAAGACCAATTTAGACAGGTTAAGTGAAATTGAGATAAACAAACATCACGAGATGATGTAGACTAATTGGTGAAATGGTCTAAAAATTGGGAAATGTTTACAAATAGGATATGGAAACATGACGAAGACGAAGAATAGAAAATGCGAAATAATAATATAATATAATAGCGAGGTATAACTAGCAAAGTGGAATTGCGGCTACAAATGATAAACAAATTATCGAGCTAATTGGGAGAAATCAGTGGCGTATTGGGGGGCAATGGGCATTGTAAACTAACGGGTGATTAAGCTTGGCCCATCCTTGGCTAATTGTACCCTTATATAAATCAATAGTTATGTCTCATTTGAAATATTGCATAGGGGTCTACATGCATGGACACCATAATGATAATTAGGACATAGATACACTAGAAGGAACACAATAAGTCAATGGCTTCCTTGTCCACTGGCACATGCTATGTTACACAAATTATGCGTGTAAATGATGCTGTCTTCTGTGCCTTCTCCCCAACACGACTGAAAACCATGCTAGACAAGGTTATCAACGTCGTCTGCAATGAACACGGATTCAAGATCGGTATCAAGAATACAATAATCTAGAGCCAAGAAACGCGAACGTTGTTGTCTTTCTATACACATTTTCGATACAAACACCATCCACACTTGCATGCAACTGAAACTGACAGATTTCTTGAAAAAAATTAAGAGTTCGCCAAATGAAATAAAGATGTGCAGAATCTGCACATCCAACGTAAATTGTGGCAGTAGCGAAATGGTGAGTGGCGCCACTGGTGGTGAGTTTGGGTTAACAGTAGATGCATTGTTATGCTCCAGATGGTAGCACTGTTTTGTCCGGTCCCAAAACAAATGCCGTCGGTCCGTCGCCTGTTAAGTTCACCGTTGATCGGTCGAGTGATTTCGTACGGGATGATAAAGATCATATAACCGCAGGCTGGCAGCATCACCAAGGTAACCACAAAATCCAAGTAACGTTTATGCAAAGAAGACAAATTATGTGTTTAAAAATTCCGCCCATCTGTAATTTCTGATGTCCATGTTGTCGCTGAATTCATTATGTTTGTCGCACAGAATTATTCACGACACAACTGTCACTAGCCAGCACGTTCTCACGAGCTGTGGCTGTAATTAAGCTGTTCAAATTGTAATTAATGCCATCGACGAACAATAAATAATGCCGCAGCGTCCTACACAGACAATGGTGCCCTGCGCTTTACCGCTATCATTTTGACGTTCCTGTTAAAATACGTGCCGTTTTTGCACACAATATCGCTCGGTTCAATTCCAAAATCGGTTGTCGAAAATTAATTAACATTATCAATTTTTTGGAATAGTTCTTCACACAATCCTATAGTCTTTTTCATCACTGCGACGCAAGATACATGACTTTGTTACACCGACAGCGTTTTATTTATTTATTTTTTCGGAATCTGTTTTCGCTTATATTAATTAATTGATAGATTGCATGGACATGAGCTAATTCGATGACAATGACTGTCAATGACAATGATACATTTGACAAGCAAGAATCATTGATTGTATGCAGGTAGATAACCCATGCATTATATTAAATATGTGTTCAGTATTTCAATGAATTCTAGCCTTTCTACTATCTTCCCACTTTCTACAAATTGGCATATTCTACTTAACTTAGTAAATAAAATAAAGTGTTGTTCTATATAAAATATTATATTAGAATTTACAACTACCCTTCTAGTAAGAACGTTTTTTTAAGGTTTCCTTACACTGGGAAATATTCCTCTGTTTAAACACACAGTGTATCTTTCAATCTGGTTTTTTGAAGACTTTGTTCAGATTATTAAATTTCTTATAGCCTTCTGTATCTTTGAGGTGGCCTTTTCTGCAGTTTGAGCCATTTTTCACCATCAAGAAAACACATGCTAATCATGTGTGATGCTGGACTGCATGTATCACTACAAAAGATAGTGTCCTTCCCATACACTGGATATCCACTGTTTTCAGCCTTACAAGATCTGAGGACTAAACTAAATTCTTTTGATGATTTGAACAAAAATATGCACTTTTTTATTAAACCGACTGTGGATATTACTTAAACTATTCACATACTACATATAAATACATCAACAAACCGGATTCATGATAGGCTAGATCATTTAATGATGGAGTTTTAATGATTGATTTAATGAAACTTGCTCACATGTACTGAATTATTGCACTATGAAGGCATTATAATGGACTTAGCTTTACAAAAAAATATACTTTCTATAAATTTGGACACATTGATAATGTATTACTTACTGACTTACTTAGGCCAGTTTGTTCACTGGGAGTATGGCCGTCTACAAAAGTCCTCCACCTGTGCTATCGTTGTTATTTAATTCCAAGTGTAGCTCATCTTCTTCAGCTCTGTTCTATGTCTCACTGGGCAGTCCTCTTTTTTTCTTCCTTTAGGGGTTCCTGATAGTGTATTATTAGACTTTTAATTGTTTTCTGTCATGTTACGACACTGGCCCAGTGCTACCATGAATGTGAATCTGAGGGAATATTTTACAGAAGTCAGGCAAAATTGTCTTTGGCTAACATTATAGTAGTGTCCCTGCATTTAGGCAGTACGATAAAACATTACTCTTCAAAACGGGTAAAACACAGATTACAAAGGGAATAAATTTTACATGAAATTTGATATTGAAATTGAATTAAAATGTAAATTATGTGTGTCACGCCTTGATGAGGCTGAATGTTGTTAGTAATATGAGAACCGACTATTTGCAAGTTCATTATAGGACCACTACACAGTAATGCAGAGGTTCTCTAAATCCTAAAAATAAGTATCTGATTGAAAACAATATAAGTTTCTTTAAAATGTTTTTTTTTGTGATATCACGATACAAACATTTATTTACTTAGAGTACAAAGTCACAGTTATTTTGCTGCAAAATGCATATTCATGAAACAGTGTTGTTAAAATAGTGTGTGTATGTGTATATCAACATTATTTGTTTAGTTAACAGTAACAATTTGTCAGATATTTAATCCAATAAAATATGTTCAGTTCATCACTGTTGAAAACACAGTATGCAAACAGTTACTTATGCAACAGTTAAACTGATTATTCTAATTGATAACACTAACCATTGAGATTAAGATCAAGACTAATAAGGTATTAATTATTATGTTGAGCTGAGATTTTTAATTTTAATGTGTCATGCCTTATTGTTAATGTCTCATATCTGTCCTATTGGTGACAAAGGTTGTACCCTCCACAGTTTACCTGCATTGTTTCAGTTGGATAGATATGAAGATACATGCTTTAGTTAAGTACTAAATGAAGATACAGGCTTTAGTTAAGTACTAAATGAAGATACATTTTAATTATTTGTCTCAATTTTATTTTAAATGAAAATATCCTATAGTCTATCCCATAACATCTGAAGGATGCTTTAAATAAGGAAGCAAACACAAAGAGAACAATTAAAATAATAGTTATTAAGGAGATAGTATTATAATAATAGCATGAATATTCATGTAGTCAATATAGTAGACATTGTATATTTTAAATATTGTCTTACTGTCATCTGCACTGGTTGTTTTGTCTTGTACTAATAATGATAACAAATATTTATACCAATCAAGATTGCTCTCAGGAGCTTTGCATACATGCAAATATACATTGGTCAGAATGGAAATCATCAACTTGTGTTCAAGTGATTATGTCACTGAGGGCCTGCTGCATGTAAACACAACACAATCTTTTGATCAGCACCACACAAAGGCCAGCAGCCAGCCTGTATGGAGCTGGCTTGTTGTATGAGGCTGCTGACTTGTCCTGACATGATTTCACTGGCTTTCAAGCAAGTGCAGCCTACAGTGAATCATGTCACTGCCAGAAATACAAACCCAGGCACACTAGTTGAGCTGCTTCCTTCTACAGCTGACTGCAGTCACCTCCGGGGACTGACTGCCGGGCGGATATATTTGACTTTTGGGAGTCTGCTGGTGACTGGGTGGGGCCTATATGGTGTGGAAATTTTAAGCATTAAGTTTTAATTTTTGTCATCATTGACGTCACATCTGTGTAGACACAATGAAGGTAAGAAGACTAACAACTTATGTGGATTGATAGCCAGGTGACAACGGTCTTAAGGCTAACTGGGTTTTGCAAGAATCTGTGAGTTGCTCTTGTAGCAAACTCAGATGAATATCCAGGATATTTTGTTGGGGGTTGTCAAAATTCAGCAATTTTTAGCATCCGGTGTTAAGAAGTGGTAGCTTTCAGTGGGGTGGGTGGGGTCATTGAATATTTTTGAACAAAATATATGTTTGCATTTTAAGGCATTTCCCTATCCTTGAACATTTAAAATATGATTTAAAAAAAAAAAATTGGGGTTAGCTACTAATTAGCTACCCCACACAATTTGGGACACAACTGCTGTAAACTCCCTGCTGTGTTGACGTTGACATTTGTCTAGTATGTAGAGACTATTTATAGAGCTCTGCTGCTGCTGCTTGTTTTTATGTATGCCACAACAGTTTTAGGTTGTACAAAGTTATGAAAATATAAAAGTTATGAAATATGTCCTCTAGAAGTTCACTATTGTTGCTGATGTCCCTAACTGTGATAAACGTTACCACTAGTGTTATTAGTTTAACTATATATGTAGTAGATGGCGAGATTAAAAAGACCATGCAAATGTATGAAAGCGTCTACATCAATAAAGAAACTGTCAACAAGTTTTATTAACAATATGTGTAACTTTGAACACATTTTTTAGGTAAGGCATGACATCTAAGGTCAGTTCTTCATGTAAAGCCAGCTTTTTAAGAAATCCCTTACCCGAGGAGTCACACCATTGAGTCCAACTGCAGCTGTGTTATGTTATGAAACATGATGGTCTAATTATGACAGACCTGTGTTTTATAAACTGAAATGTGTATATAATACCAGTGTCAGTTGTCATATTGTTTCTTAATTTTTGCTAAATATTCTTTAAATCGCATGTTTTTCACAGCAAGAATGTTTTTAATAGATATATGATACTCTGAAAAATACCTTCAGATGAGCAGAATTCCATTATTTCCACACATCAAATTGCAAAATTTTCTGAAATTGTCACAAAGGATGTACTATGTTAATTGTGAATCTGGCAGTTGCCTCATGGTTGAATGATTTGATTTTGTGTGAACATATCTTGTCTAAATTTGACCAGCTTGCTAGTATGTTTCTTGGACTAATCTGGGTGGAAACATTGCTCTGTGAGTGACTACTGGGTAATGAAAATGTCAAGTTAATTCAACAGTGCCATTATAGCTCAGGGACTTCCACACTGGCTTCATGATCTGAGGCCAGACTTTTAATCAGCCATGTCAATAAAGTATAACAGTTTCATTTCAGCTTGATTGAACTCTACACCAGTTAATATACTTTAGTTCAGCCATAACAAATATTTATTTTGCTACATTCCCAGCACTTGGATGCAGTTGGTTACTAATTGATAGCTTTCACAAACATTGCCAGTGTCAATGTAAATAGATTTCAGGGCAGAATCTAGTTAATCTTCATTTTAAAGATATACAACAACAGTGTTTGAAAGTATTGGTAGAACGTATAAAATAAATGGTGAACTATGGCTAAAACCATGGCAACTGCAGGCACTTAGTTATTTTTGTAAAGTACCTATTAAGCCACATATCATGTTTCCATTTTATTGTAGCCAGTCTAAGTTAGTATCACTGCACTGGTGCATTATGATTTAACAAGAACAAGTTAGTATCACTGCACTGGTGCATTATGATTTAACAAGAACAAGTTAGTATCACTGCACTGGTGCATTATGATTTAACAAGAACAAGTTAGTGTCACTGCACTGGTGCATTATGATTTAACAAGAACAAGTTAGTATCACTGCACTGGTGCATTATGATTTAACAAGAACAAGATTTAGTAAGATTGCCATCCATAACTACAAGTTCCAGATGGCAAGTCGACAAGGAAGCCTCTCTGTCAATTTTATTTAAAAATATATGCACACAACTAGCATTAACACAATCATTTGACAGTTTGTTCCATTCATTTATCACCCTCTGTGAAAATGAGTACTTTCTCATGTTCTACTTTGTGTCCTCAGGTTCTACTGTCTTCTTTAAGTTTGAAGAACTTATTCCTATCAGTATGGATAATGAGCTGGATAATGGATAATGGGCTGCAGACATTGTTGGTCTAGAAAAGGAGTACCCAGGGTAGTCATTCAAGTGTAATTATCCTGATACTTCCCTTTTCAACCTAAATGGGGGCATAGTATTGCACTGGACTCTTGAGACAACCAGGTTTGACTTCTCTTGCTGCCGATTGAAGCCTGAACAGTTTTGTTCACTCAACGTTGCCCCAGTTCACTTAAAGTTGCCCCTGTTCACTCAACGTTGCCCCAGTTCACTCAACGTTGCCCAAGTTCACTCAACATTGCCCCAGTTCACTCAACGTTGCCCCAGTTCACTCAACGTTGCCCCAGTTCACTCAGCTGTATAAATGACTGTGGTGGATTTATGCAAAGGAATAGCAGTCATGCAGTTATTGCAGTGTGGCTGAATATTGCCAAATCGAGTTGGTGTTGTGGTGCCAAATGAACAGGTCTGTCAGGGGTGAAGTGTAAACAGGTCTGTCAGGGGTGAAGTGTAACACGTTTTTAGTGGTCCTAGACACTGTGTGGATACCACACTATATAAAAATATTCATAATTTACCTCTTGAACTTTTTACAAGTAGGTTGTAAAGCTGGGACTTTTTACCACGTTCTTTTTCCTACTAATTACAACACAACACCATTTTCAAAATGAATACAACTTATGTATTTAGCTATAGCACATGCTAGAAAACGTATTAATATATTTGTAAAAATAAAAAGTAATAAAATATTGATTTGTATAAAATATCAAAGAAATCTTAAACATTAAAAATGACAAGATGAGAGTAAATGTATTTTACAAAAATGTAAAAGTTAATTTGTATTACAGAAATTAAAACAATGCCAATACATTTGTGTACCACCGACTGTGTAGTTGTGATCAAATCATAAATTCTGCGATATGATGTACCACATTCTGCCTAGTGTTGATAAATAATAATATTTTTGATATAAGACATAATTTTATGCCACTGACAGTACTGGTAAACTATAATAATCTCGGCCATAAAAAATCAATGCCCAGTGTCTTTCACACTGTCTGTTTTTCCTTCCAGCCACTAAGTAGCATTTGGCCATGTCCAAGAGCTGATCAGTGTTCACAGCCAGACCATGGGTCAACAGGAGAGTCGAGCTAGCTCGGCGGCTGCAGCCACTGACCACAGCGTGGACAGTCAGCTTGTGGCAAGCAAGAGAAGTGATCAGTGTCCACCACCACCACAAGGTGGTGCTGGTCGCGGCAAGATGGACAAGTTGTTTCGGCGGGCTCAGTCGACTCTCGAGTCACGCATGCGAGGGCGTGAACGATCAAACTCTCCCCAGTCACCATCGGCAACAAAGCAACGTAAAGGTCAAAGTGCTTCACTGCGGGTGAGCAAGCCATTGAAGTCATCAAAGCTTCTGCAGTCACCAGGTGGTGTTGTAGTGGATGAGAACGACAAGGAGAATGTGTCGTTGTCGTCATCTCTCAGTTCCCAGTGCAGCACTGTTAGAACGGGGTGTGACAGCCTCTCAGGTGTATGGCAGACATCGTGTGACAGCCCCGGAAGTCAGCGGCTGGCTGGGCAGGCAGCACTGGAAAATATTCCATGTCACCTGACAGATTCACCGATTAACAGGGGAGGGAAGGCAGACTCTGGAACAGCCCCTCACAGGACTATTGGAGTGAGTGCTACTGATGAAACAGCCACTAAGAGTAGCGAACAGCTTGTGCCAACGAGTTTGCGTTTATCACCGAAGTCAGCGTTCATGTTAGACAATGGCCACCAGGAGCCGGCACAGACTCTGGGCATGTCATTACCGCACATAGTTGTGTGCGAGCAGAAGCCATTGTCTCAGTCAGATAATAATGTCACTAGTTCTTCCCCAGTATTCAAGGTTGACTCTCCCCCATGGGAATCTGGGAAGACTCGGCCGAGGGGTAGATGTCACTCAGGGGGCAGCACGGGGGGTGTGGAGGTAAATGTGTCGCGTCCCACTGAGATGGAAGACTACCTGGCACCCAAAGTTGTGCCGGAAGATTGTGGGCTGTCCCCGATTGAGGAACGGCAGGAGAAGTACTCTGTCGAATCGTATGGAGTATCCCTCACTAAGACTCCCATGGGAGCCACAGGGAAATCATGTAGGGATGCTTCCCAGGAATTTGATGGGCAAGACAAGGAACATATTAAAAAAGCACATTCTTCCAAAGACCCTCGCCAGGTTACCACGGATAATGACACCCGTATATCTCCCTCACAATCTGGGGGATTAAGGAACAATATGCGTGGGAACAGTAGTGAGCCCAGTTCTTCTGTGTGTAGTCCCACAGATGATGTCTTTGTCGACGCAAAGTCTCATTTGACATTGACAGAGACTGAATCTCCTTACACATCGGCTGCCAATGTACGTTGCACAGGAGAAACATTTGGCGGCAAGAACATAGCTGACTGTCACCACCCGGAGGCGCCTGCAGGTGCCCAGAGCAAAGTTGTGCTAAGTGTTAGATCAGCAAGTTTGAATCATATTGAAACTAACAGTGCCATTCACAAGCCAATCGATGTTTCTTACCCAGTGGCAACATCTAGGGTGCTGGGTCAGAATCACCACCATCACATGTCAATGATTGAAATGTCGACGTCAGCAGCTTATGGAGTGAGTGCTAAGCGCAAACTTACTGATTCTGAAATTGAAAAGTCATCACGTGGTGACATTCTTGTCGACAATGACGTCGTGATGCCGCCATTGTTGAACCGTGTTCTGTCAGTCGACTCTGGCTTAGAGGGCGCCACCAGCAGGCATGTAACTGACATCGATGACATCCGATTTGACTTTTCGGCGATGGCAACCAACTCGGTGAAGAAGTCGAGTGACACAGGAGGGAAAGTGTTCACGGCGCGCTACAACACGTGGGTGGGGATAGACAACAGGGATAGCACCCCACCCTCCACCCACTCTGACTCCCTCCAACACACCCGCTCTCTCCAGAACCGCCGGAACAAGAAGGGCTCCAAGCGAAGGAGGTATGGGAGTGTGGGAGGCGTGGAGGGGGCAGGGCAGAGGGAAGATAGAGGGGGCATGTGGCGGCCTCCCTCCCGCAGCGTCTCCCTCGAGGAGATGGTTAAAACGCCGAAGACTGTCCCAGAGAAACTCAGCTTCAGACAACTGGAGAAGTTTGAAGGTGAGTCTGTGTTGTTTGATTCTCTTGATCGGTGGTCTCTAGAACCATTAGTGCATGTCCATTAATTTCTGTTGTTACATCAAGATTCCCTGACTCAGAGCCACGGACCCCTGGGAGCCACGGACCCCTGGGGAGCCATGGACCCCTGGGGAGCCACGGACCTCTGGGAGCCCCCATTCCACAAGGTCCTCGGCAAACATGCAAAATTATTGGTGTTGGCAGTTATTGGAATGCTTTGACTGCCTCGTGTCTATAGACGCAGGAGCCACTAAGTAAGTAAGTCAGTCAGTCAGTCAGTTCTTAACTATCATGAGCTGGGGGCCTCAGTGAGAAGGAGGACATTTTACCGAGATTCAGCCGAGAAAATTTGTGACAGGTGTCTGAGACTCAAATCTCAAGTAGTTGTACTTCAAGCAGCCCATTCTTGATATGTTGCATGTTTTTTTTGTGCAAGCACAGAGGGTAATTTATTTAATATTTAACTTTAGGTATGTGATTTATGTTGGTCATGGTTCTGAATTGTTAGGTTTTTTTTATGATTCTTAGCCAAATTTCAATGATTATCATTGGATTTGATACAGTGGACTCGTTATAGGGTCTCATCTGCTCAAAAGGAACAAGTTTGAAATCCCGATTCTGGCTTTTTATGTAACCAGGCTTAAAAGAAACATCAGATAGATGGACCAGTTTTACAAAGTCCCAACATATTCCTAAAAGGTGAGTCCACAGTATGTAGAAATGTGTTCTGGAATGTATACAATCTATCAGCAACATTCCTCTGACAAATTAAAATGTAATAAATCCTGTCCCTTTGCACCAAGTTACACATCACAGATGTCTGTAGCTTCTTGCCTCTTTGCCAGCTGCAGATCTTTTCCCAAATGCAGAGGCCTCGAAACAGCAGCACTTGTGAAACTGAATGATCTATTGGTAGTTGAACTGACTAAATCGTTGTCAGGTTGAATGAAGTATAATTAATGTTTTGGTCAACTAGACAAAAAATGTTGTGCCCAGCGCGAACCAGATTCCCGTTGTACTACAGGTCAAATGCAGGTATCTTGAATCATTCCTATTGTACTCCAGGTCATGTACTGATGTCCTGAATCATTCATGTTGTCCTACAGATCACATGCTGATGTCCTGAATCATTCATATTGTCCTATAAGTCACCTGCTGGTGTCCTGAACCATTCCTGTTGTCCCACAGGTCACATGCTAGTGTCTTGGATTATGTCAACTTTCACCGAGCAACACAACCTTCAGTACCAGCCGTCGAGACAGGACATGCGACTTCTTGCCCTTCAGTTCTGTAGCCACCTGCTGGCAGCCGGTGTCATCAGACGTGTGGAAGCAGTGGACGATGAAACGGCACAAAAGTTCAAGGTCAATAATTATTGTGTCTTCAAACATATATTTACTAGCAATCCTTTTGGTAATTCCTTAGCAGTAGTTGCTGCCATTATTGTAATTGTTTATGATATTGTTTAAAGCATTGTTGCACAGTGAATTATATACATGTATGTATTTCTTGTGTATTAAATGTTCTTCTGCAAACCTGCACAGTAAGAAGTAAGACCTCTCACTATCAGGTGTTTATATTTGTACAAGGAAGATTCCTATACAGTGTCATTAGTGTGCTATACAGTGTCATTAGTGTGCTATACAGTGTCATTAGTGTGCTATACAGTGTCATTAGTGTCCTATACAGTGTCATTAGTGTCCTATACAGTGTCATTAGTGTCCTATACAGTGTCATTAGTGTCCTATACAGTGTCATTAGTGTGCTATACAGTGTCATTAGTGTCCTATACAGTGTCATTAGTGTGCTATACAGTGTCATTAGTGTGCTATACAGTGTCATTAGTGTGCTATACAGTGTCATTAGTGTGCTATACAGTGTCATTAGTGTCCTATACAGTGTCATTAGTGTGCTATACAGTGTCATTAGTGTCCTATACAGTGTCATTAGTGTGCTATACAGTGTCATTAGTGTGCTATACAGTGTCATTAGTGTG
This sequence comes from Lamellibrachia columna, assembly GCA_963662155.1. Classification (NCBI taxonomy): domain Eukaryota; kingdom Metazoa; phylum Annelida; class Polychaeta; order Sabellida; family Siboglinidae; genus Lamellibrachia; species Lamellibrachia columna. Next base: position 12,363,174 of record OY759262.1, on the reverse strand, counting down.
CTATACAGTGTCATTAGTGTCCTATACAGTGTCATTAGTGTGCTATACAGTGTCATTAGTGTCCTATACAGTGTCATTAGTGTGCTATACAGTGTCATTAGTGTCCTATACAGTGTCATTAGTGTGCTATACAGTGTCATTAGTGTCCTATACAGTGTCATTAGTGTGCTATACAGTGTCATTAGTGTCCTATACAGTGTCATTAGTGTCCTATACAGTGTCATTAGTGTGCTATACAGTGTCATTAGTGTGCTATACAGTGTCATTAGTGTCCTATACAGTGTCATTAGTGTGCTATACAGTGTCATTAGTGTCCTATACAGTGTCATTAGTGTGCTATACAGTGTCATTAGTGTCCTATACAGTGTCATTAGTGTCCTATACAGTGTCATTAGTGTGCTATACAGTGTCATTAGTGTGCTATACAGTGTCATTAGTGTCCTATACAGTGTCATTAGTGTGCAGGTCTTCAGAAATGTTTGCTCCCCATCAATGGTAAACCAAACTTGCTAGAATTGATAGATGTGTCCACATCAATCATGAGCCATTGCATTTGGGAAGTCAATTTGATAGTTATGTTGGAAACAGCTACCATCCATAATATGTACTGTCACCTTCACTAGGGGCAGCACTGTGCTGCTAGTAAGAACACAGTGGTGCCATCTAGTGTGCTCTTGTTCAGTAAACATATTGACAAGATGGGAAACCCAAGATGTTCACTGCTGAGTTATTGTTTCAGTCTGATTGTATGTACCTGTGGGCTCACTCTGAGCCCATAATGCAATCATCCCTGGACCAACTGCCTGGTAGACTGACCAGCCATGTCTGGCCACACTCTCTGTCAGAGTCGGTCACTTCTAATGGAGATGTCAGTATTTCCCACCAGGAGGCTGATGAAGCAGCGATCACAGAGAAAGGTGGGGATGTCTGCAGACTATTTGCCTATCACACTCCGAATATTTGATCTTGACTTTTATCTTACCTGGATTATTTAATCTCACCTGGATTTTTAAAATCTTGTTTTAGCTGTTTAATGGTGATATTTATCTTAATTAACTAATTTATTTATTTAAGCTAAGTTGCTTTAGTCTACTGATGTTTATACAGCGGTATTATCTTAATTTATTTATTCTTACATTTAAATTTGTTTTATTTGTACAATTTATGTATTAGTTTTATGTACAGTGCTGCGAACTTTGATGGATATGGCACTATGTAAAATAAATATTATTATTATTGACACCTGTTTCAGGGACTAATGCAGCCAATGTATCAGAACTAAGACGACTGATGGCACGCGAGTTGGACTGCATAAAGGTGAGTGACTGTGTGTTATTTTAATATGTCAAGATGACTCAACTAAATATAAATTTTTAGGAATTTGACAGACTTAGATTAGACAGATTTAGAAATACAGCCTAATAGAAGACAGTTTTTATAAAAATAAATTGTAGAGAACTGAAAAATAATCAATAAAATAAACAGTAAAATAGTCAAGAAATTGGAACATGTTACCTCTTTTTGAAATGATTGGCTAATTTAAAAAACAACAAGACAGCCTTTCATGGGGAGCCGTAGGTGAACCTGTCTGTGGATGGTCTGCGCACAGACGGGATCGGGTGGTTATGGTCGCTTTGTGCACTAAAGGGCTAAGAAATTATCTACAGATTGTGTAAATACTAGCAATGTGAATATGTTTAAAAACAATATTGACAATCTCAGCAGGGTGGGTTACGCATAGATGAAACATTTTTGGACTCTCGATACGACTATGGCTTCTTTATCTATTTGCCATCTGGGCCTCTGCCTTGGATGGCAATCGTGTTAAATCTTGTGTTATAGTTTACTGGGGTGTAGTGTCGGTTTGCCACCAGTTGCTGTTTGTCAGATTTCTTAATATCTAGGTACATAAAATGCAGAATAAGGTGACATTCATGTCAACCTTGCTGTGTGTCACCACAGAGGCAGCATGAGGTGACCGTGACAGACCTGAAGGGACAATTGCTGGACGTGGAGAGAGACTTGGAGAGATACAAGATCCTGGCTGGTATAGAGAGCCTCACCCAGTCCATGTACGGCGACAGTGTGGGTCAACTGGACGAGAGTCTTGGAACGCTGGACATTGTCAGTAGTGCATCCTGTGTTGACGAGGCTACAGAGACGACGGCGCCATGCAGCGACGCAGTGACGCAGACAGAAACTGCAGGCATGGAGGTCTCAAGCAGGTCGACAGAGATGGACGGACAGATGGTAGAAGCAGGCAGTGGAGGGATGATGAATTGGTGCTGTAGAAGTGTCGGCATACAGAGTGACTTCTCCCCTGACTCGATGCGGCAAGGAATTGGTTCACCCCTGCCGCCGATACCACGACTAAGTTTTGACAATGACACAAACACATCCCTTCCTCCTTCATCCCCCTCTTCCAGTCAGAGTTCAACAATTCCTCCCCCTCCTCCTCCAGGGGGCGTTCCACCACCACCACCCCCTCCACCACCACCACGGGGCGTTCCACCACCACCGCCTCCACCACCACTAGGGGGTGTCCCACCACCGCCTCCACCACCACCAGGCAGCGGCCCACCACTGCCTCCACCACCACCAGGGGGTGTCCCACAACCACCTCCACCACCAGGGGGCATACCACCACTTCCACCATCAGGTGGCGCTGGAGCAGTCCGAACACCGATAACATGTGTTGGTAAGTGCTTCATTAATATTGTACATGTACCAAGTAAATTATTTCAAAATTATACATTGTACTTTCTCAGTAATCGGTTTTTATTGTATTGTTATGAATATTGGATTGTACTAAATAATTTGTTTGAAAAAAGAAAGTCAAAATGGTTTGTTCGGATCACTATTAACTTGAGCTGTCCTATTCAGTGATAGCATTGGAATAAAAGTATTGTACCATTGTGAAAGTGTAAATCACATCTTCAGTGAAACGTAATTCTTTGCTTCCCCTGTCTCAGTGCGCAAGAACCTCGTGCAGACAAAGTCACCGATGAAACCTCTCTTCTGGAAGAAGCTCCAAGTGGCTGAAACAGTGAAACCAGTGCAGGATGAAAGGTACATACTGCTCCTCGTTATACTGCTCCTCGTTATACTGCTCCTCGTTACATACTGCTCCTCGTTATACTGCTCCTCGTTATACTGCTCCTCGTTATACTGCTCCTCGTTATACTGCTCCTCGTTACATACTGCTCCTCGTTATATCAGTATATCTGGGTCTTATGAACCATTACATGGTTTGTTATCAAATGTTCCTTCGACAACATTTATGATTTGACATTTAGATGACATTTAGATATTTGGTTACAGAGAACCATCAGTGGCATAAACAGTATATTGTGCCAGAGAACAAAACAAACTTTCTTGAGATAACTTGTAGCCACTAGCCATTGCAATACTTGTCAGTTGTTGACATCAATCACTTTCAGGAAGCACACAACTATATTTGGCAAGACAGTCACGGTACAGCTGTAAGTAAGGTGTTTCCCTGGGTGCTCCCGCTGATCCCGCTCTCTTCCTCCAGTTGGAGTGGATCCTCACACTCTTTATACTGCCATACATGTCCTTCTTCCTCCAGTTGGAGTGGATCCTCACCCTCTTTATACTGCCATACATGTCCTTCTTCCTCCAGTTGGAGTGGATCCTCACCCTCTTTATACTGCCATGCATGTCCTTCTTCCTCCAGTTGGAGTGGATCCTCACCCTCTTTATACTGCCATACATGTCCTTCTTCCTCCAGTTGGAGTGGATCCTCACCCTCTTTATACTGCCATACATGTCCTTCTTCAGAATGCAGGAATAAATACACATTGCGACACAATGTGATGCAACAAGATTTTTATCGTTGCAGCAAGCCGGGCTTAGTTCAACTGTGTTGAGTTGCGTCAGGTTATAACATGTATACACTATTATGATGCCAGATCTGATAGATTTTGTTGCATTGGGCCACATTGCTAGAAAACTATTACATATTTGCATCCCAGTCGTAAGAATTCATACACATGACCTGACACAGTGCGACACATCCAACAACACTTGCAACGACAAAAGTCTAGTGGCGCTGCATGACGCAGCCTGTGTCAGGTCATATCGTGTATGCCAGGCTTAACAATGTCAAAGGCAAGCTTGATTTAGATAACATAACAATGTTCATTGCTCCGTTTTATTCCCACATGACTAACATTGTAATAAGATTGTTCTGACACAAGCAAGAACAAATACATTGTCCTTCTTTTCCTTTGCCGTGTTGGTGTTTCTGACTGACTTACATGCTCTTTGGGATATTTGTCTTGCATGAGTAGCACATGTTTGTTTTTGCAGCTAAAGTTTTGAACTGTGTCTGTTAACTAATGTGTGGTTCCATTTCTAGTGCACGTTTGCGTGAGATGGTAACACTGTTAACATCTGCTGTTGAATGTTATTATCCCATGACTAATTTTGTAGAATTGTAATAAAATGTTTAATCTTATAATGATGTAAATATTTACCAAATGTTTATTTCTGTACAATTTGTATGAATACAAAAAAAAATTATATAATTTACACTGTTACAAAGTGCATTGTTACCCCACATGCTGATGTGTTTTGTTCAATAATTAAATAAATCTACCTATATTGATATCATGATACTTTGATCTTTCTGCAACATACAGTAGACAGTAACTGTGCAGCAAATTTTATTTTTGAAACTTTATTTTGAAGCTGATGTTGCTTTTTTCATATTCACTCCAGTGCCCAGACTATCCTGTGGGAAGATTTGGAGGAGGTAGAGATGAACTTGGATGAGTTTGATGCGACCTTCTCCAAGGTTGTGCCAAAGAAAAAACAGATGACAGAGAAGCAGGTCAAAGTTAGGAAGACGAAAGAGGTAACATTTTCTTGATTTTCTTGATTTATGCATGTGCATTGTGATGCGTGCTTTGCAGGTAAGAGTGTTTGCTTCTGAGAATAACTATTGTTGGAGTTTTTGTGGATAGATATATTATTATATTGTGCAAATGCAGTTTAACTAAGTCACTGTCATTTGTTTCCACTGTTGGAAAGACATTTTATCCTTCAAGAAATATAGTAGTGTCCCCCACACTACAGCCAGTGGGAGCATTAAATACTGGCTGTGTGTCCCCAGTGAGCCGCCTCTATCTATGGACAATATTGAGCCAGTTACCAGTGATGAACATGTATTAGTTGCTTGTTTCTTCTCAGCATCATTTAATACAATAACTTTCTGATGATGCACAAAAGATTACGTCTACAGATTAAAAGACGATATATTGCAAAACATATCGTGATACGGTCCTCTGTATCGAGATATATATCGCATCACAGAATGTTTGGCAATACCCAACCCGAAGTAACAGATCTCAAGACACAACTATTTCTCATGCTGGGGATCAATCATTATTTCTTTTTCCAAAAGATACAGGTTTTGTATTGAAATTGATGGAATGATATATAATAAAATAAATGTATGTGCACGTACATGTCTATAAGTCACATGTCATGTAAATCTGGCTGTCCAGGTTCATTACTGACCACTGACCCATCCAGGCCACTTAGATATCATAATATAGTTTACATTTGTGTTATCTGTATTGAGGTCTTACAATATTTATGATGCAATCAAAGGTAGTGGAAAAACAAAATGCACAATGAAATAATGCAAAACACATTTTCGGTGTCTATGATTTTTGTCAGTTTACAAAACGTGTTTTCAGTGACTATAACAGATCTACTTTATTTGGAACAATTGACATTTTGAATTTGGTAGAAGTGTATGATTTATGTGACCCAGTTGTAAGTTACAGCTGGGGTTCATGGCATACGAATCAAGTGCCAGTGATTTTAAGATGGTACCCCTCAAGGATTTTTTACACCCTGAAATTTTTTTTTCTGAGCAGGGAAAATAAAAAGGATTTGCAGATTAGGACACTTCTGCTGCGCACAGGGTCAAATTTAAATTTCTGGGTAGCAGAATATGGACCTATCAGTGGTGGAAGGATCCCCTGTGAATCTAGACAAAGTCTTGTTTTTGATGACATCTGACAGGGAGCATAGCATCTCTGTCGATTTTCTCTAAAAAAAATTGTAGGATTTGATGAAAACTCTACAGCAGGTAAATGCATAACATGCTACTATGTGTACCAATATGTGTACAACTATGTGTACAACTATGTGTGCCATTCTGATAAAATCTTATTTATTGTTTTGCCTACAGAACTAAAAAACTTAACATGGTCTCTTATGGAAAAAGAAATAATGATTGATCCCCAGCATGAGAAATAGTTGTGTCTTGAGATTTGTTACTTCGGGTTGGGTATTGCCAAACGTTTTGTGATGCGTTATATATCTCGATGCAGAGGACCGTATCACGATACGTTTTGCAATATATTGTGGTTGTTTTGGTTAAGATATAAGATGGTTTAACCTGTTGTGTTATATTGTATTTTAACATGCCGGACTAATATTTTATATTAAATAATAAGCAAGCAACTCTTTTAATCTGTAGATGTATCTTTGGTGATTCTAAAAATAGTTAACCGGGTTGTGAATATGGAAAATACAAACATGGTTTAATTATGTGAGTTGCATTAAATAAATAATTAAACACACAAAGACATCCTGTCCGGTATACATGAAGTTAAATTCTGAGAATAAATTATGCCGTGAAAAAATACTGTGATATACTGGTACACAGGTAATATTGTGCAACACTGCTGTTACTATTATTGTTGACAGGTGGCGAAGCTGTTGGATGGGAAGAGATCGCAGGCTGTGGGTATCTTTCTCTCCAGTCTCCACCTCACTGCCCATGACATAGAGACAGGTAGGAGACTGGGAGATAGACCTCTGTGAAACTCACAATGGTCCTAACACTGCTAGCTGTATGCATGGATCTTTTAGCAGATAGCAGGTTACATGTTTTCGCATGTCACGAATGATGCATGTTGGGAGATTGTAGGTTTGGTGTCCGTAATGACCAGTGTATGTTATGTTATATGCATTATTTCACCGTCTTTTTAAACTGTGTCAGAGAGATAAATAGATGTTCTTGTTAGCATGTTGAGTGTCACTGTGGCAATTTGTAGCACAGTACTTCTGAAAAAGAACCATAAAATAAATAAAAGCTAATAAAAGTGCTAATACAAGCCAATGTTATAAAGGCCAGCATTTTCATGAAAGACAGCAGAAACCCCCAGAATGCAACACACAACATTCACAACTGACCCACTAAAATTCAGTGGATGTGTGACCTTGAGGTTAACTTGGGATAATCTTATGTGGTCAACTCCAACATGCAGCATTCTCTGTGAAAGATTCAGCTGTAACAGGTGCCTTCATTGTTACAGCCCTGCTTGAGTGGGACACGTCTCTGCTTCCTCTGGAGAAACTACAGGCATTGTATGAACAGGTCAGTTTAATGCAGCAGAAATAATTTCATTAGTGTTGAGTTTCATCCCTCTCCCTCTCCCCCTCCCTCTCCCCCTCCCTCTCCCTCTCCCCCTCCCTCTCCCCTCCCTCCCCCGTCCCTCTCCCCCTCCCTGTCCCCCTCCCTCTCCCTCCCTCCCCCTCCCCCTCCCTTCCCATCACCCTCCACCTCTCTCTCCCTCTCCCCCCCCTCTCTCTGTGAACTGTAGTGTGACAAATGTGGAAAGTGTCACCGTATCGACTGTTGTCAACTACCAATGTGTAAATATGTTGGTAATATTTTTGATATCAAATATGTTGTGGTAAGGTTTGTTTGAAAACTTGCATATATACTGAAGTTAATTATTTCAGAATGGCATACATTTTGTTATGCATACATTTTAATATGACCACCCATAGCATGTGCTTATAGAAGACACAGTCTTGTCTAATGTCCCCAATATGTGACAACAGAGACCAGAACCTCAAGAACTGGCCAAGATAAAGAGACATCTGGAGACAAAGCCAGACATTCCACTCGACAGACCTGAACAGTAAGCATGTTTAAAGTCACACCCACCCATCTTGCATCCATCATCTGGCACATCCATCATTTGTTAATCGAATACGTAGAATGTCGACAGGACGTTCCATCATGGTTTATATTTCTTTTGAAGTTTTAGAAGCTGTGACAATGCAAATTTTCATCATTGTATCGAACAATGTTCGTCAGTTAAGATTAAATGTTGTGGTGTATCTAAATCCATGAGTGGCTGACATAATTTGAATAAAATGAACAATTACATAACGAAAAGATTTGCTTGATTATTTTATGTGCACCAAAACAATGTATCAGTTTCAACGTGTGCTCAACTACGTTCGAAGTTATTAAAATATCAGATCAGCCGATTTTTATGTTCTGATGCTAGCATTGTGGTTTTTGTTTAATATCAGTAAATGTTATTGCTGGTACGATGTATTCTTTACTGAAACAGTAATTCTTTAAATATTTGCATTCTTGTCGTTGCCATGGATACATCAGTGTTCCGACTCTCTGCAAAGTTACGTGTTGTACTTCTGTTGACAATCTTTGCGATTTCACTATTATATTAGTGTTAAATTAAGCACCGGACATGCCACAGGTTATTTCAGTTAGGCTCTATTAACAAACAAACAGCTCATTGAAATACAATGAATCTCAGGAGATTAATGAACACCCATTTACTAGATGAATGTAGGCTCCCTTTTACTCATTTTGCATTTTCTTTAATATAGATTCTCGCTATGCAATTGTTGTTGTAGATGTCATTTTATCTCAACTATACTGTTTTCAATAACAGTATAGTTGTAAATTGACTTGTAACAGACACAACTTAAATACCATCGGCTGCTATCTACAAAGCATCTGCAGTAGTCATTCGTTTACACCAGTTTTATGGAAAATGTTGTATCATATGGAAAATGCAAAGCATAGGTACAATAGGTACAAATGTAAAGCACAAGCATATAGTGCAATACTTCTTTCCCCACACCAGGTTCCTGTACGATGTCTCTGAGATTCCTTGTTCTGCTGAGCGTTGTTTCTGCATGATCTTCCAATCAACGTTCAATGAAACTCTGTCTTCTGTGGAGCATCGGCTCAACAACATACGACTCACGAGTCAGGTTGGTATCTGCAATGTCTGAATGAGTGGACAAATTGGTCTCTCCTGTTTCATAGTTGCCAGTGAAGTAGATCTGTACAATGTTTTATATACCATGTACCGGTCAAGTAGATATGTTTGATATACCATGTACCGGTCAAGTAGATATCTTTACGGTGTGCCTAACAAAAAAGTATGTACCATAAATAACTTACTGTCCATCTTGTATGTATCTACGACAATATTTTGCTCACCAGTCAAGTAGTTTAAGTCCAATATTTTACTTTACAGTCAAGTGCAATGTTTACTTAACAGTCAAATAGGTATTTACAATGTTTCACTAACCATTGGTTTAGGAAGGGTTTGACTCATGGATGAGGTGGATTCCGACTGTTTTGTTGGTTCATCAGTCAGACTGGGGTCAATTACACTATATCAATTCCAATTACATACCAATTACAGCATACCAATTCCAATTACATACCAATTGCAGCATACCAATTCCAATCACACCTCAAAAATATAAATTCAATCAAATAACAGTATGTGAACAGAGCAACTATAGATATACTAAAAAAATAACATTTATTTTTTACAGCATCTTTATTTAATTTCATATATGCTTCATAATGGCAAACAACTATGATATCTGCAACATATTATATTTTATTTATTTGTAGTGAATAACTTGAGTTAAAAGTTACACAATGTAATTGAAAAGGTAATTGTAAAACCAATTACATTTTCACCCATTCCAATTCCAAATACTTTTTAAAACATAACACCAATTTCAAATATAATTTTATATCCGGAATTGGAATTGGCATTTTAATTACAATATAAATGTAACTGACCCCAAGTCTGCCATCGCTACTATGTTTTACTCATTACATCTTTTAATGAAGTAGATGTCTACAAAGGTTGACTCACCTACAATAATCCGTTGACATCTATAATTATGCAAGATGATTGACTCGGGTAGGAACCTCTGTGATGTTAATATGCATATCACAGGTATGTTGCTGTCATGCTTTAATCATTGACATAAATTTAACCATTTTCAGATGCTAATGAGCTCCAAAGATGTGCAGGAAATTCTCGGTCTTGTGTTGACATTTGGCAACTATATGAATGGAGGTGGGTACTTTGTGTTGTTTTTCTAGCATTCAGTAGGTGGCAGCACTTACCCAGCCATGACCGGATCAGACAAGCAATTGTCCACAGCTAGTTTTGTGTGCTCTTTATGTCATGTGTGGTTACACACTAAATAGCTCTATGTCAAGGGCTTAACGCAGGAGTGTTTTTATGATAGTGGGTTTACAGATAGAGACCACCAACTCTGATGGTAGGTTATACAGTTACCCTGTGTGGGTGTGAGAACTTTTACTTCCCCTAACATAGACACCAGGTGGAAGGCAGCTTTTAATGTCTCTTGTGAATGACACATATCAACTTTCTATACCCATATGCAAGTTGTCCGCAAGTTGTACCCATTTTTTTATGAACTGACTGAGTGGACTGCAGGCCTGGGGGTCAAACTCTAGCTTCTGGTTATGAAGTGAGCACAAAACCAGTTAAGCCACTGTGTCAATCAAACTAAATTGGAACTGATTCATGCTTCATCAGCTGTCTAGTTGTTTTGATCAGAACAAATTCCAAGCCTTGGGCTATTGCCCAGTACATAATTCATGAGTGACAGTTCAGTGGCACATGTCAGCATGCCATTCGGGTAATATAGTTGACAGTCATAGGTGACCACCCAGATGTAACATGGGGTAGCCCTAGGTCCATTGTGCCTGGTGTCTATGCTAAGGAAAGTAAAAGATCCCACTGTGGATATAGAGCTATTTGATGTATAACTATGTAGAACATAAAACTACATCAGACATTCAAGTAATGTTCTTGATTGCCATTTTTAAAGCATTGGTTTAGACATGTGCATAAAGATCTGACCACAATATTTATTATGACACTTAAACGAAATTATGAAGTAGTGTATAATTGGAGTTGTTTACATATGATAAATACATCTTTGCTGACATTCACCCATTGTCATATAATTACTAATCAGGTTTGCAATGCAAAATCACATTTGTTTGAATCTTGGTGCCACTTTTGGATAATCCAAAACAATAATTATAAACTCGTAAAAAAAATAGCTCATACATGTTTCTCATTATTTTTGGTCAGTATTATTGATCAGAATGATTGTATAGTTAATACTGACGTCTAGATAATTTTCACTTTGTTTACTTTGTAGTATAACTTTATCTATCCACATTTTATTTAGTGGAGTCAGTGTTATTTGTACTTCTATTATGTCAAGTAAGTGATAATATATTGTGTTTCCTACACCTTGGCCACAATTTCTAATTGACGTAGCATATCATTGTCAAATGTAATACACTGTGTATTATTTTAATGAATGTGATAACATTTATTGTATTAAATTCTTATCATTACTTGAACAGAAACTTAACTGAGTTTTTGCTTAATATTATAGCTATTTAATATTAATTATGAGCCTAATATTGATTTATTATTTTATTGTAAAATGCACTGATCTGTAGAATACTGGAGTCTGCACTATAAAAGAATTATGTATCGTTATTATTACATCTATACCAGGCACTGCACGAGGACAGGCGGACGGCTTTGACTTGGAGATCCTGGCCAAGCTAAGGGATGTCAAGAGTCGGGTAAGTGTTTACAGCGAGCAGCTGACTGGTATTTTTAGATGAAAACTGTAGGAAACTGTGTGGCTGTGTCCAGCCAATGTTTCATAAGTAGAGGAGACGTGTATTTAAAGGCACAAAGTCTGAACGTTTTTATCGTAAAATCATGTTATGTACCAGTATAAACTGTATCTATCCTAGCATCGTGACCGCCAAAATGTGTTATAAGCTGAAAATTTTGTAATATGACTGTACTGTTATCTGTTTATTAAAACTTTCAACCTTGCAATTCAGTACATTCCCTTGCCATTCAGTACATTCCCTTGCCATTCAGTACATTCCCTTACCGTTCAGTGCATTGCCTTGCCATTCAGTGCATTCCTTGCCATTCAGTACATTCCCTTGCCATTCAGTACATTCCCTTGCCATTCAGTGCATTCCTTACCATTCAGTGCATTCCATTGCCATTCAGTGCATTCCCTTGCCATTCAGTACATTCCCTTGCCATTCAGTACATTCCCTTGCCGTTCAGTGCATTCCCTTGCCATTCAGTGCATTTCATTGCCATTCAGTGCATTCCATTGCCATTCAGTAAATTCCCTTGCCATTCAGTGCATTCCCTTGCCATTCAGTGCATTCCCTTGCCATTCAGTGCATTCCCTTGCCATTCAGTACATTCCCTTGCCATTCAGTGCATTCCCTTGCCATTCAGTGCATTCCCTTGCCATTCAGTACAATCCCTTGCCATTCAGTGCATTCCCTTACCATTCAGTGCATTCCCTTGTCATTCAGTGCATTCCCTTGCCATTCAGTGCATTCCTTGTCATTCAGTGCATTCCCTTGCCATTCAGTATATTCCCTTGCCATTCAGTACATTCCCTTGCAAATCAGTACATTCCCTTGCAATTCAGTGCATTCCTTTGCCATTCAGTGCATTTCCTTGCCATTCAGTGCATTCCCTTGCCATTCAGTACATTCCTTTGCCATTCAGTACATTACCTTGCCATTCAGTGAATTCCCTTGCCATTCAGTACATTCCCTTGCAAATCAGTACATTCCCTGCCATTCAGTGCATTCCCTTGCCATTCAGTACATTCCCTTGCCATTCAGTACATTCCCTTGCCATTCAGTGCATTCCATTGCCATTCAGTGCATTCCCTTGCCATTCAGTACATTCCCTTGCCATTCAGTACATTACCTTGCCATTCAGTACATTACCTTGCCATTCAGTACATTACCTTGCCATTCAGTACATTCCCTGCTATTCAGTGCATTCCCTTGCCATTCAGTACATTCCCTTGCAAATCAGTACATTCCCTGCTATTCAGTGCATTCCCTTGCCATTCAGTACATTCCCTTGCAAATCAGTACATTCCCTGCTATTCAGTGCATTCCCTTGCCATTCAGTACATTCCCTTGCAAATCAGTACATTCCCTTGCCATTCAGTGCATTCCCTTGCCATTCAGTACATTCCCTTACCATTCAGTATATTCCCTGCTATTCAGTGCATTCCCTTGCCATTCAGTATATTCCCTTGCAAATCAGTACATTCCCTTGCCATTCAGTGCATTCCCTTGCCATTCAGTACATTAACTTGCCATTCAGTGCATTCCCTTGCCATTCAGTACATTCAGGAACAGCTGTCGACAATTTCCAATTCATCTGTAAAATGATGTTCTCTCTGTATTCAAACATGATATTCTGACTGGAAGATTAAAATTAGCAAGTTATATTGAGCGAATTTAGTCACATTTGTCAAGATGGTAGAATAGATGTAGTTTATATTATATACCATGGTTTTATGAGAGACAATGTGGCTTTGTATCCGTAATATTAATTAGATATAATACTTGTGCCACTCTGGAGAAGATCACAACTGAGTGGTTATACCTAAAACACTGTAAGTGGCGCAACCTTCTACTATTGACAGACAGACATTTACTACCGAGTCTGGGGACTAAAGTGACTTGTATCACGTATTTTACTCTTCTTTTCTCTGCTGACTTGGCTGTGTATGCTCGTAGGATAACTCAAGCAACCTACTGCGCTACCTGGTGGCTCAGTATGTAAGACCGCACAGCACTGATACCTCGTCAGATAGAGCAGTGCTGCCCCTACCTGAGCCAAGCGACATCACCAAGGCAGCTCTTGTTAACTTTGATGATGTTGAACAGGAGCTGAAGAAGGTGGCGGCATCCTTACAAGGTAAAATTATCCAATGGGTAAAATAATTATGTTAAAACCCATTCCTTTGCTCTTGATTGCCAGCAGTTAAACACAGATTCGTTGGCATAAGTCATCATAATTTATGCTGCCCAGGCATGATAATGGTGGTTAGTTTTATATAGTAAACTCAAGCAGTGGAAACTTAAGGAAGTTACCTAAGATTTTAAATAACAAATTGTATTTGAGCCCTGGTATTGTGTAAGAGACCTTATCACAAGATGTCTAGGATTCAACTCGCTGATTGTGGTTTCCAGAATCTAAATGTATTATTTATGTGTTTATTATTCTGTGTTGTTTCAGTTTGCATAAAGAGAATGTCACAAGTGATTCAGGAGTCAGCTGCAGACTCTGCTGAACCGTTCAAGTCTCACATGATGCAGTTTGTTGATCGTGGTTAGTATATTAATATGATGAATATTAACATTTATAAAAGATAGCAGTTTTGTTTACTAAAAAATTTTGTCATTGATTCATATGATTAGAGCCTTGATATAGATTTGTTTGGAATTTGTATCGTGCCGATACAGTAGTGCTGGCAGTGTTTGTATCGTGCTGACATAATAGTGCTGGCAGTGTTTGTATCATGCTGATACAATAGCGCTGGCAGTGTTTGTATCGTGCTGATAAAATAGTGCTGGCAGTGTTTGTATTGTGCTGATACAATAGTGCTGGCAGTGTTTGTATCGTGCTGATACAATAGTGCTGGCAGTGTTCTGGTGTTTCTTGTTGGCCAAACCTCGAAAAATAATTTGAAGTTACCGGTATTTCGTAAGTCCTTCCAGCATTGTTCACAGGTCCAGATTTAGAAATAAGTAAAATAAATCACTACATAAGTTGTAGATAATCATAAATTGAATTTTGTTGCAACTGTATAATGTACAAAGGCACATTAATTACTGTTTAACATGAATATCTCTCATTTTCCTATAATCACGCTACAAATTTTCTTACAGCAACTGTTGAGATCAAGGAACAAGAGGGCAACTTGGATGACTCAAAGAAACGGTATTTATATTTTTGCTCTCTTATAATTTTCAACCTCTATATTTTACCGTGTTGAACATGTTCTTTAAGTGAATGCTTGAGTTATGCCTGTGTTGTATGGCTACAGTTTCTGCAAAGCTATCTTTATGTTGCAGGTTTGAGTTGTGCTGTCTCTATTTTGCCATCAAACCAAAACCAGGCGAGAAAGTTGTCTATCCAAAAGATTTCTTTGGTCTGTGGATAAGCTTCTGTGTTGACTTCAAAGACTACTGGAAAACAGAACGACAGAAAATCCTGAAGGCGAGGTAAAGAGGAATATGATTGAACTTAATAATAAGTCACTAATGTCTTCAGTGTGTGATAACAGTTTTAGGTATGCTGGAATAAATCCAGTTGCTAAGGGGTGGTCGTAAAGTCCCAAAAAATGTACAGCGTCACCACACCAAATTGCTCCTGTGGTGTGGCCTAATGAGTGAAACTGGTATTAATCAGCATTGTGGATACCAGAGCCAGGCAGCGCTCGGGGTATTGTCTTGGTATCCATATCACATCAGTTTATTCATATTAAGCTGCATATTTTATTGTTCTTACATGTGATTGTATAAAGCACATATCATATAAATGAATTGTCACGAGGGAACCAATAGGGTGGTTCTGCATATCCAGTGAATTCATCGCAGCTAGGACCAGTTGTCTGAGGCCTGCCTCCTTCATGTATCCAGGTCAGGGTTGCAATACAGGCTCTTGCTGATTACAGGGTGAAAGAGGCACAACAGAGGGTGAAGCAGATGAAGGAGGAGAAAAGGGCAAGTGTAAGCACAACCCTGACAAAGGGAAAGAAAGGGCTGGTATGTCATCGTTTGTCTAATTTATGATTATCAAAGCAATACTTGTTCCTCAAAGCAGTACCTGTTCCTCAAAGCAGTATCTGTTCCTCAAAGCAATACCTGTTCCTCAAAGCAGTATCTGTTCCTCAAAGCAGTATCTGTTCCTCAAAGCAGTACCTGTTCCTCAAAGCAGTACCTGTTCCTCAAAGCAGTATCTGTTCCTCAAAGCAGTATCTGTTCCTCAAAGCAGTACCTGTTCCTCAAAGCAGTATCTGTTCCTCAAAACAATACCTGTTCCTCAAAGCAGTATCTGTTCCTCAAAGCAGTATTTCTTCCTACCTATCCCATTATTAGTTTCTTTCCATAATTTCTTTGTCTCTCGCTGTCACAATGTTCAACTGATTTCATAATTAAACTTATCAGGCAAGCACCTGATCATTTCATCAGAAGTTGATAAGTCCAGGTTTCTCGAAAAAACATGTGCAGACTCTCTTATTTTTGCCAAGAAACTCCTGCTTTTTTACCTAATCTCCCATCTTCTGCCTGATTCTTAAACTTCACATTAAATATAAATTGAGCAACACATATTGTGCATTGTATCATACATAGATATAATCTACATAATTGAACTAAACATTGCAACAATCCACCACGGCTGGGTTTTGACTTACTGTGATTGTGGTGCCATCTAGTGGACTGGTGTGTATATTGCAAGCAAATATTTTTGCTTATTTTGGTCTGCAAGAAGGCTTGTTGTATTGGCAGGACACACCTGCAATTAACTATCAAATTCTAGAAAATTTAGTAAATATGTTCATGTACAGATTCCCTTAAAAGACATATTATTGAACAACGGGAATTCACAAATGAGACGATGGCCCACAGATTCCCCCAAAAAGATGGATTATTGAACAGCTGAAAATCAACCGAATGGTTAGCACACAGGTTCACTTAAAAGACAGATTGTTAAACTACAGAAATTCAAATGGGATGTCAAAACATATATAAAAATGTGTGGCACGTGACAGAAAACCATTCCAATGACAGTGTAGTACATGCAAAAGTCAACACGCTGTAACATTCCCCTCAGTGTCTGTTGATATTTTTGTTGTTCATATTGACTTTATTCACTCCCAGCCACGCATGAACTTGGCAGGAGTAGTTTTACCTCTGGCATTGAACTTCAGCTGCTAAATTCTGGACATCTCCCAGTTGATACAGTGGACATGATAGGCATGCTAGAACATAGTCGGCCGCTTCAGTTGACCATTGAATAAAGCGGCGACTGTCTATCATCAAGTCCTCTCTTTTGGGTATCAGACACTTCACCTTTCAACTCGGCAGTCGGCAGGCCAAGTGCCCACTCTCCATATGGCCAGTGAATTAATATTTAGAAGTTTCGTGCTCTCGACCAGTGGTTTATTGTGAGCCGATCATGTCCACGGTAGTTGACCTACAATCTTACATGCACTTACATTCTGTTGTTGTTCGTTGTTAATGAGATGGCATGTAGTCTGTTCGTGATCCGATGCATGTGAATCATGTGATTTATTCGGCCAGTTTACAAACTGGCATGTCAAGGTTTGTTGTTGTTTTTACTTATGTATTATTTGTCTTCTGTAAAACTGTATCATGCATTCATTACTGGAAGGATGTGGTTTTAAATTGTGCCCTTGTAAATTGCCTTTAATGTTTGATATTTATGTAAGATAAAATAGGTCATTTCTGTATTGTTCAGCACAATTCCCAGTGGCAGAGTTGTTAAATAAACATAGTCTTGTATGTAACCAATTGAAGAAGAAACATATTTTCATGCAGTTTCCTTTATCAAAGTACTTTTATGACGGATATCGAATGGTCAATGTTTGTGTTGATGCAGTAAACATCTATTTAAATTTGAAGTTGAATTTTAGTTTTATTTATGAAAATTATGTTTGCAGTTTCTATATGTTTTCAAGAAATGGCATTTAAAATATTTCTAAAATGCGATTATTTAGTCATTTTCTAATGAATACATTGAGATGATGGCAGCATAATAAAATATGTTGTACTTATTCAGTAAAATACAATACTGACAATCATGTTAAAATACAATACTGACAATCATGTTAAAATACAATACTGACAATCATGTTAAAAAGGGAAAACAATTTATGTGATTAATTAAATATTGCCTTAGAAGGTACATTTTTATTAAAAAAAAGGCTAACAAAATGTGGTTTCAGAAAAAAAAATTCTTTTGAACTTGATGTTGATATGAATATAACTTTGGTTCTTTATTGTTATGCTATAAAGATGGCTTAAGCAATGGTACAGTGGTGGGATCACAAAGTTCTGGATCTCAGAAATGTGACAAATAAAATATAGCAGTCATTAATGTATCCATTTCCACGAATAACATAAAACTAAGGATTTCAACAAATGTGAATGTGTTGGTGTTTGCATGTTTACACAGTATGGTGTTTATTATAGGACATTCATGTTTACACAGTATGGTGTTTATTATAGGACATTCATGTTTACACAGTATGATGTTTATTATAGGACATTCATGTTTACACAGTATGGTGTTTATTATAGGACATTCATGTTTACACAGTATGGTGTTTATTATAGGACATTCATGTTTACACAGTATGGTGTTTATTATAGGACATTCATGTTTACACAGTATGGTGTTTATTATAGGACATTCATGTTTACACAGTATGGTGTTTATTATAGGACATTCATGTTTACACAGTATGGTGTTTATTATAGGACATTCATGTTTACACAGTATGGTGTTTATTATAGGACATTCATGTTTACACAGTATGGTGTTTATTATAGGACATTCATGTTTACACAGTATGGTGTTTATTATAGGACATTCATGTTTACACAGTATGGTGTTTATTATAGGACATTCATGTTTACACAGTATGGTGTTTATTATAGGACATTCATGTTTACACAGTATGGTGTTTATTATAGGACATTCATGTTTACACAGTATGGTGTTTATTATAGGACATTCATGTTTACACAGTATGGTGTTTATTATAGGACATTCATGTTTACACAGTATGGTGTTTATTATAGGACATTCATGTTTACACAGTATGGTGTTTATTATAGGACATTCATGATACACTACAATAAATAATTCATAAATAGCTTAGACAACGTGCTCTTCTGAGCCACTCTGAAGCTTTTGACATTCTTGACCTGTGTGAAGTGATTGCCTTATGACCAATGACATGTGTCAGTTGTATCCTGGCGTGGTTCTTTCTTCATGTTTCAAATTAAGACTAGGGACCAGAATAAATATATGGTTTTGAGACGTGTTGAACTCTGGCCCTAGTTCGTAGGTCTTTCTGATAGGCCTACTTGTGTAAGTGACCTAGAAGTTAAGTTTTAGTGTTGGGCATGCTGGCTCCCAAATTGTAAGTATGTTCTAATGAGTTTGACCTTGTTTTAATGCAGTCAGAATGCATAAAATAATTTGACTGAAGATGCCATTTTGTAAGGTAATATTTGGTCCTGAATGTGTTTTAAATACAGTTATATTAAGCAGAACTTTTGATAGGAAATTATATAAAGCAAAATGATAAATACACTCTACCAGTTATAGTAGGTAAAGGCTGGTTTATGAAAGAATGTTGGCTAATTTTCTTCAAAATAAAAACTGCTACTAAAACATATTTGTCATTATTCAGCTACAAAATATGTCCTAATTCTAGAGGCATTTATTATTGTTTCTTTAGCAGAAAAACATTTGAGAATGACCACTGACCTAGTGAAACCTTAGCGTTGTTGAGTTGCTGTTGGAATGACCAGGTCTGCTAAGGGGTGAAGTGAAACCTTAGCGTTGTTGAGTTGCTGTTGGAATGACCAGGTCTGCTAAGGGGTGAAGTGAAACCTTAGCGTTGTTGAGTTGCTGTTGGAATGACCAGGTCTGCTAAGGGGTGAAGTGAAACCTTAGCGTTGTTGAGTTGCTGTTGGAATGACCAGGTCTGCTAAGGGGTGAAGTGAAACCTTAGCGTTGTTGAGTTGCTGTTGGAATGACCAGGTCTGCTAAGGGGTGAAGTGAAACCTTAGCGTTGTTGAGTTGCTGTTGGAATGACCAGGTCTGCTAAGGGGTGAAGTGAAACCTTAGCATTGTTGAGTTGCTGTTGGAATGACCAGGTCTGCTAAGGGGAATGAATATTAATGGAACAACTTAAAAAGAAATATGTTAACGTAACTAGATTCAACAGGAGAAGGTGAATAAAATTGATAGGGTCCAACATGAAAAGATCTCTTCTGGACGTACCATTGGGAAATCTGAATTTTTACAAAACTATGATTGCAGTACCAGCAAATCATTAACTGGGTACACCAGAAATAAGAAAATGGTACAAAAAAGGATGGAAGAATACACTGTGAAACAATACAAATAGCTGAATATGTGTTTTGTTTATATAAAGAATAAACCATTTCTTTAATTTGCACTACTTCAGTGAATCAACTTCTTTATAGAATAAAATTGCTGTGGCCCGAAGTGATTCTATAAATGAAACAGTATGTATTTTATTTTGGATGTCTTCTGGTCTACCTGTCTTACCCTCTGACATCGTCATAATGTCAAGCGTGATGAGAACGCGTGTTGTAAATCATGCTTCGGTGGAACACTTCTACGAAGCAGACACTTGATGCTGTAGACTTGAGCAAAACTACTCACAGTGGAAACTGTTTATGATGAACACACAGTCGGTTAGTTGGTAAATACCCTGCAGTGCATTCGACCTTACATTTCAGGGTCAGTGTTACTGTTCTGACCCCAATGATAGCATTGGGTATCCGATAACATCATACAGACAGTGTCACTTGTGCACCATTTTATGTACATTGAAATTTACTCTAAATCCAGTAGATCTGCCATGATATTTCTTCAGATACTTAAGAAACATCTGGACTTTCCTGGCAAGCAAGTGGTACATATGGTACAGTAGAACCTCGTTTTACGTTCACCTCGGTAATACAGTCACCCTGCGATTAAGTTACCTCGCTGTTCAGGTCACTTTGGCCCAGGCCTGACTGTGACCTTAATGGTGAGGTTCCTCTGTCCTTAATATGAAATTCACACAGCAGAAATGACAGATTTACCATAAATAGCACATGACTTCATAATGTAACAGCATAGAAGCATTATTACTTATATTAATCATACCCCAATTCCTAAAAATATATATATCGATCATCAGTAGTTACCGTTACTGTAGAAATGTTTCCAAAATTATCTGACCAAGTGATATCTGGTCAGATAATGGTCAATGCATGCAACCAGTGTGGACAGAAGTCCCCACATAAAACTCGGATGATTTAAAGACTTTGAAGTAACCACAGACTTTATGACTGTGTGATGGTGTTCCACTCTCCTGGTGCCATTCAGTCTCTACTGTTCATTGTAGCAGTCACAACTGGCGCTTTTAAGAGGCTTGACATGCGCCAAGTCAACACTCAAGAAGACTGCTGCTACTTAGGCTGATTATGTTGTTAGCTGTGTGTTAGTTGCTGTTGCTAGATAGCTGCGCTGCACCAAGACTGTCGCATTGATATTGTCCATGTTCACCGGCAGTTCCTACTTTGTAGACAAAGTGTGTTTGTAGTCTGGGGTCAATTGCTGTGTGGTTTGCATTGTCCTGGACAAGGACGAAGAGCTAGGGTGCTTGCTGTGGGACTGGTTGTCTTCGTCGTCACGGTCCTGAAACTATGTGTTTATATGGACATTGATGAAACTGTGTTGACTGTGTGATCATTGTCTCAGATGTGAACAATGATGAAACTGTGTTGACTGTGTGATCATTGTCTCAGATGTGAACAATGATGAAAGTGAGTTGACTCTGTCATCATTGTCTCAGATGTGAACAATGATGAAACTGTGTTGACTGTGTCATCATTGTCTCAGATGTGAACAATGATGAAACTGTGTTGACTGTGTCATAATTGTCTCACATGTGAACAATGATGAAACTGTGTTAACTGTGTGATCATTGTCTCACATGTGAACAGTGATGAAACTGTGTTGACTGTGTCATCATTGTCTCACATGTGAACAATGATGAAACTGTGTTGACTGTGTGATCATTGTCTCAGATGTGAACAATGAAGAAACTGTGTTGACTGTGTGATCATTGTCTCACATGTGAACAATGATGAAACTGTGTTAACTGTGTGATCATTGTCTCACATGTGAACAGTGATGAAACTGTATTGACTCTGTCATCATTGTCTCACATGTGAAAAATGATGAAACTGTGTTGACTGTGTCATAATTGTTTCACATGTGAACAATTATGAAACTGTGTTGTGCACACATTCACTCTCATGTTGATATGTGTCATGGTGAAAGTGTGTTATTCATGTCTCAGAAAGACACAGACTGATGACACTGTTAATGCAGAATGAAAGCACTGTCCTAATTGAGATTCCTCTGTTTATTTGTAGAAGGCGAAGTTGGCCAGCAAAGGGATGATTTAGTTATTGCAGAGATGTCAGCCGAAGTGCCATGGTGAACTGGTCTATGATGCTGTCTGAAGTACCATGCTGTATTTTTCTGTGACTGGGCCAATGTCCCGCATTGTGTTCAGTCCACTTTTTTAGAGGTTCCAGTACAGCCCTTGTCTGTAGCCAAATTTGGTGCAAGACTTGAAGTCTAGACATGTCCCAAACTATACACTAGTGTGCTGAAGGCTCTGGTGTCTGCTGGGAGAAAATGTTGTTATAAGTTATATTGTAGTATCTTTCTGGTGTATGTCTGCATTTAAAAGATACCTAATTACGATTGATACAGGCATGTTTACAAGAAACATTTTATACCAGTTTTAATTGAATGCCAAATGTCTGTGGATCACTGAAACTTGCTGGTCAGCCAAGTGAGTTCTATAATTTTCTCATAGCTGCATACGGGTGTCAATATTGATCTCTTATACATCATTTATAAAACATATTTGTACAGTATTTATAGGTATTTGTAGTCTAAACACATTTCAAATCTTTAAAACACATTTGAGAAAAAAATGGTATTACTGATAAAAAAACTTTTTAATATTTAATATAATTGCACAAGAAATGGACATGGACGTTATAGGGAGGGAATGAATGGACGTTATATGGAGGGAATGAATGTGTTTCCGTTGTCTTCCTTTGAAGAACTTGTGCCACCTAAATGTGATTTTACCCATTTCATTCTCAATCGTTGTAGTATAATATTCATACATAAAATGAAGAGTGTGCACATGTGAAGATACATATTACAATTGTTTGTCTATTTGTATGATGTTTATTCCACATAATCAAGTGGTTTGATAGAGTATGTTTTCACCTAGGATTGTCTGTGATGAACATTGCATAAGTATTATTATGATATGTATTTTAGTTTACTTTGGAGCTTTTAAGCACTGTGGCTAGTGATTGTGTTAGGCAATTAGTCCTGGCTTGTTTAAATAGGGTTCCTAGCAGATAGTTGTGAGAACTAAGATCTTTCTGCTCAGTTTTGACTGGGATGTGGTGACCAGTTCTATGCTGATGGTCTGCATGCTAGGACCTTCTGATGTGAGGGAGTTTGCCCATATGTTGAATGACTCTCATAAGGACGTTAGTAGCGGTCTGCTTACGCAACAGGACATGTTGATGTGATGCTTTAAACATGGATCCAGAATAAGATGTGGTATTTATTTGGAATTGGGCTTATTATTGAATTTTTAATATGGAATTCTTATAGCACACAATGCATGAAGTATCATGTTTTGACCTGTTTTGTCATATTTTACATTTCTGTTATTTGTTTTGAGTCTTCACTGGCATTCATTGAGATTTACTTATTTATCTGACACTAGTTAAGAGTGCTTAAACTGTGCTAATGTGTCATTTATAGTTTTTTTAATATGCTACTGCAAAGTAATTTATGTAGGTATGTGCATAATATTGCTTTCCTTCTAAAATATGTGTGTTGGTATGATATTTTCAATATGTTATATTGATAATATGTAACTTTTATTTATATGTTCTCATAGTATCTTATTTATAAAATTTTATATTTGAAAAGTGTATGACATGGGCTTAATATACACCTTTACTATGTTATTATCATACTGCAGTATTATGCTATAAATTGTTGTTTAAACCCGGCTATTTGTATATTCAGTAACCATTTCAACAAACCCTTCTGTGTTATTTTGCATTACCAGGATTTGCGTGTGGGTACATCTGAAATGAATGCCTTTACTCAGTTATGGTATTATTTTAATAATACGGCATGAATATTGCATGCCATATTATTACAGTAATGAACATCGATATACATTACCTTCTTTGCACTCCTGCTTTGTTTTTTGAAGCATTTATTTAATGTTTCTTATTTTGCTTTGTGTTTCTTTTACCTGTAGAATGTTTCTTATACCGCATTCAATGTATCAACAGTTCCCACAGATGTGCACATTAGTTTAAAAAAAAATATTTTCACATTTTAATACTGCATATTTGCTATGCTTTCTATTTATTGGTTTACATGCTCTACTCAAGTTTGTTTTATGGTTGCACATTAGTTCTGTGTGAATAAATTGGTTTTATGGAAATAATTCATATGATGTTGTAATCGTGTTTGACGTTTGTAAATTTGATCATGGTGAAACAATGACAGACGTGTTACTTTGTGTCGTCCAGGCTGAAGCCAGGGCATGGTCTGTTCGTGTATGTGCTGCTTGTGTTGCTGATGCGACGAAATGTGTCCGCCCGGGCTCTGTCTACCTGGCTAGTTCCAAATGTGCTAGAGCGTCCTCGTTCTTTATTACTTGTAGCGCACCTTCTTTTCTTGCTTAAGTTAACAACTGTGCGCCTGCCTCTCGCAGACTGCCAGTGGCCCAAGTTAGAACGTTTAGTACAGTTTAATTGTCACCTCACCACAGGCACAATCTGGACAAGCCAGGCATGCAACGACTTCACCAGCCGTAGCGTGTCTGTGCATGCAGTTCGTTTATCATACGTTATGTAATATAATTGTTAACATGTATTTTTATCGCATACACACAGGCGCACGCACGCACGCACGCACGCACGCACGCACGCGTGTATAAGTATGTATATACGCACATACACACACAGCATTTTTTTTTGGTGAAATATAGTAGCTCGGATATAATTAGATAATATTATGTGTTTGGTGTCAGATACTTTTTAGTCAATCAGGAAACAATATAAACGTCATAGATAACGCTTCTTGTATTAATAGTAGTAATTTTGTTTAGCTGTGATGTAGTATGTCTCATTCGGAGCTTTATTAGTGACATCCGTTTACCTGTCTTCCGGCATGTGATACACCATTGATATGTTATCTTTTAGAGTACAATAAAATTACAGCATAGACACTTTAAGTAACATCGCTTGTTGTTGATCTTGTTGTTGATCTTGCTGATGCCATCATCGGTGGTATGCTCTACTGGCAGTTGTTTCTAGCACTTTTAAAGTATAATGGTTAAGATCAGTGCCGGGTTAACAATGAGGGGACCTGATAGAAACGTGTTGTCGGGGGCCCTTAGCGAGTGCGTGAAGGGTGAATATAGAGACGCGTGGTGTTGGCTATGGAGGTAACCTCGTACGGTAACGTTTATTCAACTATGTTTGAGCATAAGCATTCACAGATTGTTGTCGATGACGGCATGCACGCACGCACGCACGCACGCACGCACGCACGCACGCACGCACACAAGAAAGCACAGCGCACAAGCAATAATTACTGTGTACATTGACATACCAGAAATTTGTATAACAAGCGTAAAATTGATATTAATTCAAGTTCTCCTGTGCAATACAAAGAGTAACGTCCAAATACTTTCCACCGCATTAGTTACCAACAGTTCTAGAGACGTGATCATGTGAGTAGTCAGATTTGATTGTACGCACTAATGAAGTCCGAGAAAATATTGTCAAGATTAATCCAACGCATGATGTCCCACTCCGTACTGAGCATAGTCAGATGATCCAGTTTGTTTCAGCTCATTGTGGATCAGTGCTTATCCTTGATCAGTTTCAACTTTGAAAAAGTCCTCTCCCCTACAGTTACTAATCATTAAAAATAGATATATGCAATTAGGGAAAGCATTTCTGAGATTTCTCTTGATCAACATCTGCTACATCGCCGCCTCTGGTGAGACTTCATGGTCTATCCTAATAATTTTTGTGGGAGGCTTGGTACGAGTGTACCACTTGTACAATGGTTAATCCTGGTACGAGTGTACCACTTGTATAATGGTTAATCCGGTACGAGTGTACCACTTGTACAATGGTTAATCCTGGTACGAGTGTACCACTTGTACAATGGTTAATTCTGATACGATGATTAATTCTGGTACGATGGTTAATCCTGGTACGAGTGTACCACTTGTACAATGGTTAATCCTGGTACGAGAGTACCACTTGTACAATGGTTAATCCGGCACTGGTTAAGATTAACTTAAACGATAAAGCACATAAATAACGAAGTTCCCGTTCGTTTTACTTATTTTTATATTGTAAGATTCAGATAATGAGAAGCTGAATACAAGAACACAAAAGCACGTCTGTGCAGATATTATCCTATCATAGTTTTCGGTAGCGAAAATACTGTATATAATACCACCTGAATGGTGGGGCATACATATACTGTTAAATTAAGTGTACCTCTTCGAATTAACGGCATCTCATGGTATAAAATATTAGCAGTAAACTCGAGTACTTGGTTTTAGCGACGATGAAAACTTCGTCCACATTTCAAATCGAATCAATTGTGAATGTATTGCGGTAAGGACATTTATAATGAATAACTTTGTTTTTAAATCCTGTTATTATGAGGTATATAATAGTGTTCACGAAACACATCTATGAGGGCTGAGTATTATCTCAGTTTATGTCTTGGAAGCTGATATTCCTCATCCAGAGGGAAACTTAAGTTCGCCGTCTCTGTCTCCGTTGTCCGGGCGCGTCCGGGTGTTTTGAGTCTGGTCAGACCCATGCACAGTATTAAGCTGAATAAAAAAAAATTGACATCCAAATTTCGTGAGCACGATCCCGTCACATGTCTTGTGTCGTAGTCCAGGAGTTTTAGGTAAGAGGTAAACATTCAATAAAAATGCAGATTTTTATATCACAAATTCTTGAAAGGGTCTAGAGTAACATTAAAAAACTCCCCATGGATTCACCTTAGGCTTTCCGCAGAATTCAAGATGGCGTCCGAGACTGCGGCAACCCGTGGTTAATTAGCTGGAACGTCTGAACCACTTGGGCTAGAGGGCAAACACTAGTGTCCACAGTAAGGTTTTCAACCATGCTGTATCCCATAAACACCATTAAACACGCTGGTATCAACCAAATATGCATTTAATTCATAAAACTATAATAACATGCAAAGGCAACATTACATATCAATATACACAAACTGTCATTTACTTTAACAAGACAGGATGTTATCAATACATTCCCACTAGCTTACTCAACACCGATTGTATAAACCTTCACCATCACTACCAGGGCTATGCGTGTCTACTCTTCAGAAGGTTCGTGCTGTGTGTTTGCGTTCGAGCATAGATTGTACACTGCGCAGTGAGCATGGGGCAGTGAGCATGAGGCAGTGAGCATGGGCAGTGAGCATGGGGCAGTGAGCATGGGGCAGTGAGCATGGGGCAGTGAGCATGGGGCAGTGAGCATGAGGCAGTGAGCATGAGGCAGTGAACATGGGGCAGTGAGCATGGGGCAGTGAGCATGGGGCAGTGAACATGGGGCAGTGAGCATGGGGCAGTGAGCATGGGGCAGTGAGCATGGGGCAGTGAGCATGGGGCAGTGAACATGGGGCAGTGAGCATGGGGCAGTGAGCATGGGGCAGTGAGCATGGGGCAGTGAGCATGGGGCAGTGAACATGGGGCAGTGAACATGGGGCAATGCAGTACAGGCCACCTTTCAGCCTCCAGGCTTGCTACAGGGCCCACCAACCAATCTTCTTGATATTTCATATTATAGCATATAAATGTGTTAACTACATCCGTTGTCGTCGGCAGCAGTTGCAACAGCAGCGCTGGATTTGAGACCAATGTGATGCGATTAGGTTCTTTACGTCAAGTTGTACCTGTACGAAAAATACGATGGCCTTTTTCAAAATTACTAAACGCGTTAAGTCCAGTAGTTTACGAGCAAACGTAGAAGATACGTTTGAAACGATGGCACATTGTTGAGTTTTTATTAGCAGAGCATGCTGCACCGACACTTTTTTATTAGTAGAGCATGCTGCACCGACACTTTTTTATTAGCAGAGCACGCTGCACCGACACTTTTTCGTTTTTTAATTGAGCTCACGCGAGAAAAATCTCCAGAGCTCGCCACGTCATCGTTTAGCACAACTCGTTGACATGTAGAGTTTGTGTTAACGGTGACATTTCACTAGCGCTGTCGTATAGTTATAACAGCGCGTACACATAGGTTTCACTTAGGATAATAATGAACAAATTGTTGCTTTCACTTTTAAGTGGATAGTGCTCCATGACGCATCTCTGGTGGACTTGATCAATGTCACATAGCCCACTGTCACGAAGACACCCAAGGGATACGACAAATGGAAACCTGTGGTCTTCCGGCAAACTCAATCAAGCTGTCATCAACCGGCAGATACGAGCCATTAACACGACAACCTGCCCACCGATTAGTCATGTATTGCGGCTCCCAGAACGCGAAACAATTGGTCACAGAGGCAGTCGTGTGTTAGAAGTGAGTGCTTCTGTAGAGGAGTCATAGGTATGATTCATCCGGCGACGACTGGAATCGATTGAGATGAGAATCACGCGGAACGAAATTTGCATACGTGGGCGTATGCAAAAACGTGCACTAATGTGCACTATTGAGTTCTGTTTGGCGGCCATAATCTGTCAGCTCCAATCGGCTGACGGTATGTCGTACCTTTATTAAGAACTCACACTACTTCGGTTGCGATATAGTTATCGTGAACTCGCCGGTTCTCGCCGAAACAAAGCAGTTGGAATGGCGTGTTGATTTTAAACCAAAGAGAAAGCAAAGTTTTCACCGTATACGTTAACTGAAACTTACAGTCGAATCTTTTGAGAAATTCGATTCGAGTCTTTGATACCCATATTGCACGGGCATCAAGTTCAATTATTAAAAATATTGTTATGCAAATTGTGTGTGCGTGTGCGTGTGCGTGTGCACGTGTTGACTGGTAACTCTGGGAATTCTGCTAAAATAAAACAACAGTGAGATTTTGAATTGTAATAAACAGTCTACAGAAATATTGTGTGATGATCGATTGCTACCCCCCCCCCACAAGACTTTGTTCATCGACCACTTGTGTTCCGTCACGTACGTGTTCGAATACGGTTTGCAGTACTATTCGTATTCTCGTACTGTTTCGTTTTTTAAAAAGCCTCTGGGAGACTTTACGAATGCTCGACACAATCATACGCTCAGATGGATAATATAACAGTATGTAAATTAGTCAAAGCTATTTGTTAAATCAAAATGTTATAGTTTATACTCACATTGGTATTCATTGGAATTTGTTTTAGCTGCTTCGAATGAACAGCTGTGAGCCCCGACAGTCGTCACGGACAATGGGCGAAACTTGCCTACCTGGCAATCGCTCTTAACAATAAAAAAACAATGGGCGACCGGAAACTTGCCTACCTGGCAATCGCTCTTAACAATAAAAAAACAATGGGCGACCTGAAACTTGCCTACCTGGCAATCGCTCTTAACAATAAAAAAACAATGGGCGACCTGAAACTTGCCTACCTGGCAATCGCTCTTAACAATAAAAAAACAATGGGCGACCGGAAACTTGCCTACCTGGCAATCGCTCTTAACAATAAAAAAACAATGGGCGACCGGAAACTTGCCTACCTGGCAATCGCTCTTAATAATAAAAAAACAATGGGCGACCGGAAACTTGCCTACCTGGCAATCGCTCTTAACAATAAAAAAACAATGGGCGACCGGAAACTTGCCTACCTGGCAATCGCTCTTAACAATAAAAAAACAAGACGTTCATGCGCTACAGTTGTCGGGAAATCCAAGCTCGCCAAAATAAGAGTTAGGCATTTTCTACTCGGTTGAACAATCCCAGTTTAAACAGTTGGATATATGTGCTGATGAGCTTTGGAGGATAAGCTTAAGCAGGTGGGTTCTTAGAATAGTTGATGGCGGAATGTGAAGATCTTAGACATAGTGCGGTAGCTGATTTAAGAAGTGGCATTTCTTCAGACAACTATTCAGTTCACATGTGAAATTAAGATTTTTTATGATGACTAATAACGTACTTGATGACTGGTGACAGATGTTGTGAAAGATGATGAGTGGCTCTTGACCTTGATTAGTATTTATGGCCTAACCTGAACTTAGTCCAAACGGAGAATGCTTCGAAACGTTCAAAAGTTCACCCGCTGAAATGATCGTCATTGTATTAGATGATTAACCTTGAACTTTGTGATTATCCCCAATTAAAAAACAGGCCAACAATAGTGCAATAAACTACTTGAATTTTATATCTGTATAATTATTACCAGCCGTGCCGTTCCCTACACGAATGTAGGCCTTATGCAATAGCTGTCTCCATTATGCAATAGTTGTCTCCATTTGGGTAGCTATTAAAGAAGTTTAAGTCAGTGTTTCATCCTTTTACAATTAATACATATTTCGTATATCCGACACGTTTGCATGAATATGAGCCGACAATTCGACGTGGTGCAGGAGTGTTTGACGCCAAAGCAGGTTACGTTCTACAGGCCGCTGGAACGGGCAGTTTTATGACACCACAAGGTATCTCGTTCCCCAGATGACAAAGAAGCTCTGATAATGTTTTCCTCGCTTTGATAGCTAAGGACTATTGGGGGTAGGCTAACAAAGTGGCGTTGTATGAAAAACTTTATTGACAACTTTAGGTCAAGCACATGGTTGAATCGTACAGACGAAGATATTAGCGACGAGATACGTGGTGTAATAAATGATTGGTGACGTTGTGTGTTCGTAAATATCTTCACTAAAGATGAATGCTTTGGATGTCTCCCATGAGAATGAGAATTAGAATGATGACGTTTATATAGCGCTGGTATCCGCCTAGACAAAACGTTCACCGCGCCTGGGCCCCTATCAGAGCTACATAGCACAGACGTTTTTGGAGCAGCTACTTAATTCAGCGCCCATCCCACACGCCATTGGTGAAGTGCGTGTTTGAATTGGTTAGCCCACGACATTTACTCGCGGTGTAGCATATTTTATTCCCCATGGCAAGCACGCACGCACGCACGCACGCACGCACGCACGCACGCACGCACGCACGTATGTACGCACGCACACACAAAGTTCGAAACGGCAGCAGTTAGACTCTACCGCCGGTCCTCTCGATTGACAGTCCGACGCTCTGACCGCCGAGTCACCTATTAATTGACAGTCCGACGCTCTGACCGCCGAGGCACCTATTAATTGACAGTCCGACGCTTTGACCGCAGAGCCACCTATTAAC
This sequence comes from Lamellibrachia columna, assembly GCA_963662155.1. Lineage (NCBI taxonomy): Eukaryota > Metazoa > Annelida > Polychaeta > Sabellida > Siboglinidae > Lamellibrachia > Lamellibrachia columna. The sequence goes on along the minus strand of OY759262.1, from coordinate 12,331,885 downwards.
TGACAGTCCGACGCTCTGACCGCCGAGTCACCTATTAATTGACAGTCCGACGCTCTGACCGCCGAGCCACCTATTTATTGACAGTCCTACGCTCTGACCGCCGAGCCACCTATCAATTGACAGTCCGACGCTCTGACCGCAGAGCCACCTATTAACTGACAGTCCGACGCTCTGACCGCCGAGCCATCTATTAATTGACAGTCCGACGCTCTGACCGCAGAGCCACCTATTAACTGACAGTCCGACGCTCTGACCGCCGAGCCACCTATTAATTGACAGTCCGACGCTCTGACCGCCGAGCCACCTATTAATTGACAGTCCGACGTTCTGACCGCAGAGCCACCTATTAACTGACAGTCCGACGCTCTGACCGCCGAGCCATCTATTAATTGACAGTCCGACGCTCTGACCGCCGAGCCACCTAGTAATCGACACTCCGACGCTCTGACCGCCGAGCCACCTATTAATTCTTCTTCTATGTCGAGATATTTTCCATCGTCTTAACATTCACTCTCACTCTCAGCAAACTCTCCCCTCACCACGTGTCTTACTCGTGTCTCTCCCTTTATAAGAGAGCGGGGCAACCAGAAGTCTACGGAGTGTTCATTACCCTAAGTGTACCATAATTCAATTCAATTACGTATGTGTGTATCCCTTGGGCGTATCCAGGTCTGTTACAAGCCCATATCGCGTCTGTCACAATTACAGATCGGTCTGCCTGTCGTGAGAGATATACTATTGCTTACTGTGATGTAAACAGGGTGACGATAGCGGGTCGGTTTCGTCAGCACCCGCTAACCACTTACGCCGTCGGCTCATTCAAGACGTGCCCGTAAAACGAACATCAACCTTCGACATCCGGATGAAAAGTGACATCCATTTAATTATACGTGAAAGTGATCTGCCGGCGAACTGACGCGGAGATGAACGCATGAAGAGCTCATTAAAGTCTGATCATACATTGCGATAACGAGACGCTGATCGTTCAAGTAGTTTCCCGAGTGTCAAACAAACAGTGCAGTAGATACGGCTGGCGCCATGCGGGCGTTTGTTATGATGCAAAAGTCGACTAATTCGGCGATCCACACTGTTTCTTTTTCGTACAGGTTTTATTGGCGTTAACTGGTTACAAAATACATCTGTCGAACTGCAAAGAATAATAAGAACAATAAGTTAACTTGTTAGGGCGAAGTGTATTAAATAAAGCTAACAGTAAGCCTAAGCCTAATTACGCATCATACTAGACTAACTATCAAAACTACAATAGTACTATACTTTAGAAATAACACAATTATACTGCACTGTATATAGGCGGATAGCACATAGAACGTAGCCTAACAGCGATAGGCGCACATGACCTACATAAACAAGTGTAGCGGCGTGGACAATAAGCTTAGAGCTGTGCTGCCAGCGGGCCGACTTTCGCTAGATTTACGTAATACGATAGATGCTATGAAACACACAATTAATCTTGAGTAACTTCCAAAATCCATTCAGTAGGTTCACATAAGAAGGCTTTCGGCATTTCTCCGACCGTAGAACGTGGCGACTTCCACAGTCATCGTCTTGACAATGCAATAAGGCAGGTGGTCGATAATTGTCTCAGCAATCGGTGGCCAGCGGCCAAACAGTTCAATGGCCGACATAGTTGATGTCTCCCAACAAGACATAGCACGACTCCGTTTTACGTAGTGCTGAAGATACGTCGAATCAACTCTTCATGTCGCGGCACCGCCCCGGCGGACACACGACTTCACATCTGACATCTGCCGTACCGAAGTTCGACACTCCCGAGCAACATTCTCAAGAATGGCAAGTGCAACCTTGTGCACACACGTGTACTCTTAAATCAACGAAGCAGACCTTTACTGTCTGGCCGCATCTTCTGTTTCCAGCCGGACAACACGCCACCAAGCTGTGAATTTTATGAATGCAAAAGTCGTCTGCTTTCCGTCGCGGGAGCTGCGAATGAGCCGTGAGGGGGGACCAGTTATAGACACGCGGCGACAAGCATCCGTCGTGGACAGGGAGTGTTTTTTTTTATTGTAATCAGTTCAAACATCGTGTAATTTTTTTTAATTCGCCGACTCGCAAATGCGAATCTTAACGTGACAACTTTGTTGGCGCCACAGTAGCTTAGGAGAGAGGAGAAGATGCTACCATGACGGATCCAAGAAATAGACAAGACAGTGCTAGGAATCTCTTAATCATCTTTGAGTAAAAATTTTCCCAATCGAACATAAGCTTCTCTACAAAATATGCCAACATTTTGAACACTGTTTGTCCTGTTTGTTTGAGCCACGGGCACGTCCATGATAATTTGCGTTCTGTAGGAAAGTTGATCCTGGTAGAACACATAGGTTAACAACTCTTGGGGAACGCGATCTTTCCACGTTGTCGCAATAACAGTCTGGAATTGTCTTCCAAACTACACCAGAGCTACTACAACAATTAACATCTTTAAACTAACAACGAAAACACATTTATTCAAGGTGAACTCAGATTAAGACTTGATTTTTTAATATTTATGATAATGATTTTTACAATATTTACCATAATGATTTTAGAATATCTAATTATTTCTAATGGACACTGTACTTGTAGCTTCAACTGATTTAGTGGTACAGTTTGTAGCAAGCCCGATGGGCTCCACGTGTTGGTGAATGCCGGCGCTACATATGACGTCAATATTATTAATACATCAGTCGCGAAGTAACTTCGCGGTTCGTTTAACACAATATTTATTACGAATGGACGTTGCATCTCTTTAACTTAATATGATAGTCTACGGGCCACGGGCCTGAGGGTATTGGTAACAGTTGGTACTAAAATGGTATTGATGCTTAGGTGTGCCCAAACTCTAACCAAACATGCGTGATGGACATTTCAGGTGGACTGCTTAAGCCTGCTATAACATTCTCCAGGTAAGTTTAATGTAATAATATTACAGTTTTTATTACTATATCCCTTATTATTATATAAACATTTTGTATTACCTGAAGAGACTTTCGCCTATCTCAACAAGATGGCGTCTTCATTACGATGACGTCATCTTACACGTAGTTTTCGTAGTTCCTCTCATTTCGAACAATAACAATAACAATACCAATAACAATAACAATACCAATAACAATAACAATACCAATAACAATAACAATACCAATAACAATAACATGCTCTTCTTTGATGCGAAGTTTACCAGCAAGGACGATGACGGTGTGAAATCCAGAGTATACAGAAAAAACGACCCACACTGAGCAGTATATCTGACTTTTGCGCACACCACACGTTAGGAGTAGTCCCATGTGAACAGGTGCGAGGCGATAACTTATGAAGAAGGTGACAAGAAGGAAGAGGGAGAACATCTGAGAGGAGTTCTTAGAGTGTGCGGTTGTCCATCCTGCGCCTTGAAAAAGAGGACGGAAAACCAGAAGAGCAAGAAGACAGAAGAACAAGAAGACAGAACAGCAAGAAGACAGAAGAGCAAGAAGACAGAAGAGCAAGAAGACAGAAGAGCAAGAAGATGGAAGAGCAAGAAGACAGAAGAGCAAGAAGACAGAAGAGCAAGAAGAGAGAAGAGCAAGAAGACAGAAGAGCAAGAAGACAGAAGAGCAAGAAGACAGAAAAGAGAAAAAGGAAAGGAACAGATTGTCATCCCATACGTTGAATGTGTCTCAGAGAGCCATGTAGCCACAGCCATGTAGCCACAGCCATGTAGCCACAGCCATGTAGCCACAGCCATGTCGCCACAGCCATGTAGCCACAGCCATGTAGCCATAGCCATGTAGCCACAGCCATGTAGCCACAGCCATGTAGCCACAGCCATGTCGCCACAGCCATGTAGCCACAGCCATGTAGCCACAGCCATGCAGCCACAGCCATGCAGCCACAGCCATGCAGCCACAGCCATGCAGCCACAGCCATGTAGCCACAGCCATGTAGCCACAGCCATGTAGCCACAGCCATGTAGCCACAGCCATGTAGCCACAGCCATGTAGCCACAGCCATGTAGCCACCCATGTGGAGAACGGGCCAAGAGAACAATACACGAGGAGCTGAAAGAAACGGTCGCAGTGCACCACCAACAAGTCCGCCTTCACAGACCACCACCAACAAGTCCGCCCTCACAGACCACCACCAACAAGTCCGCCTTCACAGACCACCACCAACAAGTCCGCTCTCACAGACCACCACCAACAAATCCGCCCTCACAGACCACCACCAACGAGTCCGCCCTCACAGACCACCACCAATACGTCCGCCCTCACAGACCACCACCAACAAGTCCGCCCTCACAGACCACCACCAACACGTCCGCCCTCACAGACCACCACCAACAAGTCCGCCCTCACAGACCACCATCAAAGAGTCCGCCCTCACAGACCACCACCAACAAGTCCGCCCTCACAGACCACCACCAACAAGTCCGCCTTCACAGACCACCACCAACAAGTCCGCCTTCACAGACCACCACCAACACGTCCGCCCTCACAGACCACCACCAACAAGTCCGCCCTCACAGACCACCACCAACAAGTCCGCCCTCACAGACAACCACCGACAAGTCCGCCCTCACAGACCACCACCAACAAGTCCGCCTTCACAGACCACCACCAACACGTCCGCCCTCACAGACCACCACCAACAAGTCCGCCCTCACAGACCACCACCAACAAGTCCGCCCTCACAGACCACCACCAACACGTCCGCCCTCACAGACCACCACCAACAAGTCCGCCCTCACAGACCACCACCAAAGAGTCCGCCCTCACAGACCACCACCAACACGTCCGCCCTCACAGACCACCACCAACAAGTCCGCCCTCACAGACCACCACCAACAAGTCTGCCCTCACAGACCACCACCAACAAGTCCACCCTCACAGACCACCACCAACAAATCCGCCCTCACAGACCACCACCAACAAGTCCGCCCTCACAGACCACCACCAACAAGTCCGCCCTCACAGACCACCACCAACAAGTCCGCCCTCACAGACCACCACCAAAGAGTCCGCCCTCACAGACCACCACCAACACGTCCGCCCTCACAGACCACCACCAACAAGTCCGCCCTCACAGACCACCACCAACAAGTCCGACCTCACAGACCACCACCAACAAGTCCACCCTCACAGACCACCACCAACAAGTCCGCCCTCACAGACCACCACCAACAAGTCCGCCCTCACAGACCACCACCAACAAGTCTGCACTCACAGACCACCACCAACAAGTCCGCCCTCACAGACCACCACCAACAAGTCCGCCCTCACAGACCACCACCAACAAGTCCGCCCTCACAGACCACCACCAACAAGTCCGCCCTCACAGATCACCACCAACAAGTCCGCCCTCACAGACCACCACCAACAAGTCCGCCCTCACAGACAACCACCAACACGTCCGCCCTCACAGAGTCTGCACTCACAGACCACACAACCACCAAGAACCTTCTGTTAGACTGGGAAGAAATAAAAGTGGTAGACAGGGGGTCCCGCAAAAGGAGAAGACACGTGAAAGAAGCGACATGGGACCGGAAGACGGATGCAGCCATCAAACTAGACAATGGGAACTACGAGTTTTATAGAAAGTTATTAATGTAGACGTGTTCTTGTAACTTGCGAAATTGAATAGTCTCCAACTCAATGAACTTGTCAGTCACGTGTCAGTCACGTGCTTATTGGTTTATTATATATGATGTGAGGGGTACGACGTATTAAGATGATGACATATGCCATAAATTGTTTGCATGAATAAATAAATTACCATAATATCAGGAGATTTTATTGATTATAAATGTTATTGTCGGACTAATTGATGACTAATGAAGGCAAACCGACATATGGACAAGATTACATATCGTAGTGAGCTCTGGAAGGAAAATCCCACGTCATAAATGTTCAACTTTTCCCTTTTTGTCAAGTGTCCGCATAAACAACGCACGTCTAGACATGACAGGCGGGGTGCTGATGGCCATGAAATGTAAACTGGCGTGAATGTGTGATGGACAGTGATGTGGTTGCGTTGTCGTCTTTTTAGAGCCGGCGCCCGCCAAAAGACAGGATTGATTTCAACACTACCCGGCCGGGGGTGGGACGACGCGTCACATTTCGCGCCGGCGCACGGGCGGTCGGGCGCCAACGACGAATACACACGGCTAATTTCCTAACCGTAAATGAGCGGTTTTAGGTTTCCACCTGTCGACACTTTACGACCGGTATTCCCGCCGTGTCTCGTGATGAATGGCCAGCCGGCGCAAGTGTCGACAACCGGGCTACTGGGGTGACTAGGGGATAGTTTTATATTGTGATGGTATCGCGATAGCTGTATAACATGCCCGTCCTCATTTGGGTTTTTTGGGAGAATTTTTTTTTAATGTGAAATGTTTCAGAAATCATCCCAGAAATCCCCTGCTGATTGTGTACGCGCGAACCCCCTTTTTAAAACCCCGAGGGCAGGACTGTGTAACTATTGCGATACTGTTACGATAGTTTCATGACTATCGTCATAGAACTGCGATAGTATCATGGAATAGCGAATATCCAGGAAACAGTCCCAAACCTTAAATGATGGGTGGCGGTATCGCGTAGCCCTGGCGGTAGCTTATTAGATAACACATGCTGAAACGACGAATGACGTTGCTCTGATGGACGAGTTAGGTCAACGAATAAATAAAATACCCAATATAGTTGAAAAAAAAATTATTTCTATTATTACAGCAGCACAAAGTATTCTTGCCGAATTGTTGTGCCGACTTCCATTACTATTGATAGTCCAGTGTACTAGTGACGATAACTATCGATAGGTCAATTTACTATCGATAGTATTGCATCATCACATCGACTATTGCGATTCATCGATAGTTCGATGTGTGGTTACACCCGTACGGGCTACCAATTAGCCTATCATAGTTGGGCATTCTGTCATGTGACTGACTTTGCTATTTCAACTGGAAATGGGAATGTAGACCAATAGTAGTTGTTAAGTAATTTTCTAATAAAACTCGAATATTGTAAGGGATACAACAGTAATTATAAGGAATGCAACTGTAAAGTGATTCAGTGCCAATGCATGCTAATATTAGTATGCAGCTACTTGACCGACGTTCGTTCATCAGAAATTTTTATTTCAGGGGCTTGTCTTGTTAAATAATTGGATCGCTTCGTCGTGCGTAATACATAAAGTAGCCCCCCGCCCGCTAGACATTTCCAAATGTTCCTGTCTTTTCCCATTTATGTTGTTGCCATTCAGTTGTCCTGGTGGTATATATCTTGTTTTTATTCTTGCCATGTGGCCTGCTCATTTCCACGCTGTCACGAAAACAGCCTATTTTAAAGCTCAACTAATTTATCGAAACGTTTTGTCTCTAATCCCATTAGTACCCCGAGCGTCACGCCAGAAGCAAACACGTTTCCTACAATCATTCTGCAGCCATCAACTGTAGGTGACGGGTAAAACCACACGAACATCGATTAGTGTCAACCAGTGGGGTCGAATAACGTCTGTACGCACGAACACAACACCACACCAATCCAGATTGACTGAGGCATTAACATGTCCACGCTGCTCAGTCGCTTCTCAAAGATTGACTGAGGCATTAACATGTCCACGCTGCTCAGTCGCTTCTCAAAGATTGACTGAGGCATTAACATGTCCACGCTGCTCAGTCGCTTCTCAAAGATTGACTGAGGCATTAACATGTCCACGCTGCTCAGTCGCTTCTCAAAGATTGACTGAGGCATTAACATGTATAAGCTGCTCAGTCGCTTCTCAAAGATTGACTGAGGCATTAACATGTCCACGCTGCTCAGTCGCTTCTCAAAGATTGACTGAGGCATTAACATGTCCACGCTGCTCAGTCGTTTCTCAAAGATTGACTGAGGCATTAACATGTCCACGCTGCTCAGTCGCTTCTCAAAGATTGACTGAGGCATTAACATGTCCACGCTGCTCAGTCGTTTCTCAAAGATTGACTGAGGCATTAACATGTCCACGCTGCTCAGTCGCTTCTCAAAGATTGACTGAGGCATTAACATGTCCACGCTGCTCAGTCGTTTCTCAAAGATTGACTGAGGCATTAACATGTCCACGCTGCTCAGTCGCTTCTCATAGATTGACTGAGGCATTAACATGTCCAAGCTGCTCAGTCGCTTCTCAAAGATTGACTGAGGCATTAACATGTATAAGCTGCTCAGTCGCTTCTCAAAGATTGACTGAGGCATTAACATGTCCACGCTGCTCAGTCGCTTCTCAAAGATTGACTGAGGCATTAACATGTCCACGCTGCTCAGTCGCTTCTCAAAGATTGACTGAGGCATTAACATGTCCACGCTGCTCAGTCGCTTCTCAAAGATTGACTGAGGCATTAACATGTCCACGCTGCTCAGTCGCTTCTCAAAGATTGACTGAGGCATTAACATGTATAAGCTGCTCAGTCGCTTCTCAAAGATTGACTGAGGCATTAACATGTCCACGCTGCTCAGTCGCTTCTCAAAGATTGACTGAGGCATTAACATGTCCACGCTGCTCAGTCGTTTCTCAAAGATTGACTGAGGCATTAACATGTCCACGCTGCTCAGTCGCTTCTCAAAGATTGACTGAGTCATTAACATGTCCACGCTGCTCAGTCGTTTCTCAAAGATTGACTGAGGCATTAACATGTCCACGCTGCTCAGTCGCTTCTCAAAGATTGACTGAGGCATTAACATGTCCACGCTGCTCAGTCGTTTCTCAAAGATTGACTGAGGCATTAACATGTCCACGCTGCTCAGTCGCTTCTCATAGATTGACTGAGGCATTAACATGTCCAAGCTATTCAGTCACTTCTCAAAGATTGACTGAGGCATTAACATGTATAAGCTGCTCAGTCGCTTCTCAAAGATTGACTGAGGCATTAACATGTCCACGCTGCTCAGTCGCTTCTCAAAGATTGACTGAGGCATTAACATGTCCACGCTGCTCAGTCGCTTCTCAAAGATTGACTGAGGCATTAACATGTCCACGCTGCTCAGTCGCTTCTCAAAGATTGACTGAGGCATTAACATGTCCAAGCTGCTCAGTCGCTTCTCAAAGCAAACGTCAATGTTTGCCCGTTGTCTATCATTGTCTATCATTGTCTATCATTGTCTATCATTGTCCACAGAGTTTAGCACTCCAAATAATTATACTTGTGTTTACGTTTGCACATACATGCATGCAGACAGACAGACAGACAGACAGGCACGCACGCACGCACGCACACACACACACATTCATGCATACATACATACATACATACATACATACATACATACATTCATGCATACATACATACATACATGCATGCATACATAAATACATACATACATACATACATACATACATACATACATACATTCATGCATAAATACATACATACATACATACATGCATGCATACATACATACATACATACATACATACATACATACATACATACATACATACATACATACATACATACATACATTCATGCATAAATACATACATACATACATGCATGCATGCATACATACATACATACATACATACATACATACATACATACATACATACATACATACATACATACATACATACATACATACATGCATGCGTACATGCATACATTCGGGTCACTAGGAAGAAGTCCGACCGTTTCGAACTAATACATCGTATGTTATGAGCACCGCCACAGCCACGACGGCTCTGCCACGACGTGGGTCTACGGGACGCGGCGGCGTGTGGACACCCAACCCACTTGCTGACGTTCCCGCATCGTCGCTTCCGCCTCGCCTTCGATACGGTCCCCAGTCGGGGGATCACATATCGGTGAATTGGCGCCGCCATACCTGCATATAGATTATCAGTGCTGACATGCTGGGATAGCAAGCCCCGTGACGAATCATCCGGATAAATACATTTACGGACGAGTGAGCGATCCGCGCCGCGCTCACACCCACGGCCCGACTTGGCGGCGCTGGTGTCGGTGGGCGAGACAATCTCGTTATACCTGTCCGTGTTCGTTACACGGTTCTGCGGGTGCCGTCTGCGGGGACGTCTGGAGACGACGCCCGCTCCCGCCGCCGTCTGTACTTTCTGGAACCTCGTCCTACAGTTGACGGATCCAGAGTCTGACGTCACAATCATACTTATGAACGTGACCTCTATCTCTCATATCAACCTATCTAACATACTATGGGATAACGTTGATATAACTTTGCCATGAGTTTTTGTCAAAAAGACAAATGTTTGAGATGTCACGAAAAATAGGACGGAATGTCTGGCAGCGGCAGCCACATTTGTTAACTTGACGGACCAAGAAAAATAGGACGGAATGTCCGGCAGCGGCGGCCACATTTGTTAACTTGACGGACCAAGAAAAATAGGACGGAATGTCCGGCAGCGGCGGCCACATTTGTTAACTTGACGGACCAAGAAAAATAGGACGGAATGTCCGGCAGCGGCGGCCACATTTGTTAACTTGATGGACCAAGAAAAATAGGACGGAATGTCCGGCAGCGGCGGCCACATTTGTTAACTTGACGGACCAAGAAAAATAGGACGGAATGTCCGGCAGCGGCGGCCACATTTGTTAACTTGACGGACCAAGAAAAATAGGACGGAATGTCCGGCAGCGGCGGCCACATTTGTTAACTTGACGGACCAAGAAAAATAGGACGGAATGTCCGACAGCGGCGGCCACATTTGTTAACTTGACGGACCAAGAAAAATAGGACGGAATGTCCGGCAGCGGCGACCACATTTGTTAACTTGACGGACCAAGAAAAACGTAATGGATCTGACAATCGTGTGACGTAAACAATAATTACGTGGCTGTAGTTGAGTGGCGTCCTCACTGTGGCACAGAAGGGTGTAAATATCTTACACATGATGATATACACTTAGTTTAGCTGGTGCAACATTTTGAAAATTGTTCTACCAATGTATTACCATGTTCACAAGCACACATCTTAGCTCGCGCAAGATCCACGTCTACGCTGAAATCGTTACTGTAGCGAGAAAAATATTAGCGCATTGCACCGCCCAAAGTAATATTAGAATTATAATTGTGTTCTTTTGCCGTTTTATTTTACATATATAAAAAACCTACTGAGTAATGCGTTCTTAGTAACGTCAAGATGTTTTACCTCTTTTTTGTTAAAGCATGGTATGTTTGGCTGAGTTCACTTCATTCAATTCTTCTCGTTACGTGCTGTATATATCAACCCAATCTGGAGTCACAAATACAGGCCTTTTCGGTTTTGAATATGTTATTATCACATTACAGTAGACGTCCAATGTGTCGCTACATATGGAAGTTTTCCATTCGGTGTTGATCTGACGCATCATCGTTGTTTTTCTTTGCTCTGCGTCACAACAACTATCACCACCGCCGACACCACCGCCACCGCCGACACCACCGCCACCGCCGACACCACCGCCACCGCCGACACCACCGCCACCATGACTACAATATCGTTTCCGGGTCTCCTGCACTCGCCTTATGTCACAGTGCAGGATATATCCGGCAGGGAGATCAATAATCATTAAAAATGAACGAGTACGTTTCACACTATAATTGGCGCAGCTTCATAACATTGACGTCACTCGAATGAAGACCGTCAACATGGATATTGATTATTGGGTGTCAATAAAGTGATTCATACGACATAATACCAGACTCTGATGTATTACAAACATCCGTAGGTTACCTGGAAAAAGGTTTGTCTTAAAGTATTGGAAAGAAACTGACTCATAACTGCTCCAGTTCACGGCTGCGAGAGTTCGGGCAACTGACCAAGCTCACGACTACGAGAGTTTGAGCAACTGCTCCAGTTCACGGCTGCGAGAGTTCGGGCAACTGCCCAAGCTCACGACTACGAGAGTTTGAGCAACTGCTCCAGCTCACAACTCCGAGAGTTCGGGCAACTGCTCCAGCTCACGACTGTGAGAGTTCTGGCCAAGACAACGACGAGTGCTCAGCCACGTGCAACCTTTCCAAAAATGTGTGGCAACGCGGACCGAATCACTTTGAACTAGACGAGGTATAAACGACTGAGATGTTTGTTTTCACAAACTGCATATTCTAGGAAACAACGGAAGCAACGTCTGACAGAAGCATCTGATGGCAGACAGGAAGACTCTGTACTCCCTGCAAGTATACGAGTAGGTGTCACCACGTGAACTTCCCCGATTCCTAGCTTCCCGCTATGCATCGCTAACGTTTGAGGACTGTGGACAGATGCTACGCTCGCGTGCGGAAACATGGCATTTCCCGGAGCACTCGGTTCGATCTCAGTACATATTAGTCAATGTATCGACGTGTTAAATAATTAGCAACACGATAAAATTAGAGATGAGATGCGTGACCGGTACTAAAAATAAATTCTCCGTTCAAACGTTAAAACGTTCTGGCAGCAAATGCACCGTTGACTAAACGTGGGAGTTTGTTGCAAGGCACAGGTGTTAATTACTGAAGGTGTTACCATGCAGAACACTAAGCATTACTTCACCGAGGAAATTACAATGTGTTCCGCCGATTGTTCATTGGTGAAATGACCGTGTTTACCTTGTGTAAATGATACATTGCATATCAGTGTTCAAACAGCGAACGGGAACGTGTCCCTAGGGTCCACTGCAGTGAAGACTTATCGTCTGTAACTCCATGTAAGCGATATCTGGCGGCGACAGTGGATTTCACAGTCTGTCCCGTTAATAAACCACATTGTATTGGTTTTCGTCGCGTGGGGCCAGCGACGAAAGCATAACGATAAAAATGTCGGCCTGAATCTTCATCTTTAAATCGGATATCAACTTTAATCAGCGCCGAATTTCATCAGGCAATAAGTCGCGATATTCGGGTTTTTTCCTGATTGCATGAGGCACTTTATAATGAAAGTTGTGCGTGTGCATATAGGCCTATTTAGATGACAAGCGAGCAAAGGGAAGAAGAAGAAGAAAGAAGATGACAAGACTTCCGCTGAGATGATGTTGCTCACATTTGACCAAGTCTCAGACAACGTGATTCGTCAACGAACAAGAGACACGTGTATGAGTTGTCTCTCGACACGTCTTCAACAAACGGTGTTTCCATTTGTGTTTTCCAGTAACGTGTGAACCCAATAGGCAGACAGACAGCGAGGCAAGGAGTAGGGGCAGGGTGGAAAGGAGGGAGGGATGGATGGAGAGAGGGATGGAGGTGGGAGAGGGGTGAGGGAAGGAGGCAGCGAGGGCTGATGGAGGAAGGGTGGGGGAGGGACGGGTGAGGGAGGAAAGGTGAGGGAGGGACGGGAGGAACGGGGAGGGAGGGAGGGAGGGAGGGAGGGAGGGAGGGAGGAAGGGAGGCAAGCAGGCAGGCAGGCAGGCAGGCAGGCAGGCAGGCAGCCAGGCAGGCAGGCAGGCAGGCAGGCAGGCAGGCAGGCAGGCAGGCAAGGAGAGCGGGACGCAGGCAGAGGAGACTTAAGGTAAAAGGACGGGACTGACTTACACAGACAGATTCGCAGGGGATGGGGGATGGAAGAAGGGACATGTTGAGACATAACACAAATGGAGAGATAGAGAATTCGAAAGTACACATGTGCGTGCGTGAGTGTGTGCGTACGTGCGCGTGTCCATCGAACAGTGGGGCTGTAATCGCGACTGTTCAGTGATCTGGAAATCCAGCATTTAACTCTGCACAAGTCAATGAAAGGCCCAGTACGTGATAACACGCTACGCATAGTAAAACACACCGTTATAGCATAATAACAACTGCCGTAGAAACGACCTGGCGGAGAGCGATAAACATTTTAATACAACGATGAACCTACGGCTAATAGCGCTGTCAATATTTGTGTTTTAGTGCCAACTTGTAGTGACATTGTAACGCTTTTAGCGAGTAATGAGGTCGACTCGTGCAACCGACGAGGCATGACACTAAACTCTTTATATTAGTTTATAGGTGTGCGTGTGCAATATGTTATAACTATTACTTGTGTACAGGTGTGATTATTGTGCCCCGGGTACCTGGTGCAGTACTGAAGTGTGCGCGCGTGTGTGTGTATAGCAACACACAATCAGCCGGGGGTTTCTGCGATGATTTCTAAAAATGTTTGCAGTTCTTCTCTCAAAAAGTGGTTCGAACCCCCGACCCCCCCACCCCGAGGACTGGCATGTAAAGGTACAAAGTCCGATCGTTTTTATCGTAATAGTAGCCCCACTTTTTAAGAGAAGAACTGTAAACATTTTCAGAAATCATCGCAGAAACTCCCGGCTGATTGTGTGTTGCCATACACATACATACGCACGCACGCACGCACGCACGCACGCACGCACGCACGCACGCACGCACGCACGCACGCACGCACGCACGCACGCACGCACGCACGCACGCAAGCACTCACGCACGCACGCACACACACACAGTTCACCATGCTGCCATGTAGTGGCGCAAAAGGTTACATACGGCCATACTAAACAATTCAACCAAAGGGATGGCCCAGTGCACCCCTAAATGCGCCGCTGCCGTTATGTGTTTAATTTGAACATCTTGACTTGAATAACATGTCTACATTGCGTGCTGAACGAATAAATAGTATAGTTTATATTATGTAACATGATTTTACCAAAGCGATCAGTCAATACAGAATCTTCAAAAATGTCAAATCGATTTACGAAGAGAATCGAGACTATACAGAAACAACAGTTATTCCGAGAAACTGTTCACAGTTGGATACCGTCGTTACAACGTGCAGAAAAATCAACGTGGCACAGACGTGGTTACTGAGGCACATTATCTATGGATTGCCTGGAACATTAGAAGATAATATAAAGCAAGACGTGTCATAGAAAACTGAAATGTCAACACATATGAAAATATATTTAAAGGGTTACAGAAACCATAGCTAAGAAACGTTGTCGGATTAGGCACATTTGGAGAGAAGTAAAATATATAGAAAACTGAAATGTCAACACATATGAAAATATATTTAAAGGATTACAGAAACCATAGCTAAGAAAAGTTGTCGGATTAGGCACATTTGGAGAGAAGTAAAATATATAGAAAACTGAAATGTCAACACATATGAAAATATATTTAAAGGAT
The DNA here is from genome assembly GCA_963662155.1 of Lamellibrachia columna. Taxonomy (NCBI): domain Eukaryota; kingdom Metazoa; phylum Annelida; class Polychaeta; order Sabellida; family Siboglinidae; genus Lamellibrachia; species Lamellibrachia columna. Next base: position 12,316,800 of record OY759262.1, on the reverse strand, counting down.
TACAGAAACCATAGCTAAGAAACGTTGTCGGATTAGGCACATTTGGAGAGAAGTAAAATATACACAGACTGTACATAAATAAGAATATTAAATCAAGCAGCGACATAAAGCGACGGACGTCATCTGTCAACGTCAACTGCTAAGACGTCAACTGTTGTAAGAGAGAAAACAATAGGAAACACTTAACTGGAACAAGTAACAGGATCTTGCTGTACGTTTTAGAGTAATACCGTAAGTGTTAACAACTGAAGTCATAAAATACCTCGTTGTGATTTGTTTGTGCAGTAGTAAAGGGCACATCGGACGTTAATACGCTAAGTCAGACATTAGGCCTGTCATGTCGTCACATATTACATTAGGCCTGTCATGTCGTCACGTATTACATTATGCCTGTCATGTCGTCACGTATTACATTAGGCCTGTCATGTCGTCACGTATTACAGGAACCGATTTTAGAAGGCGTGCGCAAGTTAACATTGGCCAATGTAATTTTATTGAGTTACTTTGCTCACCTCCCACCCATCTCCACCCGTCTCCACCCCTCCCCCATCCCTCGCTCTCGTTCTCCACTCACCTCCCACTCCCGCCAAATTTCTCTTCACGCAGTCCTCCCTTCTCAGTCCCGGTTATCCTCTTATCTTTCTACCCTGCGCTATAAGCGCATCCGCTCTCGTCGTCATCCACCCCCCCTCCATTCTTTGCCCGTGTCCAGCCCAGTTTAACAGGCTACTCACCAGCTCCCTCTTGATATTATCTTTCACACCAGTTCCCTCCCTCAACTACTCCTGCTCCTCCTTCCTGCTTGTTCAAAGTACGTACACTGTTACGTACACTGTTACGTACACGGTTACGTACACTGTTACGTACACTGTTACGTACACTGTTACGTACACTGTTACGGGCCACTACGACAACCACGCGCTCGCTGGAAGGACACATCATAAACCCACATTTGAAGACTACCAATACACAACATAAAACGTTTAACTAATGCATCGTGCCATGAGTAAAGATTTTCTTCTAAACACGACTATTCAGATTACTTGCTCAACGTTTCGTATAATCTCGATAGTTGTGTTTCGAAGAAAATCGTTACTGCAACTATTCCTTAGTTGTGGTTCAGGTTTCTGCACCATAGGATAAAACTGGTTCGTGAAAATGTTAAAGTTGGTAGATATATATATATATATATATATATATATATATATATATATATATATATATATATATATATATATATATATATATATATATATATATATATATATATGCACACACAACTAAGGAATAGTTGCAGTGCGGGCTACGGAAAGGATATTGTCAGGAGTCACCAAGAAAGACAAAGAAATTTACAAACACATACTTACGAGATAAACTAGTTTCCAAGATATAATAAAGGAGATCAAAACCAAGCAATGGATATGGCCGGGGCACCTCGCTATGAGATATAACGAAAGATGGACCAATAGAATAAAAGAATGGACACCAAGATAATAACAGACTGGACACCAAGATAATAACAGACTGGACACCAAGATAATAACAGACTGGACACCAAGATAATAACAGACTGGACACCAAGACAGGGCAGGGCAGGGCAGGGCAGGGCAGGGCAGGGCAGGGCAGGGCAGGGCAGGGCAGGGCAGGGCAGGGCAGGGCAGGGCAGGGCAGGGCAGGGCAGGGCAGTGGAATGATGTGCAGTGCAGGGCAGGGCAGGGCAGGGCAGGGCAGGGCAGGGCAGGGCAGGGCAGGGCAGGGCAGGGCAGGGCAGGGCAGGGCAGGGCAGGGCAGAACCATACATAGATCATGAAATGATGAAGAACTGCATAATATGTTTGTACAGTACTTCGAGAAGTTAATAAAATATATTTTGTTGCTTTCGTTTCAAAATGTTGTAAGTAAGATATTGACTAAAAACGCGCGTTAAAAAAACTAATTCAAAAAAGCAACTGTTTTCGTGTCGCGTGTCGCATCCACGGAAGCCACACATTAACGGAAAGTTAAAATTGTACGACAAAACGACTAAACTGTCTTTTACCACGTGTTACTTTCCAGCTAAATTGTTTGAAGAAGAAACAGACGGCGACGAAGAACAACACAAATAAATGCAATTTATATGTAACAACAGTTGTGGACCAACCAAAATAACTGGCATTGGAGATGGCGAATGGAGGTTAAATCTAACAATATATCAAATTCATATGTTGCGCTCGTAAACCATGTGTATTTTTCACAACCCCTGCCTCCCGTAGGCTACTTGGATACAAGCTTCCACGAGACAGCGGTAGCGACTGGTCGGTGTCGCACGCACGGCCAGAGCACAGCGCCCACTGCGGGAGCCGGTTTATTGCTACGCGAGACTAAAGACGACCGCCCTGCCCCGTCACTCGACACTAGACATGATGGACACCACCTCAACGAAACAACACTTCTCGGTCGTCACTGGCGGCGCGTGGATGTTATCGGACCCTGCCTTGCTGGACTCGGCCGGACACCGGGGCGGAGCCAGTTGAACGACTTGACGAGTGGCTGACGTCCCCCGACGTCGTCGCTGCCGGGCGGGCGGCGTCCACGAGCGCTGTCTGCGTGGGTTTCTTGCACTGCGCGCACGGCTTTCGTGTTCCGTCGTCCGGCAAATTTACAATCTCGAAATTGCGACGCGTGGTTCGGCAACAATTGTTCGCGACGTCATCATTGGCACCGGTTGACACTCGGATAATTAGTTTACGGCGACACGGCGTAAAAAGAGCGAATACTGATGCGTGAAACTGATTTGCGGATTAGAACGATCGACGAATAACGGCGCTCGCCTGGCGCGCTCCGATAACGTGGCAAAGTGCCGCTGATTAAAGGTGTACCGTCCACTTGAGATGCGAAGCGCACCGACGCCACGGATACATCAAGACTGTAGGTGTGTCATGTCAACGTTGGCGGCGCTGTCGTCTTTATTGTTGTCCGTTGTCGTATTTAGCAAGGCAGTGACGCCACTCGTCTAGTAGTTTCCTAACATACGCGTCCGCGAAGCAATGTCGGACAGAGAACGATCGCGCTGTCGGGTCCGTCGCTCGGCCAGCATTCTCTTTCTCGCCCTGCTTCTCTTTGCATTGGCCGACGCCGTCGTGGCCCCCGGCGGAGATCCGGTCGAGAAACGCCGGAGCATCCCGATCTTGGAGAACGTTAACTATCCCCAGACTGGATTCAAGCGGATGTCGTCGATACCGCTCAGAGAACAGCCGAATCTGAGCGCTGGAAAGTATCGTCACGTGATTCGCGGAAGTCGGAAGGCATTCGCCGTCACCAAGTCGAAGTACCTCAAGGTACGGTAAAGTCACATTTACGGTTCATAACAAACCGTTGATCCGTTTCCAAAATAAATTGTGCGACATAATTTGTTATAACAAATACACGGACTGCACAAAAAAACCGTTACAATCCTGTTTCTTTATATATTAAAAGTACATCTTAGTATACTGTTTAGCACTCCTAGAGATGCCATGAACTTCACTCGCGCATGTATTTTACTGTGATCATGGTAAATGCGCATGCCGATCAACTACGTAGGCCCTATACATGTTTGTATTTCGCTTACGTTGTACGCTTCGTATATTGTACATTCATATCCCATCGTCTATGTGACTTTCTGGTCATCCACACCGATGATATTAAATCAGATTTAACATGATTACATTGCACCAAGCGCCATGCATTTCTTACTGCGTCTGACAAAACTCGGAAAAACACCGCATATGTAATGCGATATCATATGGGGCCCGCTCCTTGTTTACCTACTTGAGGTTGTCACGACATATTACGCAAACACTCGACTGAATTGTTCATGGCTTAATTAAGAAACGTAAAATATTGGGTAACAATTAAGCTACCAATGTCTCAATGACGTCATCATCATGTCCACTCTAGTGGGAATTTTGCCGGCAAATACTTCATTTCGTTTACTTTTTTTACTTATCGTTATCCATTACCCGGCACCTGTGTCTACATCGCTGCTACAGACGCAGTTTCTGTATGGCCAATCTCGAAGCTCATTGGTCTGTGGTCGTTTGTAGAAGGAGTGGTGCAAGACGGAACAGCTGAAGCAGGTGATCCGAGAAAAAGGATGCCGGAAAAGGAAGATCATCAACCGCTTCTGTTACGGCCAATGTAACTCGTTCTTCATACCAAAGAGTACCCACCGTGGCATGCAGGTACGTTAGGAGACGCTAACTGGCTCGTAGGACGCATTACAACTAGAGAGTCTTGAAGAAATTGAAACCTAGAGGCAAACGTGTATATTCTAGTGCAATTTGAGTATTTATCTATAACTTTTCCGAAGGAATATTAATAACCTCTCAGGTTATGGACAGAGCCCCATAGGTGATGCATAAGGAACATCACGTATCGTTTAGCCAAGCATTGGTCAGGCCCAAGCCTACGTGCCCCGCTTCCTACGACCCTGGTTTTGTCTCTTCTGTATTAAGCACGACTTACACACAGCCTTCATGCTTTGTGGCGCCGATCGGTGTCTTAAGATGTGTGGTCAAGTTTCTTCAACAATAAAAAGCTAATGCCCTAAGACAAGTCACGACGAGATGAATATCGTGTCGGTAACTGGTGAGACGGCGGCCGGCGAAATTGTTGTCGCTTCTCGGTGGCTAAAGGGATTGTTTTACCTGCATATATAACTAATAGTTTGTGATCATGGGCTAGTGTTGCCTCTGGTATGAGCCCCCCGCCGCAGCCTCAAGCTGGGTTGATGTATCGATGTACATGAGGTCGTCGTACGTTTGAGGGAGCCGGTATCGGTCTTCGTCCCGGTACATTACCCAGTAGAACCACATGGTAGACTCAGAGGGGGGTCTGAGGGGTAGAGAGAATGAACTGGAACGAAGGCTGGTACCGTCTGAATAGCCACCCAACCCGAGGCCGCGACTTGGGATACCCAACCCAGCGACAACACCTGCGCACGACTAATGCCGTGCTGCCATCTAGCGGTAACTAGTCTAATAAATACTGCTGAAACCCACAACAGAAACAAAGAAAACTGTACCGTGAAAAATTATAAAAATATCTATTGGAAATGTAAAATTGTTAACCAACATTAATCATAAAGACAACTTGGTGTTTAGAATCCCACTATCGAATTAACCATTTCTGTTGCGACGGACGCGCGTCTCGTTTCCTATCCTGAATCACCATCAGCCATGATGTACATTTCAAGAAAACTACGAACCGCGACTTTTCCTGTTGTAAATATAACACCAATGCAGTATCTTTTAAAATGTCTTTATCGATGTTGTTCAAAGCAAACTGCAGTTACAAAGTAAACTGCCGTGGCAATGTTTTATATCCTTTTTAAGTTGGAATAAAACCGAATATATACCCTTTAACGAGTAAAAAATGCATCGACCCCATGATATATATATATATATATATATATATATATATATATATATATATATATATATATATATATATATATATATATATTAATTCACTAAACTATATTATCTTACATTATCTTGCATAGGTTAATGTTAACTAACGTTACATAAAGTTGCCCTGAAATGAAATCACAGCTCTAGTTCTAAGAATGTACCCTTAAATCACCAAAATGTTGTGTGCATCAACATGCGTTGGGCCCAGAAGACGTTGAATTTGTCTCAAAGATGGTTTACTGGCAACGTCTTGAGTGCCCCCCTCCCGGGGGGGGTTTGGTTTGCATCTATGTTTACATAATTGTAGTAATGGCTGTTGGTGTATAACATTGAATTTTGTGTAACAAAAATGTAAGCATTTTTGTTCAGTTCTTTTCGTTTCTATACGAAATCACTTCTTAATGATCTACGCCAGTATACATGGGGTGAACCACCCTCAACGTTGTCTGTGTCTCTCTCTCCCCAACAGACGGCCTTCCGCTCATGTTCCTTCTGCAAGCCGAAGGTGACGTCATGGATCACGGTGACGTTGCTTTGTCCTGGCCAGAACCCGAGGATCAAACGCAAGCGGATCCAGCGGATCAAGCAGTGCAGTTGCATGGCCCAGACACTCAACTGACGCTGCTGGACGCCTGGATCTGGATCCCGGACTGGGATTCGCCGGACTGCATGGGTTAATGTTTGCTTCCGCGCCACATTTGACGTTGGCGGCCATGCGCTGACCGCCACAGACGAAACTGGACGCGGACGAAGCCCCGCGCGGGGCAACGTCGTTGTCTGCTGGCGTTGACGGGGGTGGGGGGGGGGGGGGTCGTTCAAGGTGGTACCACGTGTGGTACGAGGTTTCACGTTAGCTGGTACGCGGTGGTCAGGAAGCGGGCCAATGCCATCCCATAATTGACGCACTTCTCGAAAAAAGCATTTGCAAGAAACCCCGCGATGCTAGTGATAGACGCGTTTGGGGCAAAGACGCCGTAGCAGAAAACGACATTCGTGCAGATTACCACAATACCGCGCACAGGACATATTTCGTCGCGAACGAAGCTGTTGAAATGCCATTTTGAAATAGCGCCGCTTGCCGAGGAAACGATGAAACTGGCTCGCCTGTACCGGATGTTGTCGTACGGGCGATGCGATACCGGTTAACAAGACTGGCGTTGAGTACGGGACGACGCCAAAGACGACGAAAGTAAGAAGTCGGCTGTAATCCATCGCTTGACCGCAGACAGACGCTTGACCGAGAAAGATGTACGGATAAACAAGATAAAACATTCCAATTGGTGGGAATCATTCCTAGAACAGAAAACTCGGAGGACTGCGCCAGGTGTCTATGTGTTGCTGCTTGGTGGAACTACGGGTGTAGGAAGGAGGCAGTTGGAGACGTCAGGAATTAATCATCATTCTCTCTTATTCCGATATTTATAAAACATAAACCAGTTCGACGGGGTTTTATAAATGACAATGCTAAGTACGACAACGAAAAGTAATGAATATATATTGGAATTATAAGCCTAATAGTGTCCACGGATTTTTTTTGATGTGCGACAAGTGTCAAACTGTCCCCTCAGTAGGATGTTGGACGGTGTCAGGGATAAACCGACATTCGGTGATGTGCAATTTTTTTTGTTCTAATAACAATCCACCGATGGTCTTTGTAAACAATGAAGAAAAGTCACCAACTGTCCGCCAAGCTATTTAACCCAGTTAGAAACGAGCGCCATGCGTCGGCGATCGTCAACCGAATACATTTAACCAGAATAAACAAGATGCCCCCAAAAACAACAACTCCAGATGGAAAAGGGACAATAACCAAAATCTGTTTTGAAGACGAATTCGCACGAGATTCGCCTGCAATTGAAATCGGACGTTTCGTCGAATCGAAATTGTTGTTTCGACGAAGCGTTGCATAACAGACGATGAACGGGCGAGTTTGGCGGCGGCGAGGTAGACGTTTGCCAAGAGGACGCCCGGAGACGTCGGCGCCGCTCGACTGCAGGCGCACCGTGAGTGGAAACTCGACACTGCGCCATCCTCGAACGTTGGCGCCACTGTCCATGCCGCGACCCCTGTGTACAGGGGACTGTGCCAAAAGTACCCGAACATCGAAAATAACGAGAGAGCTACACCGATGCGTATTGGTGGAACGATCCCTACAAGTCACGTGTTTTGAACAGACTAGTCATGTGTGTTGGTGCATTGGCCTTCACTGTTGTCTCTCTAACGATTACAGTATACTGTGTGGGCTGTTTAACAGCGAAATTATGATATCTACTGGACGTCTGTCGATGCCGCAGCTTGCAAATGTAAACGTTCCTCAGATATGAAGATGAAATAATCAGAAACATTGAATGTAAACGTGGTACTGTGCAAATAATCTCCTTTGTTTTGCGCTGTACGAAACATGGACGCAGCAATGGGACGAACTTTGTCCTCTTCAGAAATGTGTAGTACCAAGACTGTCTTAACTGACTTTGAGTCAGGTATGCTCGGTATGAGAGACACACATAGTTTACTTATTAATACCCATCAATCGTGACTGTGCGGTCTCATCGTATTCACAAAAGGCAGTTGACACTGGCCTTTCCAGCGGGACGTTTGATAGCGTATTATGTACCATGCCATGTCTCCGTCGGACTCATAGAATACGATTCAGTCCTGAACAAAGCCTCTGGCGCCGGTGTGTGGCCAACAGATAGTTACTTATATTATACGTATTTATTTATTTATGCGTTACGCGTGTAAGAATCATCCAGCAGAAAGTCGCATTAACTTTAGACGTAACAACAATGTAAATACTCGTAAATATTATGTGCATACTTTTTTTGAAAATCGTTTACAATCCGATACGTTTGTCTGTTGTCATTTAAGTATAGATCAGGTTACGTTATTTATTGCTACGCTTGTGGTATGTGTCCTTTTTATTGTGTTAGAGGCGTTTTGTACTTTACATGAGCAATTATTAAAGGAACACCCATTATCTGCCCACGAGGGCGGGGCTACGGAAGTTGAACCTTTAACGACATTCCTAATGGGAATGTAACATCTCACAGAACGCCCATTTCAGCTAAAAGAGGAAATAAATGTTGACGACTGTCCCTCGATAGATGTAGGTCTACCAATTTAGCTCGGTGGAAACACGTCTCCCTCGCAATGCCTGCTCAGGCGCCAAGCAGTAAGTAGCGGATGCACAGTTAAATAGGTTTTGAGTAGATCCCCCGTCATGTCGACAGTCAGCCGAGATTCTTCAAACGAACTAGCAGCAGGAAATATCTTAGGATGTAGGTAAACTAATGCCCCTAATGGTTTAGTAAAACTGATTACCGTATTGCTACCGTTGTTGCTGATGATGCAACTCTTCCTGTTCTGCTGTTACTGTTACACCACCGTCATCATCATCAGCATCATCATCATCATCATCATCATCATCATCATCATCATCATCATCATTACCACCACCACCATCATCATCAACAACAACAAACTACTGCTACTAGTGTTTGAGAAAAAATGGCGTTGTTTATTTATATAATTAAAGTTTTAGATGGTGTTTACTGGAATGAGAATTTTCATCAGTAAAACCACCTGTCGTGCGAAATCAAGCGCACTGTAGAACCTGTCTTGGGCGACCGTCCTTCTTCAAAGACAGGTGGTCGCACAATACAGTTTGTTGAGGGCAATGGCAACATCGTATCTGAATAATGCTGATAGACTAACAATTTTGTTGTTGTATTTGCACAAAACTGCTTTTATTCAATGCATTATGTTTGGAATTCAGCAATGAATTCTAACAGTACTGATGTACGTTCATACGTATGTGCTGTATTTGTCCTATGTATTCGGTCGGACACTATTTTTCGGACACCCAAAAGTGTTTTTATTATTTTTAGCTTTTGTGTACCATAAGTTTTCAGACACCTCTGTAAATATAATGTTCTGTTCTCATGACATTATTCAATATTATTCAAAGCGAAACAAAAGTCATAGTTTTCGGCCTATGCATCTATACGACTTACTAAAACATAACTATTTGTAACTACTTTTAAGAATATTACGCCAGTGGTTTATTAGGAAAACCTTGTTCAACATACAACATCTTAGTGTCATGGGCTGCGCCGTACTTGTTAGATAATCCTAGAACTGCGCATGCGCCTATCGGTCGCGCAGGCTAACACATCAGCCCTCGGTCATTGGGAGAAATGACTGGAATCTCCCATTTTAGAACACATTCTGAGTAAACCACTGGTGTGATATTCTTAATTTCAGTTGCACGTGGTTAATTTTTGTTACCTGTGCATAACCCCAAAACCATGACTTTTGTTTCGCTTTAAAAACGGTAACACAAACGCGCAATCCACACTTGGTAACGGACTCTTTGTGGCGGTGGTGGATGAATCGCATTGATAGCCTGTCACCTGATGGTGGTTATCATGACTATTCATCAAGTCGCGACTAGCGGAGAAGTAGGAAACATGCCAGTACCAAACACAACTCCATTACACGTTGCACGTGAAAGATATCCAGTCTCTGGAAAACACCAATTTCCCTGAAAGGTTAGAGAACCAATCCCTACAAGTCATATAAAGTCAATAAACGCGTATTCTTGGAAACCATTGGTGTACACATTCTTCGAAACCATTGGTGTACACATTCTTCGAAACCATTGGTGTACACACTGCCAGTTGAACCTGATCCAGTGTAACTGGGTACACCACTGAAAGGTAAGTTGGCCGTATCGTGGCACCGAACAAATACATAAATCAAAGTATCTATCCAGACTAAGAAAGTTGAGGAATGTAACCATGACAAAGACAGGCTAAAGAACTTCAAGCAGCGGTGTACACAGTGTCCTAGTGAGTTAAGAAACCTTGTAGTATGGGGGACCGGGGCTACTTGTTACAATTTTCATGACGACTGTTTACAGTCACAGTAAATGTAGAATTTACATTACCATTCACATGAAAAATTAAGAAACAGACGAACCACCGAATGAAGAGGAAGTAAAGACTCAGACGTGTTTATTTATCTCATAATAATATGAAAAATGTAAAATCCATGATAAGTTCAGTGAGACACCAATTAAGCTAACCAGTACTGCACCCTGGGGGGCTTGTAGAGAAGGGCGAACTGGATCGAAGCCGTGTTTTGTAGAAGCCACTACCGCCCTCTGTCGAATGTATATGTATTAAAATGTCCAAACACGTTTCGCGGGCTTCTTGCGCAATTTCACCTAGCAACACAGATAGTGATTGTCTGGAGGGGGGGTCACTCTGCGCATTTGAGAATATACTTGTCAAACCGACCCACCTCTCAACTAGTTTTACATTTTTGTCAAAAAGACACCCTTTTCAATTTGAGTGGATCAAAATACGGTAAGATGAGGCAAGACGATTATATGCGAAGCTATATATGAGACAAATAAATATTAAAATCAAATTATGATATTACAAACGCGTAGAGAGGGAGGGGCGTCTTGCCGTGTGGGTGGGCCTTTTACCCCATGATAAGAACCTCCGCCAAAATGGCAAAAACGTTTTCCAGAGAGTTTATACGTCAACACTTTCAACACACGGAATGTACCTAAGATACTGACAAGATCATTCATAGCACATATACGATGATTATATATATATAGAACACCCTCCTTCCTCATTGCTCGACACAACCATAATATATATATATATATATATATATATATATATATATATATATATATATATATATATATATATATATATATATATATATATATATATATATATATATATATATATATATATGGTTGGGTCGAGCAATGAGCCCCCTAAAGGGATCGTCGTATGCGGGAGAGAATCATTTCGGTACACACACACACACACACACACACACACACACACACACACACACACACACACACACACACACACACACACACACACACACACACACACACACACACACACACACACACACACACACACACACACACACACACACACACACACACACACACACACACACACACACACACACACACACACACACACTTCTCTCCCTTGAGGGGGCTCATTGCTCGACCCAACCATATACATCTTTTTATGTGTAAACTATGAACTGTTCCATTATATAGATTAATTCTCTAACAAATTATATATAAATGGGATCTCTCAGTGTCACCATTTATCGTAAAATCGCGTTTAGAGATCTCAAAATATATACCCTTAATTACCCAGTAAGTGTGATATGTTATTTTATACACTAAATGCGTTACGATCGCTAATTTGCGTTGAACCCAAAAACATACCCCATAAAACATGGAATTTGTCTCGTGGAAGGTATACTGGCAATGCATGGAGTGGCCCCAGGCGTGCTAAAGGGCAATCGACGCTGTTATGACGTCACGTGACGAACGATCGAGGACCCTATTCCGGACAGCTCATTCTTTCAGTCATACAGACAGCAGGGCACACCGCACACACCAAGGCTAGCGATGGCAATGCTGTATTTAGTCGACATCGAAGCGGCGTGCCGGGTCGAGGCGTTGTTGGAGGCGACGAGAGAAGTGTCGTCGTGTAAAGTCGTGTACGGCTTGAAGGTACGGAGTACTTGTTATTCTGCGTAGTTTGCAGTGTCCAGTCCTCCGACTTGGTTTGCAGATTGTTTTATACAACATAAACAAGGGCAAGTTTGAAGTGTAAACGTGAGTTGAAATACCACCGTCTGCTTGGCGATGGAATTGATGGTTTATAAGCAACGATTGATAAACTCCGTAGTCGACGTCATACAAGGAATCGGCACGTCTCCAGCGACTGACCCGTGTTGTCACCCGGCTGACGGGTGTTGTTACCCGGCTGACCCGTGTTGTCACCCGGCTGACGCGTGTTGTCACCCGGCTGCCCAGCGACCTGTCACGAAGGTTGATGCCGCGGCTGTCGTCGTTTGAAGGTGTTGTAGTTTTCAGTGGAAATATTAGCGATTAAACCATAACTTAGCAGAACTTGTAATGAAAATAATTATCAGAGGTGCCAAGTCTCCTGCTTTGGGAAGGATATCTTCGTTTTGTACCTGCTTAACCTTTTTCAAATAATCTCCTTGTCGAAACAGTTCCACATTTTCTCTTAAAAGTGGCTCACTGATGCATAACATGGCACAGTTGAAACCTTAACTTTTCAAATATGTCCGCATTGCGGGAGGTGATCCCCTTCCAGAACACCCTCCTTCCTCAATTTCATCTCCAGCAGGAAATCGTCTTCCTCTCAATTCTTTAACTTAGCACATCTGAACGACAGAAAATGTGATTCCCAGCCAGCTATCTGCTATTAAGATGGTTGGTTGTCATGCGCTTGACCGATATTTCACGTAGGCCTGGTGACATGATGACAATGAAGCCAATGGAAGGGTACCCGGGCATGGTAATAATATTGGTGCTGGGGACAGTCCATCTCGACCACAGCCATTATCCAAATATTATGATACCACGACGTAAATGAAGACTAATATATCAACATATAACATTTCAGAGAATACACAGACGGTGTAACGCAGATGCACATCGAGAAGAAGACACTACGATAATAGCACTCCCGGGCCAGCATGCCCATGTACACGTACACGTGGTACACCAAGGCAGACACGCAGCCATGTTCTGCTGTACACCCTGTTCGGCGTGTACACGTAATCGCAATGTGGCATTCCCTGGCTAGCACTTGCCCAGCTAGCAAGTATGAATTCTGCAGGGTACCCTGATTGGCGTGCACGTACCGCGATACACCCGTGCCTACGTGCACACGTACCGCCGCACAACGAGCAAATACGTCAACGTGTACACGTGCCGCGACACACTCGCGTATGCACACAACGTTACGTAAGACGCACCAACAAATACACACCTGATATTTGCGGCCCTAGGTCAAGTGTGTGTTCACACTGACTAGAGAGCACTATTTTAATCCACGTAATACTTATTGTAGTGTGGCCCTCGTGTCACACTTACTGTCCTTCTGCACCACGGTGTTGTCTTCTTCTTCGTAGCCTCAACATGCTGAGGTACATGCAGACTGATAGGCGAACACAGAAATAATAACTTATATAAAATTGTTTGCCTCCAAAGTCTTGGACAATGAAGTGTCTGAATGTTACTCTTAAATGCATCCAGACTGTTTAGACTAACAATGTGTTGATGGAGGCAGCTCCAAAGTCGAGTAGTACTGGGGGGGGGGGAGAGAATATAAGAGGTAATTGCAGTAAGGGATATGATAGGCTATGGAATGCTAACTCCTACTAGGAATATTCATAGGAACAAAGTATTTATTTGAAGGTATTCCCACTAGACCATAGATCAACTATTCTGTACATCATGCAAAGCTTAGCATCTGCACTGCGGTATGCTGACAGCCTCCTTCCCTATGTTTGTAACATGTCTGTCACACTAGAAACATTGTGATGACGATGCAAGACATGCCGGGCTGCACGACGTTGAATTATTTCCAACTTATTCATTTGCGTCTATGTGTACTGATCCCAAACAGTACTGCTGTTCTCCAGAAGGGGTTTGACACGGGCAACGTAGGCTTGTGTTTTTATTTTGATGGATTGAACTTGTAAGGTTCTGCGAAGGAAGCCTGCCAATATATTTGCTTTTGATGAGATGTTGTTTATATGGATATTTCACTGAAGATATGAGGTTATTGTAACTCCGATATATTTAGCCTGCGAGAAAGTTTCTAATATTTGACTATGAAGAATATACTTATTGTTAATCATGTTTCTGTTTCTGGTTATTGGTATTACATGACATGTTTGAGGATGGAACTCCATTTTCCAAGACATATCCTGTTTTGCAAGTTCACCCAGATCCTCCTGGAGCACAGCAGCATTTGATTTGGGTTTAAGAGCTAGATACGTTAAAGGGCAAATAACCTAATTGTAGATATTATATTATCGGAAATATCGCTTATATAAAATCTAAATAAAACATGGACCACGAACAGAACCCTGAGCTACCCCTGATGTTACTTTGACTTCGGAAGATGTTTCATCCTCTACCACCACTCTTTGGGTTCTATTTGACAACACAGATCTGATCCACGAATTTCTCTTACCCTGGATGCCATAGTGATGGAGTTTGTAAATCAGCTTGTTGCGAATATCTTATAAAATGCTTTTGAGGAATCCATCACTATGACATCGGTTTGTGTACCAGACTGCGTGTAGGTAACTATTGAATACATTGAATCCATTGTGTCTCACTAACAACTAAGAACGAAAGCCATGTTGAAGATGATGACTAGAGACTAGTCTACAGTTGTGTCTCACAAGACAACCAAGAACGAAAGCCATGTTGAAGATGATGACCAGAGACTAGTCTACAGTTGTGTCTCACAAGACAACCAAGAACGAAAGCCATGTTGAAGATGATACTAGAGACTAGTCTACAGTTGTGTTTCACAAGACAACCAAGAACGAAAGCCATGTTGAAGATGATGACCAGAGACTAGTCTACAGTTGTGTCTCACAAGACAACCAAGAACGAAAGCCATGTTGAAGATGATGACTAGAGACTAGTCTACAGTTGTGTCTCACAAGACAACCAAGAACGAAAGCCATGTTGAAGATGATACTAGAGACTAGTCTAGAGTTGTGTTTCACAAGACAACCAAGAACGAAAGCCATGTTGAAGATGATGACCAGAGACTAGTCTACAGTTGTGTCTCACAAGACAACCAAGAACGAAAGCCATGTTGAAGATGATGAATAGAGACTAGTCTACAGTTGTGTCTCACAAGACAACCAAGAACGAAAGCCATGTTGAAGATGATACTAGAGACTAGTCTAGAGTTGTGTTTCACAAGACAACCAAGAACGAAAGCCATGTTGAAGATGATGACCAGAGACTAGTCTACAGTTGTGTCTCACAAGACAACCAAGAACGAAAGCCATGTTGAAGATGATGACCAGAGACTAGTCTACAGTTGTGTCTCACAAGACAACCAAGAACGAAAGCCATGTTGAAGATGATACTAGAGACTAGTCTACAGTTGTGTCTCACAAGACAACTAAGAACGAAAGCCATGTTGAAGATGATACTAGAGACTAGTCTACAGCTGTGTTTCACAAGACAACCAAGAACGAAAGCCATGTTGAAGATGATATCTAGAGACTAGTCTACAGTTGTGTCTCACAAGACAACTAAGAACGAAAGCCATGTTGAAGATGATATCTAGAGACTAGTCTACAGTTTGAAGCCATATATTTAAAAAAATAGATTAGGGTCAAAGATAGTGCAGTTTTAACATCCAATTCTTTTATGACTCTAGACTTTATATTATCTGGTCATTGTACTGTGTAGCGTTCATATTGTGCAGAAGTTTAAGTACACCACTTTCGGTAAATTAAATGTCAGGCATTTCTGTTAATGTTGAGTTAGGTAGTAGTTCAGTTATTCTAGGTGATGAGTCATTATTAAAAACAGACTTAAGCTGTTGGCTCAGGATTTCTGCTTTGTCTGAGGATTTGAATGCAATATCCCATTTTGGTTTAGAGGTGATACGTCTGTGTTGTTTGAGCGGCATTGTTTCATATAAGTCCAACATCTCTGCACACCCTTGTTTTTATTGATTGTCATCAGTAGAGGTAATCATTTCATTGTCATACTTCCGATGTCACCAAACAACAATCACCTTTGGGTGGTCCATAGGTCAGGGGAATGTAGCTGGTCTGTACTAACGGAGTAGATACAGCATATGTAGTTTTTAGGATTTCAAATTGGTATTATTTTTGTAGGTCGTTGGCGAAAACAGACTCGTGCTAGGTACGTAATTCGTAAGTAGGATAGATCCACTTAATTGTTCATAATAAAAGACCGGCAAGTGTAATGAAGCGTACATTAGTTTGATTACGCCTATATTTAGCATACCCATATTAGTGCGGCACCAATGTTAATGTGTGTGTGAGGCCTCCCGGACAGGCCGACAGACACAGCCCGCCGGTTACTTCAGATCAGGCATGATTTTCACCAGATCTGAGATTGAACAAGATTGCAACAAACTGGTCAAATGGACGATAAAGCATTTGGCTGATCGAAAATCCAACAAGTACCACAAATGTTTGATTCATTATTAATGCAAGTATCCTTCAATGGCTTATAAATATTCACGCACACTCGCGCTCGCTCGCTCGCTCGCTCGCACTCACGCACGCACTCACGCACGCACGCATACATACACACACACTGCGCCTTTGTAAGTTATTTCTCGGTGACAGTTGTTGACGGAGACGTCGACAAGCTGACGGCAGCGATGGGGAGCTGCATGTCGGGAGAGAAAGTCAGCTGTTCCCCACTCCGTACCTACGATGGTTTCGCTCGCAACGTCCTGGGTGTAAGCGAGACCATCGCCAAACCCGACACACCGCGCATCACCGGAGAACACCTCTATTGGCTACACTTCCAGGTCGAATATAAAGGTAAAAACAAGTAGTCTACCAAATTATTACTTGGTAGCACTCGCATTGACTAGTCGTAACAGTCAACTAGATTAGGTTAACCAAGTATTTGGAAGAGAGATAGACTAGATGCGGATTTAGAGGGATTGTCCAAAATGAGTCAACGACTTATTATTTTGCAATGTTATTTCAACATACGGACACACGCACGCACGCACGCACGCACGCACGCACGCAC
The DNA here is from genome assembly GCA_963662155.1 of Lamellibrachia columna. Taxonomy (NCBI): domain Eukaryota; kingdom Metazoa; phylum Annelida; class Polychaeta; order Sabellida; family Siboglinidae; genus Lamellibrachia; species Lamellibrachia columna. The sequence continues at coordinate 12,299,712 of OY759262.1, read as the reverse complement.
GCGCGCACGCGCGCACGCACACCGTCTGCTCTCCAGACCACCGCGCCCCCAATGTTACATCGTGGATCCGCCCCAGATAAGGATGAATAGTCATTTGTACTTATTGCGGTAATCGTTGAGGTGGAACTTGTAAAACGGTATTAATAAGAATTATTAATTACAAATACTCAGCCTTTTGAAATTCAAATATAGAATGTGCATAGCTTTTGAAAAGTGATCATTCCACCGAAAACTGCCACTCGATGTTTCATCCACGGACTCTCACCATTTTTACCGTGGCACTCACTGTCTCATTCCTCATGCATGCTACCTAGGTGTCGTGTCAGTTGTGTTTCACCAAATAAAATAAACTGTGTAAGAGGTGTTTCACAAAATAAAATAAACTGTCATTTCGTAGTAATTTCTTTCATATTTACAACAACGTTAAAAAATTATTATAAAACCTGGCCAAAAAAAAATAAACTCAAAGTTTTAGTCACCTGGAATATTACTACGTACCTACTTCATTAACATCTTCTACTGAGACATAAATAGAATAGCTTCCCCAGTCACCTTAGGACCAAACTTACGTAACCGTACGACCTTCCACTTCGTAATATAACTTCTACATCTTTAAAAAACATGAAGTTAGTTACTTGATCGTCACTATTTAGATTTGTGACTGCCATTATGGAAACTTATCGGACGTAATTGGTTGGTATTGCACTGCTGTGTTATAGGTATGACCCAAGATGCACTCTTTCAGACGTGGAAAGAGGAAGCAGAAGCGGCATTGGGTCTGAGCAATAAAGGAATTCTGAAACTTTTCAAAGTTGTTGGACAACGAGTGGTACGTTTTGTATTCGTAATCCAAATAGTGGTTCGATCACTTTATCTTCTTTGGCTGCTTAATCTATGACAGTTTAACCGAAATGAAAATTTACAAGCTTCTGGCACATCATTTCAATACGTCGTTCTTACAATAATATAATAAGCCTATGCTGCATGAAATCGCACAGTTTTGCACAGTTTTGACCAGTCAAAAGCCAATGTTAGGTAAGTGTAAAGTAATTTTAGACAACTTAACAAGGCTGATGTCCAAAGCAGTATATTACAGTACAGTACAGTACAGTACAGTACAGTACAGTACAGTACAGTACAGTACAGTACAGTACAGTACACCCCAGATGACTTATGAACAGAGAAGTTATTGACTTAACCATAGTTCAACTTCTTCACCAATAGCGTGTAGCCAACGCAAGTCCGAGACTTGTCAGTTGTGTTGTTAAACACACAACTCTAACCGATGTTGTCCGTTTTCTCTTAACCTGTTTTTGCAGGTATATGTGTTGGTGAAGGCGGACAACCCGGAGGCGATGGACGACATCACATTCCAGTTGCCCATCATGAAACAGATGGGCGATAATGTGCACATTTTGACGAAGGAAGTGAAGCTGTTGCACTGATATGTCAATAAACAGACCTCTGTTCTAATGTACAATGGACTATTTATAAAGGTGTCAGATTACCCCGTCGTAGGAGTTGACTTGCGTGTTCGTCTACAGTACGGTAATCAAATTTAGTGTAATTACTTTATTCAGCTTCGATGCTTGTTGGTGTGTAGCTTAGTATTTTTTCAGGAATACATTTCGTATGTCTAATTTGGATTTTCTGTTCATGTTCTCCATCGAGGTCGAAGTACCAACCCTGACATGACGTCTCATTTCTACGAGTTCAATTTACTTATGTCAATGGCGTATCACAAAGGGGGAGGTCAAATGGGGGTGGGGCAAGCTTAGTCACCCATTAGTTTACCATGCTACCATGTAGCCGCGCAATGGAAAATAATAATTAAGCCAGAGGGACCATGGCCGAATTCCCCCCCCAAGAGGGATGCCCCCGAAATACGCCACTGACTCACGTAGAACAAACAATAGTTGGACGACCAAATTACTTAGGCTAAGTGCGCGCGCGTGTGTAATGTCATATCGTGTACTGTACATATCGAAATTAAGTAATTGTCATGAATTGTTTCGCCGATTACTTTGAAAATAAGTCACTTCGTTGACAGTGTTCTAATAGTTTCGGAGAAAAGTAATTTAGCTGACACTGTTCCGACCATGTTTTCATAAGTTTGAAGACAGGTCATATCACCGACACATGAACACGAATATGGAAACATACCAATCTTTGAGGACCATAATTGCCATTGTGGATAGATTACTAAACCCCAATAACGACAATAACCAGCACAGATGTTCGGCAGAATAGTGGTGCCACATAACGGGCCGGGAACAAACCACGGAACAATCACGCCATGCCCCAAATTGGTGTTTGTGCACCGCAAGACAAAGGTAATATTGTATGTTTATTGTGGATTTTTAATTGGAACAGGAGTAGAGGGAAACTCCCCAACCTTGCTTTGACGCTATTATATTAAGCTAACCAGTACTGCACCCTGGGGGCTTGTGGAGAAGGGCGAACTGGATCGAAGCTGTGTTTTGTAGAAGCTACTACCGCCCTCTGTCGAATGTATAAGTATTAAAATGTCCAAACATGTTTCGCGTGCTTCTTGCGCAATTTCACCTATCGACGCAGAAGTCTGGAGGGGGGTTACTCTGCGCATTGCCAGTCTACCATCCTTGAAAATATATTTGTCTAACCGACCCACCTCTAAACTAGTTTTACCGTTTTGTCAAAAAGACACCCTTTTTAATTTTAGTGGATTGAAATAGGGTAAGATGGGGTAAGATGGCTATATGCGATAAATTGCTAACCCCCTCCATCTAGTCATACGGCTCTAAAATAAGAATTGTGAGATAGCCAGATGGAGCCGCATATCACCGTGACCATCTTGTAAGGTTTGGTCAGCCTAAAATTGTAAGAACATAGATAATGGTCATTTCAGACATATTTAATCAATAATTTAACTTAAGAGAAGCGAGAATCTTACAATCTGATTACAACACGGTTGCAGTAGAACCAAAACATGCAGTAAACTATTCACATTAAAATTTGAGCTTAATAACTTTTTATAGTAACCACGGGGAACTGCAAAATAACTACATGAACACAATATGCTAAAACGTAGTAGTTGTCTAAATATATATGTTGTAAGCTATAATAGAGACAAATATTCAAATCAAGAAATTGAAAACGCGCGGGGGGGGGGGGGGCGTCTTGCCCCGTGGGTGGGCCTCGTACCCCACGATAGGAACCTCCGCCAAAATGGCAATAACATTTTCCAGAGAGTTTATACGTCAACACTTTCAACAACGGAATGTACCTAAGATAATGACTTGATCATTCATAGCACATATACGATAATTATATATATATATGTATATACCGAAAAGAATTTTCTCCCGCATACGACGCTCCCTTGAGGGGGCTCATTGCTCGATCCAACCATATACACCTTTTAATGTGTAAATTATTAATTGTTCTTTGATATAGATTAATTCTCGAACATATCATATTCTTAGATAAAGGGGACCTCTCAGTGTCCACCCTTTATCGTAAAAACGCGTTTTGAGATCTCAAAATATGTACCCTTAATTACACAGTGTGATATGTGATTTTATACACTAAATGCGTTACGATCGCTAACGTGCGTTGGACACAAAACATAGAATTTGTCTCGTGGAAGGTATACTGGCAATGCATAGAGTGGCCCCAGGAGTGCTAAAGGGCAATCGACGCTGTTATGATGTCACGTGACGAACGAGCACATTCTTTCAGTCATACAGACAGCAGGGCACACCGCACACACCCAGGCTAGCCGTGGCAATGCTGTATTTAGTCGACATCGAAGCGGCGTGCCGGGTCGAGGCGTTGTTGGAGGCGACGAGAGAGGTGTCGTCGTGTAAAGTCGTGTACGGCTTGAAGGTACGGAGTACTTGTTATTCTGCGTAGTTTGCAGTGTCCAGTCCTCCGACTTGGTTCGTGTCGATAGCTTAATCGGGTCGTGTAATTGCGCTCAGCATACGCTCCTCACCCAGCAAAAAAACAGTGAGCCTCGACACCGACTCATATTGTTTTATACAACGTAAACAGGGGCAAGTTTGAAGTGTAAACGGCTGACGCGTGTTGTCACCCGGCTGACCCGCGACCTGTCACGAAGGTTTATGCCGCGGCTGTCGTCGTTTGAAGGTGTTGTAATTTTTAGTAGAAATATTAGCGATTAAACCATAACTTAGCAGAACTTGTAATGAAAATAATTATCAGAGGTGCCAAGTCTCCTGCTTTGGGAAGGATATCTTCTTTTTGTACCTGCTTCATCTTCTTTTTCAAATAGTCTCCTTTTCGAAACAGTTCCACATTTTCTCTCAAAAGTGGCTCACTGATGCATAAAATGGCACAGTTGAAACCTTAACTTTTCAAATATTTCCGCACTGTGGTAGGTGATCACCTTCCAGAACACCCTCTTTCATCAATTTCATCTCCAGCAGGAATCGTCTTCCTATCAATTCTTTAACTTATAACATCTGAACGACAGAAAATGTGATTCCCAGCCAGCTATCTGCTATTAAGATGGTTGGTTGTCGTGCGCTTGACCGATATTTCACGTGGGCCTTGTGACATGATGACAATGAAGTTAATGGAAGGGTACCCAGGCATGGCAATATTATTATATTGGTGACGGTGACAGTCCATCTTGACCACAGAGAGAAGAAGACAATACGATAATAGCACTCCCGGGCCAGCATGCACATGTACACGTACACGACAACGTGCCGTGGTACACCACGGCAGACAGGCAGCCATGTTCTGCTGTACACCCTGTTCGGCGTGTACCATAGAGTTACATCATTAACCATCCCCCTATACACTAACGGGTATTCTATTTATGTCTGTGGCGTGTACACATAATCGCAATGTGGCATTCCCTGGCTAGCACTTGCCCGGCTAGCAAGGATGGATTCTGCAGTGCACCCTGATTGGCGTGCACGTACCGCGATACACCCGTGCCAACGTGCACACGTACCGCCGCACAACGAGCAAATACGTACGTGCCTCGACACACTCGCGTGTACACACGATGTGACGTAGGACGCACCAACAAATAAACACCTGATATTTGCGGCCCTAGGTCAAGTGTGTTTTCACACTGACTAGAGAGCACTATTTTAATCCACGTAATACTTTTTGGCCCTCGTGTCACACTTACTGTCCTTCTGCACCACGGTGTTGTCTTCTTCTTCGTAGCCTCACCATGCTGAGGGACATGCAGACTGATAGGCGAACACAGAAATAATATCTTATATAAAATGTTTTGCCTACAAAGTCTTGGATAATGAAGTGTCTGAATGTTACTTTTAAATGCATCCAGACTGTTTAGACTAACAATGTGTTGAGGGAGGCAGCTCCAAAGTCGAGTAGTACTGGGGGGGGAATATAAATGGTAATTGCATCTGGAGTAAGGGATATGATAGGCTATGGAATGTTATCTCCTATTGGTAATATTCATTGGAACAAGGTATTGATTTGAAGGTATTCCCACTAGAGTAGTACGGGGGGGGGAGAGAATGTAAGAGGTAATTGCAGTAAGGGATATGATAGGCTATGGAATGTTAACTCCTAGACCACAGATCAACTATTCTATACATCATGCATAGCTTAGCATCTGCATTGCGGTATGCTGGCAGCCTCCATCCCTATGTTTGTAACATGTCTGTCACACTAGAAACATTGTGATGACGATGCAAGACATGCCGGGCTGCACGACGTTGAATTATTTCTAACTTATCCATTTGCGTCTATGTGTAGTGATCCCAAACAATACTGCTGTGTTGTAGGGGTTTGACAAGGGCAACGTAGGCTTGTGTTTTTATTTTGATGGATGGAACTTGTAAGGTTCTGCAAAGGAATCCTAATGATCTAGTTGCTTTTAATATGTTATTTATATGGGTATTTCACCAAAGATATGATGTTATTGTAACTCCGAGATATTTAGCCTGCGAGACAGTTTCTAATATTTGACTATGAAGAATATACTTATTGTTAATGATGTTTCTGTTTCTAGCTTCCATTTTCCAAGACATCTCCCATTTTGCAAGTTCACCCAGATCCTCCTGGAGCACAGCAGCATTTGATTTGGGTTTAAGAGCTAGATACGTTAAAGGGCAAATAACCTAATTATAGATGTTATATTATCAGAAATATCACTTAAAATCTAAATAAAACATGGACCACGAACAGAACCCTGAGCTACCCCTGATGTTACTTTGACTTCGGAAGACGTTTCATCCTCTACCACCACTCTTTGGGTTCTATTTGACAATACAGATCTGATCCACGAATTTATCTTACCCTGCGCCATTAGGGTGATAAAGAACGCATATCTAGTCTTACAAACAGACACTAGTACGATGTAACATGAACATTTAATGCAGAACAACAAGAAAACACGACCAACCGCAATCAAACCCGGAGAGCGAGAGCGTCCTTGACCCGGGGAGCCGGGGTCACCAACAAACAGCAATAGACGTAAATCATAATTGATCGTCTATTGGCGTGACTTCTTTCTTCTCCTTATACTATATATGACTAATTATAGAGAAAACAACTATACAATAATATTATTGCAATTATAGTCTAAGTGACAAAGTCGCTTAGATAGTAATAGATACTCGGGAAGTCTGCGTCTTCTGGTTGATCGACGGGGAAGCTCCTCGGCGGGGAAGTTCTCTTCATCTTCGGACTCTTGCCTCTCCTCGTCCGGAACGACCGGAGTCTGCGCATCCGGAATCGGATGTACCGACTGAGCGTCGTCAGGTGTGGCAGGGTACAGTAGCTGTGTTGGTATGCTCGATCGAGGTTCTGGAGTGGGCTCATATGTCGGCGTATTCGTCGAGTCATCGTATTGGTACGCCGTTGACGGATCAAGTGTATGGGCAGCAACCTTGTAGCACTCCGTCCATTTCATTCGATAGGAGGTGGCTCAATGTCAGCAAATTCATCGGCAATCAATTGCGAGCCAATTGTTTGCCGATGGATTTGCTGACATTGAGCCAGACCCCATCTACACTCACTACTAGGTACCGACACCGAGAACGTGACTTGTTTCGGTCACAGTACAGATACACAATGTCACCAACATCAATATTTAGTGCTTTGGGTACGGTATGACTGGGTGACTTCGATAGTTGACTCGGAGCGTGGTTGGCATTTCGCAAAGAATGCTGCTGGCGAATGAGGTCGTAATCGGTTAACGGCAGTTGTTCGTTTGTGAACTGGTCTCGCTGGGTCCACAACTCTCTGGCGGAAAACCCCCTGTTTCGTATACGAGTGTTGAGGTTTGCGGTGGCAATAGATAGAACAAGTTGCGTGACAGCCCCGCCTGTGGGTTGTTGGTGTAACAGTTCATGCTCGAGCTCGCATACAGCCTTTTCTGCAAATCCAAGTTCAACCGTGAGTCGATACGTGGACAGCAGGGCGTCCTTGACGAGAGCAGCGAACCCTGGGGCGGGGTCAGTGCGTATGACAGCATGAGGCCCATCTAGCGGTCGTAAGCCAATGCACAGCTTGACCAGAGAGTCTCGTAGTGTGTCGCGGCGTTCGTCATCGATTAAACACGAAGCAGTGTATGACGCACTCGCGTAGGACCAAGATGAGTTGTTTCTCACGTTTGATGACATCTGCGGCATAGGAAATTCCTACCACCTCTGGAGGATTGCCTGTAGACTGATAGTCGTGTGGTGTGGAGTATCGCGTAGTGAGGCACATTGGTGACAGCTACGCGACGCTGTGTCGATTGCTTTGTCCAGGTCCAACGCGTACAGATAGCGATGCATGACCTGTTTCAACTGGTAACATGAGGGATGGTCCAGTTGAATGTGTAGTGCTGTCACTAGCCCGTCAAGGACCATGCGGGGAACGATGATGCAATCTCGTGCTGGGCTGAGTGGATCGTTACGACGTACGACTAGCAGACCATCACGGGCGATGGATGCGACGTTTAGATATCGCTTGACGTCTTTGGCATTCGTTATTTTCTTGGATGGTCGCGTCCCTTGTGTGAGGTGTGAAAGTGTGCGTCGCAAATCAGGGCATTCGGCTTGGATAGCTAGCCACGTTGATCTGCTGGTGAACGGAAGTCGAGCCCTCCCAGATGTCACATCGTTGGTAGTGACGCATTGCAGGACAACCGACTCCTCCATTTGCCTGACGAAGGTGCATACTTGACACTGTTGTTCGAGACATGTCGGTGCGTTGCGACTAGCAAAGTCTGATGGGACATTTGCTGAGCCGGCGAGGTGTCGGACAGTTGCCTGATAGCGGCTGACTACCGACAAGAATGTAGAGACTCGCGGACTCACAGAGAACTCGCCGCGACACAGTTTTTCATGAGCTTGTGCGCAAGGCTTGCTGTCAGTGAGGATAGACGCAGTGTGACTCGACTGTACGATGTACGGGCTGAAATGCTTCACTGCGGCTGCAATGGACAACGCCTCTATCTCGGAAGGCAGCCACGTAGTTTGCCGCCCGCGTAATTTCGCACTGAAGAATCCGGCCAGCTTCAATTTGCCAGCACGTATAACGTACAAGGTAGCCCCTAATCCGTACTGTTTGGTGGAGCCATCGGTCACAAGCCATAGCTTGTCGGAGGGTCGAGGCAACGTGATAGCCTTGTTCGTATGTAGACTGTCATGTGCATGCTTGAAGGCCTTCCGTAACGAGTCTGTCCAAACGATGTGTTCAGAAGACTGGCGTCCGCCAGTTGCGTTATCGAAAGGTGCGAGTAAAGCAGAGCAACCGGGTATTACACGCGCTAGCATTTTGTAAGCTCCAACGAATGCGCGCATGGCCTTCACAGTCGTGGGAGCTTCACAGCTGGCAAGGGTAGCAATACGGTGAGGACTCGCCCGAATGGTACCCATATTCCATATCCAACCGAGAATGGTAGTTGACGTCGGAAAAATCGTTGTCTTGGTGGCTGATAGTCGCAAACCACTGTTGGCGAAGCATTGTAACAGCCTTTTGACGTTTTGTTGAAGTTCAACAATGGTGTTGCCGCCGCAGTAGATGTCGTCTGCAAGTTTAGCGACACTGCCTTCTTGCAGCAGATCTCCGAGTATGCGACATAGCAATTCTTCGAGTGCAGTTTCTGACCCGGGCATCCCCATTGCAGAGCGTGCATACACGCGTACGCCGCGGAACGGCGTGACGACACCGCAGTACCTCATTGATTCATGGGAGAGTGGTATTTGATAGAAAGCATTCGATAAATCTGTTATTGCGATGTGCTTCCATTGTGCTATTTTACGCAGGGTGCTATCAACGTCGGGCATCAGGGATGGTTGTGGTTTGCTATAGCGTCCCACGTCTGTGAATGCAGTGACTAATCGGTGTCCACCGTTTCGCTTCTTAACGAGGAACGACGGATTGAGGTACTCGACGTTCACAGGAACATCCTCAGGTCGGACGACAACGCCCATCGTCTCAAGTTCGTCGAATTTGCTCTGAAGCTCAACGAGCTGATTTCGAGCGTATTGTGGTAGGCGGCCTTTCCGTTGAGGTGGTTGAACAGGGCCCATGTTTACGACCGCTTCGAAAGGTCCAACATGGCCGTTATAGCCAGTGTAGTTAGGGTCAAATACATCGTCGTATTCTTCAATGATGGCGTGGAATGATGCACGTTCATCGGATGATAGTTTCATGACTGGATCGATTTGGACAGAGGCAGAGTGCTTGCTAGGTGTAGATCTGCGAGGTTGTAGGTCTATGGCCTTACTGATAACGTCAGAACGTAAGGGAGTGTTTGTTGGAACGTCCGGTACAAACACGTCTCGAATTTAGCAAAAGTGTTCGTTTCGTTTCAGCAAGCGAGTGGTGTTTGTCAGGTTGGGTATACGTACCACGCCATCTACGCTGGTAACGAGCGACGGTTGTGGCCACAGTTCACTGTCTCGTGTGAACTTGTTGCCTGTAGTGTCAAGGCGTGGCTCCAAAGCGAATGTGGAGTCCGTAGTAAACAAGTCAGTGGGGAGGTTTACTTCCACGAACTCGCCAGGCCAAACCGTGGTATTGGTGGGGGGCGCTCGCAACACGTGGGTGCGTCGGACTGCATGTCGGTTGAGAGATTCATCGGTTGTACCATACGTGTAAGTCGTGCCATCAGACAGCGTGATGATTCTCTTAGCTGGACGTATGGTCACGTCGTTGACTTCCATAAATGGAGTGCCAGCTAGAACTTCGACATCCAAGTTCTTCACAGCTAACCCACAAAACGAGAAGGTGTGGTTTTTGCGCGTTAGACGCACTGTAGTCTCGCAAATTATGGCCAGGGGCGATGTTCCATCAGCTTGATGAGCCGATTCAGAAGAGGTCTTGATCTCACAACCGAGTCTCAGAGCAGTGGAATGTCGGATCATGTTGCCTGTTGCACCGCTGTCAATTGTGACTCGGACCGTGTGATGGCCACAAAACGTGTCCAGATAAGGCGACTGACGTATGTCGATGCGTTGTACCGTAGCGAGGCCTAACGTAGGCTGGTCAACGATTTCGGGTTGATGGAGCTCATGGCTGTACTCATACTCGTCGTCCTCTTCGTGTACGTCAGTGACTTGACGGATCTTAGCCATGTAGCGACGATCTTGTTCGGGAAGATATGGGCATTCGCTCAAGAAATGCTGCACGTTGCTGCGGCCAGCTTGTTTGCAGAGTGGACATGCCTTTGTACTGGTAGACCGCCTTGGGGCAGAACATGGAGATGGTTGACGCCTGGAAAACGACTGTCTCTGCCCAAATTTGTTCTGTTGATAGTGAGCCGTAGCTGTACGCATGAACTTTGCATCATCGGCGGAAGTGATTTCATCAAGTAGTGAGTCTAGGGCCTGGGAAATTTCAGGCTTAATCGACGCCAGTGTTCTAGCTCTCAGTTCAGTGCCGTATCGTTGCTTGACGAGCTTTGGGAGTGCCACGTTAATTAATCTCAACCATGTGAGCACAACCATGTTTTCGAGCGAAGGTGTCATTTCTTCGTCGACATTTATGGCGTCACCATGGTGAAGAATAACACTCCCTCGCTGGAGCATGTTGTCTTCAACGAAGGCCACTAAGCGCTGATACAGATCTTCAGGACGTTCATCAGCCTGGAGCTGAATGTCGGCAAAGTGAAGAAAATGGGCGCCCGTAGACTGAAATCCGTAGTGTAGACGAATAGTTTGCCAGATGCAAGATAAACTAGTTGAATTCTTGACGATCGTGTTGCGCGATATAACTGGGCAGTAATTGGCTATCTGGCCTAGCATCAACTCTAGCATGTACACTTGCTGGAGAGCCGTATGACCGCCTGACGCAATGTTGTCATCGTCAGTGAAACCTCTGTTTGGTTCAGAGGCACACTTCTTCCACCAGTTGGCGTCAGTGGTAATAAATTGCGTGAAGTTGGTGTCGAGCGATAAAGTATAAATAAGGTTTTGACGCCAGTTCTCAAACGAGTTTACGGTTTCGGTTTTCGTGAGACACCACTGTTTCGGTGCACGTTGCGTGTTGGCCATGTTAACGTTAGGCTACTACGATTTTACTAGTGCGACAAAGTCAAAGCCGTCGTTCAAGGCTAACTGCTTGCGCCGATTAGTAGGCTAGAAAGTCAATGCGATTCAATTTGCTATTGTACACAGTTCGGTGTGTGAGTTCGTTATGAACCAAGCCATTAGGGTGATAAAGAACGCATATCTAGTCTTACAAACAGACACGCGTACGATGTAACATGAACATTTAATGCAGAACAACAAGAAAACACGACCAACCGCAATCAAACCCGGAGAGCGAGAGCGTCCTTGACCCGGGGAGCCGGGGTCACCAACAAACAGCAATAGACGTAAATCATAATTGATCGTCTATTGGCGCTGAATGCCATAGTGATGGAGTTTGTAAATCAGCTTGTTGCGAATACCTTATACAATGCTTTTGAGGAATCCATCTCTATGACATCGGTTGGTGTACCAGACTGCTTGTAGGTAACTAAATCATGAATACATTGAATCAGTTGTGTCTCACTAACAACTAAGAACGAAAGCCATGTTGAAGATGATACTAGAGACTAGTCTACAGTTGTGTCTCACAAGACAACCAAGAACGAAAGCCATGTTGAAGATGATACTAGAGACTAGTCTACAGTTGTGTCTCATAAGACAACCAAGAACGAAAGCCTTGTTGAAGATGATACTAGAGACTAGTCTACAGTTGTGTCTCACAAGACAACTAAGAACGAAAGCCATGTTGAAGATGATGACTAGAGACTAGTCTACAATTGTGTCTCACAAGACAACTAAGAACGAAAGCCATGTTGAAGATGATGACTAGAGACTAGTCAACAGTTGTGTCTCACAAGACAACTAAGAACGAAAGCCATGTTGAAGATGATGACTAGAGACTAGTCTACAGTTGTGTCTCACAAGACAACTAAGAACGAAAGCCATGTTGAAGATGATACTAGAGACTAGTCTACAGTTGTGTCTCACAAGACAACTAAGAACGAAAGCCATGTTGAAGATGATACTAGAGACTAGTCTACAATTGTGTCTCACAAGACAACTAAGAACGAAAGCCATGTTGAAGATGATGACTAGAGACTAGTCTACAGTTGTGTCTCACAAGACAACTAAGAACGAAAGCCATGTTGAAGATGATGACTAGAGACTAGTCTACAGTTGTGTCTCACAAGACAACTAAGAACGAAAGCCATGTTGAAGATGATGATTAGAGACTAGTCTACAGTTGTGTCTCACAAGACAACTAAGAACGAAAGCCATGCTGAAGATGATACTAGATACTAGTCTACAGTTGTGTCTCACAAGACAACCAAGAACGAAAGCCATGTTGAAGATGATGACCAGAGACTAGTCTACAATTGTGTCTCACAAGACAACTAAGAACGAAAGCCATGCTGAAGATGATGATTAGAGACTAGTCTACAGTTTGAAGCCATATTTTTTATATTAGATTAGGGTCAAAGATGGTGCAGTTTTAACATCCAATTCTTTTGGGACTCTAGGGTTGATATTATCTGGTCCTTGTGCTGTATAAGGTTTCATATTGTGCAGGAGTTTAAGTACACCACTTTCGGTAAATTAAATATCAGGCATTTCTGTAAATGTTGAGTTAGGTAGTAGTTCAGTTGTAATAGATGATGATTCATTAGTAAAAACAGACTTAAACTGTTGGTTCAGGATTTTTGCTTTGTCTGTAGGATTTGAATGCAATATACCATTTTGGTTTAGAGGTGATACGTCTGTGTTGTTTGAGCGGCATTGTTTCATATAAGTCCAACATCTCTTTGCACACCCTTGTTTTTATTGATTGTCATCAGTAGAGGTAATCATTTCATTGTCATACTTCCGATGTGACCAAACAACAATCACCTTTGGGTGGTCCATAGGCAAGGGAATGTAGTTGGTCTGTACTAACAGAGTTGATACAGCATATCTGGTTTTTAGGATTTCAAATTGGTATTGTTTTTGTAGGTCGTTGGCGAAAACAGACTCGTGCTTGGTACGTAATTCGTAAGTAGCATATGTCCGTCCACTTAATTGTTTATAATAAAAGACCGGCAAGTGTAATGAAGCGTACATTAGTTTGATTAAGCCCATATTTGGTATACCCATATTACGTGCGGTACCAATGTTAATATGTGAGGCATCCCGGACCGACAGACACAGCCTGCCGTTACTTCAGATCAGGCATGATTTTCACCAAACTGAGATTGAACAAGATTGCAACAAACTGGTCAGGCAGACGATAAAGCAGTTGGCTAATCGAAAATCCAACAATTATCATCAATGATTGATCCATTACTAATACAAGTTTCCTTCAATGGCTTATAAATATTCACGCACACGCGCACTCGCACACACGCACGCACGCACGCACGCACGCACGCACGCACGCACGCACGCACGCACGCACGCACGCACGCACGCACGCACGCACGCACGCACGCACGCACGCACGCACGCACGCACGCACACACACACACACACACACACACACACACACACACACACACACTGCGCCTTTGTAAGTAATTTCTCGGTGACAGTTGTGGACGGAGACGTCGACAAGCTGACGGCAGCGATGGAGAGCTGCATGTCGGGAGAGAAAGTCAGCTGTTCCCCACTCCGTACCTACGATGGTTTCGCTCGAAACGTCCTGGGTGTAAGCGAGACCATCGCCAAACCCGACACACCGCGCATCACCGGAGAACACCTCTATTGGCTACACGTCCAAATCGAATATAAAGGTAAAAATGAGTTGTATACCAATGTAGCAATTATTACTAGGTAGCACTCACAATTGACTAGATGCAACAGTCCTCAACTATATTAGGTTAACCAAGTATTTGGAAGAGAGATAGACTAGATGCGGATTTAGAGGGATTGTCCTAAACGAGTTAAGGACTTATTATTTTGCAATGTTATTTGAACATACGGACGCACGCTCGCACGGTTGCACGCAAAGCTTGCACGCACAGTTGCACGCACGGTTGCAATTAGTTGCATTAAGCCATTAGTTGCATAAAGCGTGTCGGCCATTGTTGGCATAGAGCTTGTCGGGTGACACGCCCTGTAATCGTATTTTGTATAATTTAAATGGTAAATTGATGTGATTATCATTGCGTTGTTATTCACTTGTATATGGTAATTATTTCCTGACAACGTGGTGATTGGATTAAATTGTATCATACAGAACCAGCTTGGACATATAAGCAAATGTCATTGTATTTGCAATATGAGACCAAAGCCACTTCTAAAGGTACACATTCAGCAATTAATGGTATTAAATCTCTGTGAGAACCATATGGTAGCTTCCATACCTTACGCAAAGCATTACGCCACTGTTGCACATCTTGTTAACACTGTCATGCCACAGTGGCCATTGTTGAGATCCATACAATGCACAACAATACTGACGAAACAATTTATGTTTGACGACAGTTTGAAGTGAACGAAACAAAGACATAAATATATTTACATTACAGTTAAATTTCTTGATAACATCAAACACAATTTCATACTTATCGGTTGTGCTAAGTACATTTCCCAGATATATAGTTTTCTCACATATATAAACATCTGTACCATTTATTTCACAATACGGATCAGCATCCTTCTTGTTGTACACCAATAGTTTGCGTTTTGACCCATTAAACAACACATCATGTAGTTTGGTATATTTCCATATGCGCCTTTTTCTTTATTTCTGAAGTGGTACCATAGTACCTATCATTAACTCACTTGGGGATACACCATGAATAAGCATGCCATTGTAGAGGAAGGTCAATGCTTTAAACAGTTTTTTAGTACCATATATAATATGGTTAGAAAATATGCCATTTTCTTCTTTTTTACTACGATTCAGGCAATTTACACATTTCTTGATATACCAATATCAATACCAAGCTGCTGATGTCAGTTGTGACCATCATCATTATCATGATTTTCATGCACACACATATTAATAACAAGTTTGTCAACTCTACGTTTTAATAAGTGCATGTGATCTTCATCAAATCCAACAGAATTGTACAATTGTTCAAACTTTGAGGAAAATAAGTCAGCAATATCTTCTGACCCTATATGACAATCAATAACATTAGGCAGAAAATGACAAGATTGTTTCAAACTATGCACCTCATTCCATAGGTTACGATCATTACCTTCACTAATTGCTCCAGCCTTTTTATTGCTTTTTATCTTTGTTTCTTCCTTTATTACATATTTAACAGCACAGTGATACCTGGCTCGAGTACGCCTCACGATATCGGTTACTTCATCATTATGTGGCCTACCACATTGCACCCATATATCATGCGAGAACAAGGAAGTATCTTGTTGAGCCTGTACATGTTCGTTCCAACCAGGTATCACCTTGCTGCTCCCTTTCTTGTCACCCGTCTTCTAAACACATATCTGAGGCAACAATGCAACTATTTACAACAGTATTATACAAGTCAGAGAAAAAACCTGTGTGCATTTTTCATTGGTAATCAACACAACTAACAGCCTCATGATTAAAATCAATACATGATATCAACTTTTCAAGCAATTGTTTGTAATTCTCAATGTGGACCTCCGTACATTTATGCCAAGCTTCATTCGTTTTACATTTACGTTGAAATGTTTCATGATATGACACATCTATTTGCATTTTAAGACATAATGGAACATGATCAAAAAAATCACTGTTCATAAACACTGATTCATATTTGCTAATTGATTCGCGCAAGTTCTGTGTTACCATAAAATGGTTAATTGTTGACTTGCAGCCATTGCTCTTTGAGCAGTATGTATAAGGTATATTAGAACATTCGGCATCAATACATAAAAACATTTGTTCATTATTAACAAATGAATGGAGAGCTCTTGTCTGGGGAGTATCCCTTGTTAAGTGTGTGTTAAAGTCACCACCCAATACAAAACATTGTGATGCAGTTTTGTTACAAATATCACTCACTTCATTAAGAACGTCTATATATTCAAATAAATCGTGATTTGCATAACCCTTGTCACATGGCATATATGTGTTAAACAATACAAACTCGATACCATCTACTGTCACTTTCACAGCACACAGCCTCTTAGATAAACACTCTATTGTATCAACTTTACAGCTAATATTGGATGACCAAAATGATTGAACAGCCCCCATAGGGTCTGCCTGTTAATGGCACACTCTCATTCATTGAGCTGGATACAACGCATACACTGTTTGGGCTATATGAGTTCAATCTTTGTACAAATTGTGTTTTATACATACAATGTTGTTGTATCAACAAAAAATCACACGCCACCAGCAAGGTTTGCATAATAACATACTTGTCAACACCAAAATGCTTACAGTTGTAAGAGCCAAACTTGAGTTTCTTTTTATTGTTCATCATGTTTATGTTTCATTTTGACTTGAATTCACACCAGTTTCACTATTGCTCAGTGTACTGCCAGTTCCTTTGTCACCTCCATTGGGAGGGAAATATCTTCTAATATTGATGCCACATGACCAAAAGTCAGGATTATAAACCTTCATGAGATCAACTTTAGATATTTCTAATTTAAATGCCTGATGCTTGGCATCAATGTGTGACATAAGAGACAATGAGCGAACACACACACCTTTAGATTTAATGTGATCTTTGAGATCAGTCTCTTTTGTTACCTTTGACACCTTTCTATTATTAGGTTTCTACTAGGAGGTGGTGCCCCATGTACACGATCACTGCCACAACCAGTGCCAAACACAATGTTTCTCTTTTTCTTTTCTACCACTGTCCAATTCTGTCCATTGTTCCCATCATAGGACATAGGTTTAGGTGGGGCCTGTTGTACTGGGTGTGCCACTTTCTGAGTGGTCATTGCATTTGTTGTACATGTAGACCGATTAGTACTTCTAGGAGGCCGTACTGCCTCTGAGGCATGTTGGACAGGACATGCCACAGGTAGACTGGCTCTGACAGTTAGATTATTATTATCTCTGTTCAAGTGGACAGCATCTGCATATTTTGTCTGCCCTTCTTGCTTCTGCAGTAATATGCCATGTTTCTCTACATTGTTAAGTACATCATCTACTTTTTTGTAGTGTCCATTTGCTCTGCTCTGCAGAGGGAGACATTGCCCTCAACATTGTTCATTTTGTTTTATAATCTTACCAACCTCTCTAAGACTGATGTCAGGTCCATTTCCTTTGGGGTATAGCTAGGTAATCTCTTAGTGTCAACGGCAGCAAAACACGGTTCAACGTTCATTTCATAAAATGTTTGGAATGCAACATAGATATCTTCTACCGATTTCCCTGCCTTGCTTCTATTGTTTGACTCCTGTTTGTTTTGGGATAACCCAGCTCATGACTGTACTCATCATAAAGCACCTGTTTATGTCAACTGGTCAATACCTGAGCTGTTATTCATACAACATGAAAAGACCAACTGGTCTATAAGTTGATGGCTTCAGAGATTACCTGCTCATTGAAACAAATCAAACAATGCAGACAAATGACTCTCTTGTGTTGTGTTTGCACTGTTGGGGTGGGTTGGGGTGGCAGCTCATTGGGGGAGTAAACATTAGCAACGCCAGCCCTAAATATTTATAGCCAGAGAGAGTGATTAGTGGTAGTTGTAATTATCCACCAGGTGATCTTCCCAGTGATCCAACCAGTGGACAGTCTATTGTCTTGTTCCCCTTCCATTATGGCCTACTTGAATTATTGGCCTTTCATTCCCTGCCACGATTCCCAGTAAACAGTCAATTGTCTATTCCTTGCTCCCATTTCCACCACCTCTGCAGGCCTGGAACTGTGTGACTCAGTGTATGACTCTACAGACATGTTTATGTAGTGGGAGTGGTATGTAGTGATAATTAGTGGTTACAATAATGTACTACTGTATTTATTAAATTAACAATATGTTTGTATACGTTACGTTGTTTTTTCTCCAAATACAAAAACGTTAATATAAAGCCAAAACATTTGAAATTAATTCAAATGCATTTGCAAATGTGTAACCAAAACATTTGCATTTGCATGCGACCCCAAAATATTTGCATTTGAATGCGATGCTGGAAAATGGCATTTGCAATCGCATCAAATGAAACATTTGCATTTGCATTCAAATGCGTTGACATGCATGTGTTAACAAACCTGAGTATCATTCCTCATGCATGCTGCCTAGGTGTCGTGTCAGTTGTTTTACCAAAAAAATGTAAGTGGCGTTTCACAAAATAAAATAAACTGACATTTAGTAGTAATTTCTTTCATATTTACAACGTTAAAATGCTATAAGACCTCGCCAAAAAAATCTAAAGTCAAAGTTTTAGTCATCTGGAGTATTACTAAGTACCTACTTCATTAACTTCTACTCAGACAATAATACTTTAATAGAATAGCTTCCCCAGCCACCTTAGGACCAAACTTCCACTTCGTAATATAACTTTACGTCTTTAAAACATTTGAAGTTAGTTACTTGATCATCACTATTTAGATTTGTGACTGCCATTATGGAAACTTATCGGACGTAATTGGTTGGTGTTGCACTTCTGTGTTATAGGTATGACCCAAGATGCACTCTTTCAGGCGTGGAAAGAGGAAGCGGAAATGGCATTGGGTCTACGCAATAAAGGCAATCTGGAACTGTTCAAAGCTGTTGGACAACGAGTGGTACGGTTTTGTATTCGTAATCCAAATAGTGTTTCGATCACTTTATCTTCCTTTGTCTGCTTAATATATGACGAGTTTAACCGAAATAAAAATTGACAAGCTTCTGGCACATCATTTCAATACGTCGTTCTTGCAATAATATAATAAGCCTATGCTGCATGAAATCGCACAGTTTTGCACAGTTTGGACCTGTCAAAAGCCTATGTTAGTTAAATGTCAGTTTATTAACAAGGCTGCTGTCCAAAGCAGTACAGTAGGGGAGGGTTGCCGGGATTGGACCAGTTCCTCGATCGGACCAGTGCTGTATATTCCATGTTACTGTACACCATGGCATCCTCTATCGATTATGTCATTCATCAGTCGCATTTCGGATGACACGGCAAGTTTCGATGAAATAGCGGTACTTTTTAAATATTTATCACCGAAAGTATGTTTTCTATGTCCCCGACATAATAATCAGGCCGTGATCAGTTATCAGTACAGCACCCTTGGTCATATTTACAGGCGAAAATGTGTGTCGATGTAGAGTATAGGAACCAAACGTATGTGGCGATAATAAGAATTTTAAAGTTGATGTCGTCTGCTTGTGATGACAATACAATATTTTTAACACGTGAAATTCCACGATTGGACCACTGCAGTTGCCACAATTGGACCAGTGACTCACATAAGGGTATGCCATCATTAGAGGTGTGTAATTATTTCAACGCAGTTTATTGATTACCAGAAGGTAATATTAGACAAGGGAGCAATTATAATAATGCAAATAAAGGAAGTTGCTAAGTGGTCCAATCGAGGGAACTTGTAACAGAACACATTTGGTCACAGGCAAATTTACATTGTTTCGGACTACCAAAGACTTTATGTTAGGGTTTACATAAATATAGTGTCAGTTGTCATATATAAACGGAAGAGGATGAAAATAGAACTGACAAATGTTGGACCTCCGCGGGCAAAGGCTGGGTGTCCAATGAGGTGTTTGTTACTTGGCTGTGACATTTCGTAGATTCTGTTAAACCAACGAAGGAGGAGACTGTTGTGCTCATACTCGATAGCCACGTGACCCACACAAAGAATTTGGCTACAACTGATATGGCTCGGGAAGCTGGAGTGGTCATGGTCTCACTTCCGCCACACACGACTCACCGATTCCAGCCTTTGGATGGGTCCTTTTTCGGACCTTTTGGAAATGATGCATTGAGGATGTGGATGAGAGAACATGTAGGCAGACCAGTGACAACATGGCAAGTCGCCGAAATTCTGAATGTGGCGAACAGAAAAGCGGCATCCGTCCAGAATGTTGTTAGTGGCTTCAGGAAGGTAGGTCTGTGGTCATTGACCATAATATATGTATTCCAAGACTCGCTGCTGCTTTGGTAACTAATGTAATCACGAAGCTGCACAACCCTATGTCACCTGTGACCTCAGCTGTTGCAGTTCCACCACTGACAGCAGTTGTCATGGTGATTGCACAAGAGCACAACCCTACGCCACCTCTAACCCCAGCTGTTGCAGCTACAGCACTGACAGCTGTTGCCATGGTGACTGCACAACCCTACGCCACCTCTGACATCAGTTGTTGCAGCTCCAGCACTGACAGCTGTTGCCACGGAAGCTGTACCAGAGTTATGCCCACCGAAGAAAGAAACTAGCTAAACAAAGCAAAGTCGGACCGGAGATAGCTACGCCTACTAAGCCAACACCCAACCATAAGCCCAGTACTTCTAAGACCACTGCAACTCAATCGAGAGCACATAACTGTTCTGATCCACCCAAATATAGTCGATTGCAGCTCATCAAGGACATCGAAGGCTGCAGAACTGATCAATGGTGCACCATTTTGTACGATGGAAAAATCTACCCAGACATAATGCGACGAGTCATGGATGTGACAGCAGTATACGAATTGCAGTTGATACTATGCGGGAATATTGCGACGAGTAATGGATGTGATGAAATAATCTATGGTGCCAGTGCATGCAATTGCGAGACAGAACATGTTGCGGTTGGCTCTAATGGATGTCGATCATTTCCGCTAGCCTATTCCGGAGCCATTCACAGAAGACTATGAACATTAGGCCCTGTTAACATTTCATATGACTATTGATTAATTTTATGTTTCTAATGAACACTGAATCTGACGATCCCACTGCAGTTGTTGTATGTGGGTGTACCCCAGAAGTCGATCACGACTATTAACGTGACGTTTGGGGTGTGCGCAGTGCATTTGGATGAATATAATATAAAATAAAATGTTCCATTCGATGACAGTCTTTACAAAGAAAGAGCCTCTATAGTGGTCAGTCTTGGAAGGGGGTACTTTGAAACAGCGGCTGTTGTTGTTTGCTTGTCATTTTAGGATATTGTGAGTTTCGTACCCCTCGTAGGTGGTGGGTCGGATCCTACGTCTGTTTATGTTGGCTGCTGTGAGGAAGGCGTCAGCGGGTAGGGCTGGGACTAGGCCTTTTGCTATCTTGTACAGCATTGTCAGCCTAGGTTGCTTGCGTTGTTCTTCCAAGGGTGGGAGGTCGAGGAAGTCAAGCATCCTGCCAATGCATCCAGGCTCCCGAAATATGTAGTCTCTAGTGATAAAGCGTGCAGCATGACGTTAAATGCGTTCAAGCTTTTCCGTGTCTTGTTTGAGGTAGGGGTCCCACACTACCGCCCCATATTCCAGGTTGGATCTAACGAGAGCAATGTACGCAAAGCGTCGACACTCCTGAGGGCAGTTCCGGAGATTCCGGCGTAGGAAGCCCATCATTGATCCAGCTTTCTTGCCCAGGCCGGTGATGTGTGTTGACCACTTCAGGTTGGCAGAGGAAGTGTGATCTGGGTTTGGTGGAGAGGACGTAGCACTTCTGCGCGTTGAAGCGCATCCCCCACCGGACTGCCCATTCCTCGAGGTTCTTGAGGTCGGACTGCAGGGTGAGGTGATCTTGAAAGGAGCGGACCTCCCGAGAGAGCAGGCAGTCATCCGCGAAGAGTCGTACTGTGGACTTCACGGTGTCCGGCAGATCATTGATGAGGCACAGGAAAAGTAATGGGCCCAACACTATATTTTACTCATGTATTAATTTAAGGTTTGGTCTACATAATTTGTTTCTTTGTCCAGTCGAAGAAGACATGGGCTATTGTGTAGGATGGATGGAACTACAAAGATTATGAACACTGGTATTTATTAGTATATTGTATTGAACTAATGATAACTATTATTGTTATAATGAACACTATATATTTATGTATCAATTCATAATTATATTTAGTCCTATATATAATCATTTTACTTTTGGTCCAATCGAAGACATTGGGCGGTCCAATCGATGAAACCGTAGCCACGATTGGACCGTTTTGTAATTTTTTTTAAATATATATTTTTTTAAATTCATCAATGATTTTCTTGTGATTAATAGCTTGTTGTTAAAAATAAAACATAAACTATATGTTAGTATATTGTTTACATCAATTCCATTTGTTTTCGCGTTTATATTCAAGTTTATCGTTAGGGGTCCCAATCCCGGCAACTCTCCCCTACAGTACATTGCAGTACAATACATTACAGTATATAGATTATGAACAATACAGTACATTACAGTATATTACAGTACACTCCATATGACTTATGAACAGAGAAGCTATTGACTTAACCATAGTTCAACTTCTTCACCGATAGCGTGTAGCCAACGCATGTCCGAGACTTGTCAGTTGTATTGTTAAACACACACAACTCCAACCGATGTTGTCCGTTTTCTCTTAACCTGTTTTTTTTTGCAGATATATGTGTTGGTGAAGGAGGACAACCCGGAGGCGATGGACGACATCACATTCCAGTTGCCCATGATGAAACAGATGGGCAATAATGTGCACATTTTGACGAAGGAAGTGAAGCTGTTGCACTGATATGTCAAGAAACAGACCTCTGTTCTGTTGTATCTGTACGTTATCGAGGAATGTGTGCGAAGTATATTATATGTTCTACTGAACCAACATTGTATATAACAAACGAACCATATAGCTGTACGGTTCTTTAAGAAACAATGGACTATTTATAAAGGTGTCAGATAACCCCGTCGTAGGAGTTGACTTGCGTGTTTGTCTACAGTACGGTAATCAAATTTAGTGAAATTACTTTATTCAGCTTCGATGCTTGTTGGTGTGTAGCTTAGTATTTTTTTAGGAATACATTTCGTATGTCTAATTTGGATTTTCTATTCATGTTCTCCATCGAGGTCGAAGTACCAACCCTGACATGACGTCTCATTTCTCTGGGAGTTCAATTTACTTATGTCAATGTCGTATCACAAAGGGGGGGAGGGGTCAAATGGGGTGGGGCAAGCTTAGTCACCCATTAGTTTACCATGCTACCATGTAGCCGCGCAATGGAAAAAATAATTAAGCCAGAGGAACCATGGCCCAATGCCCCCCCAATGCAGACAGTAGTGGAAATGTGAACGAACACTCTTCGCGCAATTGCAGTGTGGCTGAATACTTCCCAGAGAAGTTGAGATGGTCTTGGAATGAACAGGTATGCCAGGGGGTGAAGCACTTTGAGCGGTCCTACGGACTGGATACCGCGCTATATAAGAACGTACCTTTTACTCCTGGTGTATTTGGACTCGGCTTATGTCACAGCGTTTACACGTGTATATACAGTGTGTTATTGTGACACTTCATCGTGACACTTGTTAGTCTTTGAAAAGAATTGAGTACCAAAATTTATATTCGTTTTCCGGAGTTAATTACCTTTTATCGAGAAAAAATACCTTAAATTACCCGTTTCAGTCTTAACTAAACATCAAAATATCAGGTAATTCTTCCCTAGTATGTGTGTGCGTGCGTGCGTGTGAGCGTGCGTGCGCGTGCGTACTGTCCTGCATATCGAAATTAAGTAATTGTCATGAATTGTTTCGCCGATTACTTTGAAAATAAGTCACTTCGTTGACAGTGTTCTAATAGTTTCGGAGAAAAGTAATTTAGCTGACACTGTTCCAACCATGTTTTCATAAGTTTGAAGACAGGTCATATCACCGACATATGAACACGCATATGGAAACATACCAATGTTTGAGGACCATAATTGCCATTGTGGATAGATTACTAAACCCAAATAACGACAATAACCAGCACAGATGTTCGACAGAATAGTGGTGCCACATATCGGGCCAGGAACAAACCACGGAACAATCACGCCATGTACCAAATTGGTGTTTGTGCACCACAAGACAAAGGTAGTATTGTATGTTTATTGTGGATTTTTAATTGGAACAGGAGTAGAGGGAAACTCCCCAACCTTGCTTTGACGCTATTATATTAAGCTAACCAGTACTGCACACTGGGGGCTTGTGGAGAAGGGCGAACTGGATCGAAGCCGTGTTTTGTAGAAGCTACTACCGCCGTCTGTCGAATGTATAAGTATTAAAATGTCCAAACATGTTTCGCGTGCTTCTTGCGCTACTTCACCTATCGACGCAGAAGTCTGTGGGGGGGGGGGTCACCCTGCGCATTGCCAGTCTACCATCCTTGAGAATATATTTGTCTAACCGACCCACCTCTAAACTAGTTTTACATTTTTGTCAAAAAGGCACCCTTTTTAATTTTAGTGGATTGAAATAGGGTAAGATGGGGTAAGATGCCTATATGCGAGAAATTGCTAACCCCCTCTAGTCATACGGCTCTAAAATGAGAATTGTGAGATAGCCAGATGGAGCCGCATATCACCGTGACCATCTTGTAAGGTTTGGTCAGTCTAAAATTGTAAGAACAGAGATAGTGGTCATTTCAGACATATTTAATCAATAATTTAACTTAAGAGAAGCGAGAATCTTACAATCTTGATTACAACACGGTTGCAGCAGAAGCAAAACATACAGTAAACTATTCACATTAAAATTTGAGCTTCATAATTATACAAATCGTTCTTACCAAAGTGGAACTTTTTATAGTAACCACGGGGAACTGCAAAATAACTACATGAACACAATATGCTAAAACGTAGTAGTTGTCTAAATATATATGTTGTAAGCTATATATGAGACAAATATTCAAATTAAGAAATAGAAAACGCGCGGGGGGGGGGGCGTCTTGCCCCGTGGGTGGGCCTTTTACCCCACGATAGGAACCTCCGCCAAAATGGCAATAACAATTTCCAGAGACTTTATACGTCACACTTTCAACACACGGAATGTACCTAAGATACTGACTAGATCATTCATAGAACATATACGATAATTATATATATATATATATATATATATATATATATATATATATATATATATATATATATATATATATATATATATATATATATATATATATATATATATATATATATATATATATATATATATATATATATATATATATGTATATACCGAACAGAATTTTCTCCCGCATACGATGCTCCCTTGAGGGGGCTCATTGCTCGACCCAACCATATGCACCTTTTAATGTGTAAACTATGAATTGTTCCTTGATATAGATTAATTCTCTAACATATCATATTCTTAGATAAAGGGGACCTCTCAGTGTCCACCCTTTATCGTAAAAACGCGTTTTGAGATCTCTAAATATGTACCCTTAATTACCCAGTAAGTGTGATATGTGATTTTATACACTAAATGCGTTACAATCGCTAACGTGCGTTAGACACAAAACATGCCCCATAAAACATAGAATTTGTCCCGTGGAAGGTAAACTGGCAATGCATGGAGTGGCCCCAGGAGTGCTAAAGGGCAATCGACGCTGTTATGACGTCACGTGACGAACGAACACATTCTTTCAGTCATACAGACAGCAGGGCACACCGCACACACACCCAGGATATCGACATCGAAGCGGTGTGCCGGGCCGAGGCGTTGTTGGAGGCGACGAGAGAGGTGTCGTCGTGTAAAGTCGTGTACGGCTTGAAGGTACGGAGTACTGGTTATTCTGCATAGATTGCAGTGTCCAGTCCTCCGACTTGGTTCGTGTCGATAGCTTAATCGGGTCGTGTAATTGCGCTCAGCATACGCTCCTCACCCAGCAAAAAACAGTGAGCCTCGACACCGACTCAGATTGTTTTATACAACGTAAACAAGGGCAAGTTTGAAGTGTAAACGGCTGACGCGTGTTGTCACCCGGCTGACCCGCGACCTGTCACGAAGGTTTATGCCGCGGCTGTCGTCGCTTGAAGGTGTTGTAGTTTTCAGTAGAAATATTAGCGATTAAACCATAACTTAGCAGAACTTGTAATGAAAATAATTATCAGAGGTGCCAAGTTTCCAGCTTTGGGAGGGATATCTTCTTTTTGTACCTGCTTCATCTTCTTTTTCGAATAATCTCCTTTTCGAAATAGTCCCACATTTTCTCTCAAAAGTGGCTCACTGGTGCATCAAATGGCACAGTCGAAACCTTAACGTTTCAAATATGTCCGCATTGTGGTAGGTGATCACCTCCCAGAACACCCTCTTTCCTCAATTTCATCTCCAGCAGGAATCGTCTTCCTCTAAATTATTTAACTTACCACATCTAAACGACAGAAAATGCGATTCCCAGCCAGCTATATGTTACTAAGATGGTTGGTTGTCGTGTGATTCCCAGCCAGCTATATGTTACTAAGATGGTTGGTTGTCGTGTGATTCCCAGCCAGCTATATGTTACTAAGATGGTTGGTTGTCGTGTGATTCCCAGCCAGCTATATGTTACTAAGATGGTTGGTTGTCGTGTGATTCCCAGCCAGCTATATGTTACTAAGATGGTTGGTTGTCGTGTGATTCCCAGCCAGCTATATGTTACTAAGATGGTTGGTTGTCGTGTGATTCCCAGCCAGCTATATGTTACTAAGATGGTTGGTTGTCGTGTGATTCCCACCCAGCTATATGTTACTAAGATGGTTGGTTGTCGTGTGATTCCCAGCCAGCTATATGTTACTAAGATGGTTGGTTGTCGTGTGATTCCCAGCCAGCTATATGTTACTAAGATGGTTGGTTGTCGTGTGATTCCCAGCCAGTTATATATGTTACTAAGATGGTTGGTTGTCGTGTGATTCCCAGCCAGCTATATGTTACTAAGATGGTTGGTTGTCGTGTGATTCCCAGCCAGCTATATGTTACTAAGATGGTTGGTTGTCGTGTGATTCCCAGCCAGCTATATGTTACTAAGATGGTTGGTTGTCGTGTGATTCCCAGCCAGCTATATGTTACCAAGATGGTTGGTTGTCGTGTGATTCCCAGCCAGCTATATGCTATTAAGATGGTTGGTTGTCGTGTGATTCCCAGCCAGCTATCTGCTATTAAGATGGTTGGTTGTCGTGTGATTCACAGCCAGCTATATGTTACTAAGATGGTTGGTTGTCGTGCGCTTGACCGATATTTCACGTAGGCCTTGTGACATGATGACACTGAAGTCAATGGAAGGGTACCCAGGCATGGCAATAATATTGGTGACGGTGATAATCCATCTCGACCACAGCCATTATGCAGATATTATGATACCACGGCGTAAATGAAGACTAATATATCAACATATAACATTTCAGAGAATACACAGACGGTGTAACACAGATGCACATCGAGAAGAAGACAATACGATAATAGCACTCCCGGGCCAGCATGCCCATGTACACGTACAGTGGTACACCAGGGCAGGCACGCAGCCATGTTCTGTTGTACACCCTGTTCGGCGTGTACCATAGAGTTACATCATTAACCATCCCCCTATACACTAACGGGTATTCTATTTATGTCTGTGGCGTGTACACATAATCGCAATGTGGCATTCCTTGGCTAGCACTTGCCCGGCTAGCAAGGATGGATTCTGCAGTGCACCCTGATTGGCGTGCACGTACCGCGATACACCCGTGCCAACGTGCACATGCACCGCCGCACAACGAGCAAATGCGTACGGGTGTAGACGTGCCTCGATACACTCGCGTATTCACACGATCTGACGTAGGACGCACCATTTGCGGCCCTATGTCAAGTGTGTTTTCACACTGACTAAAGAGCACTATTTTAATCCACGTAATACGTATTGTAGTGTGGCCCTCGTGTCACAATTACTGTCCTGCTGCACCACGGTGTCGTCTTCTTCGTAGCCTCAACATGCTGAGGGACATGCAGACTGATAGGCGAACACAGAAATAATAACTTATATATAAAAAATTGTTGCCTCCAAAGTCTTGGATAATGAAGTGTCTGAATGTTACTTTTAAATTCATCCAGACTGTTTAGACTAACAATGTGTTAAGGGAGGCAGCTCCAAAGTCGAGTAGTACTTTGAGAAAAGAATATAAGTAGTAACTGCATCTGGAGTAAGGGATATTATAGGCTATGGAAAGTTATCTCCTATTGGTAATATTCATAGGAACAAGGTATAGATTTGAAGGTATTCCCACCAGAACATAGATCAACTATTCTGTACATCATGCAAAGCTTAGCATCTGCACTGCGGTATGCTGGCAGCCTCCTTCCCCATGTTTGTGGCATGTCTATCACACTATAAACATTGTGATGACGATGCAAGACATGACGGGCTGCACGACGTTGAATTATTTCTAACTTATCCATTTGCGTCTATGTGTAGTGATCCCAAACAATATTGCTGTGTTGTAGGGGTCTGACAAGGGCAACGTAGGCTTGTGTTTTTATTTTGATGGATTGAACTTGTAAGGTTCTGCAAAGGAATCCTAATGATCCAGTTGCTTTTAATATGTTATTTATATGGGTATTTCACCAAAGATATGATGTTATTGTAACTCCGAGATATTTAGCCTGCGAGACAGTTTCTAATATTTGACTATGAAGAATATACTTATTGTTAATGATGTTTCTGTTTCTAGCTTCCATTTTCCAAGACATATCCTGTTTTGCAAGTTCACCCAGATCCTCCTGGAGCACAGCAGCATTTGATTTGGGTTTAAGAGCTAGATACGTTAAAGGGCAAATAACCTAATTATAGATGTTATATTATCGGAAATATCACTTATTTAAAATCTAAATAAAACATGGACCACGAACAGAACCCTGAGCTACCCCTGATGTTACTTTGACTTCGGACTATGTTTCATCATCTACCACAACTCTTTGGGTTCTATTTGACAACACAGATCTGATCCACGAATTTCTCTTACCCTGAATGCCATAGTGATGGAGTTTGTAAATCAGCTTGTTGCGAATACCTTATACAATGCTTTTGAGGAATCCATCACTATGACATCGGTTTGTGTACCAGACTGCGTGTAGGTAACTAAATCACGAATACATTGTATCAGTTGTGTCTCACTAACAACTAAGAACGAAAGCCATGCTGAAGATGATGATTAGAGACTAGTCTACAGTTTTGTCTAACAAGACAAATAAGAACGAAAGCCATGCTGAAGATGATGATTAGAGACTAGTCTACAGTTGTGTCTCACAAGACAACTAAGAACGAAAGCCATGTTGAAGATGATGATTAGAGACTAGTCTACAGTTGTGTCTCACAAGACAACTAAGAACGAAAGCCATGCTGAAGATGATGATTAGAGACTAGTCTACAGTTGTGTCTCACAAGACAACTAAGAACGAAAGCCATGTTGAAGATGATGACTAGAGACTAGTCTACAGTTGTGTCTCACAAGACAACTAAGAACGAAAGCCATGCTGAAGATGATGATTAGAGACTAGTCTACAGTTGTGTCTCACAAGACAACTAAGAACGAAAGCCATGCTGAAGATGATGATTAGAGACTAGTCTACAGTTGTGTCTCACAAGACAACCAAGAACGAAAGCCATGTTGAAGATGATGACTAGAGACTAGTCTACAGTTGTGTCTCACAAGACAACTAAGAACGAAAGCCATGCTGAAGATGATGATTAGAGACTAGTCTACAGTTGTGTCTCACAAGACAACCAAGAACGAAAGCCATGTTGAAGATGATGACTAGAGACTAGTCTACAGTTGTGTCTCACAAGACAATTAAGAACGAAAGCCATGCTGAAGATGATGACTAGAGACTAGTCTACAGTTGTGTCTCACAAGACAACTAAGAACGAAAGCCATGTTGAAGATGATGACTAGATACTAGTCTACAGTTGTGTCTCACAAGACAACTAAGAACGAAAGCCATGCTGAAGATGATGATTAGAGACTAGTCTACAGTTGTGTCTCACAAGACAACCAAGAACGAAAGCCATGTTGAAGATGATGACTAGAGACTAGTCTACAGTTGTGTCTCACAAGACAACCAAGAACGAAAGCCATGCTGAAGATGATGAATAGAGACTAGTCTACAGTTGTGTCTCACAAGACAACCAAGAACGAAAGCCATGTTGAAGATGATGACTAGAGACTAGTCTACAGTTGTGTCTCACAAGACAACTAAGAACGAAAGTCATGTTGAAGATGATACTAGAGACTAGTCTACAGTTGTGTCTCACAAGACAACCAAGAACGAAAGCCATGCTGAAGATGATGATTAGAGACTAGTCTACAGTTTGAAGCCATATTTTTTTTATTAGATTAGGGTCAAAGATGGTGCAGTTTTAACATCCCAATTCTTTTAGGACTCTAGGGTTGATATTATCTGGTCCTTGTGCTGTATAGGGTTTCATATTGTGCAGGAGTTTAAGTAAACCACCTTCGGTAAATTAAATATCAGGCATCTCTGTAAATGTTGAGTTAGGTAGTAGTTCAGTTGTTATAGGTGATGAGTCATTAGTAAAAACAGACTTAAACTGTTGGTTCAGGATGTTTGCTTTGTCTGTAGGATTTGAATGCAATATACCATTTTGGTTTAGAGGTGATACGTCTGTGTTGTTTGAGCGGCATTGTTTCATATAAGTCTAAAATCTCTGCTCACCTTTGGTTTTATTGATAGTCACCAGTAGAGGTAATAATTTCATTGTCATTCTTCCGATGTGACCAAACAACAATCACCTATGGGTGGTTCATAGGTCAGGGGAATGTAACTGGTCTGTACTAACAGATTTGATACAGCATATCTGGTTTTTATGATTTCAAATTGGTATTGTTTTTGTAGGTCGTTGGCGAAAACAGACTCGTGCTTGGTACGTAATTCGTAAATAGCATATGTCCGTCCACTTAATTGTTTATAATAAAAAACCGGCAAGTGTAATGAAGCGTACATTAGTTTGATTAAGCCTATATTTGGTATACCCATATTACGTGCGGTACCAATGTTAATATGTGAGGCATCCCGGACAGACCGACATACACAGCCCGCCGGTTACTTCAGATCAGGCATGATTTTCACCAAACTGAGATTGAACAAGATTGCAACAAACTGGTCAGGCAGACGATAAAGCAGTTGGCTAATCGAAAATCCATCAATTATCACCAATGATTGATCCATTATTAATACAAGTTTCCTTCAATGGCTTATACATATTCACGCGCAATCGTACACACGTACGCACGCACGCACGCACGCACGCACGCACACACACACTGCGCCTTTGTAATAAATTTCTCGGTGACAGTTGTGGACGGAGACGTCGACAAGCTGACGGCAGCGATGGAGAGCTGCATGTCGGGAGAGAAAGTCAGCTGTTCCCAACTCCGGACCTACGATAGTTTACCTCGCAACGTCCTTGGTGTAAGCGAGACCATCGCCAAACCCGACACACCGCGCATCACCGGAGAACACCTCTATTGGCTACACGTCCAAGTCGAATATAAAGGTAAAAATGAGTTGTATACCAACGTAGCAATTATTACTAGGTAGCACTCACAATTAACTAGACGCAATAGTCCTCAACTATATTAGGTTAACCAAGTATTTGGAAGAGAGATAGACTAGATGCGGATTTAGAGGGATTGTCCAAAACGAGTTAAGGACTTATTATTTTGCAATATTATTTGAACATACGGACGCACGCTCGCACGGTTGCACGCACGCTTGCACGCACGGTTGCCATTAGTTGCATTAAGCCATTAGATGCATAAAGCGTGTCGGCCATTGTTGGCATAGAGCTTGTCGGGTGACACGCCCTGTAATCGTATTTTGTATAATTTAAATGGTAAACTGATATGACTATCATTGCGTTGTTATTCACTTGTATATGGTAATTATTTCCTGACAACGTGGTGATTGGGTTAAATTGTATCATACAGAACCAGCTTGGACCTATAAGCAAATGTCATTGTATTTGCAATATAATTAACAACCATGTTATCTGACAAGGCTACTGTTCTGTAAAACTTTATAAACATAAAGACCAAAGCCACATCTAAAGGTATACATTCAACAATTAACGGTATTAAATCTCTGTGAGAACCATATGGTAGCTTCCATACTTTGCGCAAAGAATTACGCCACTGAATGCACATCTTATTAACACTGTCATGCCACAGTGGCCATTGTTGAGATCCATACAATGCACAACAATACTGATGAAACAATTTATGTTTGACGACAGTTTGAAGTGAACCAAACTCAGACATAAATATATTTACATTACAGTTACATTTCTTGATACCATCAAACACAATTTCATACTTATAGGTTGTGCTAAGTACATTTCCCAGATATAGTTTTCTCACATATAGAAACATCTGTACCATTTATTTCACAATGTGGATCAGCATCCTTCTTGTTGTACACCAATAGTTTGCGTTTTGACCCATTAAACAACACATCATGTAGTTTGGTATATTTCCATATGCGCCTTTTTCTTTATTTCTGAAGTGGCACCATAGTATCTATCATTAACTCACTTGGGGATACACCATGAATAAGCATGCCATTGTAGAGGAAGGTCAATGCTTTAAACAGTTTTTCAGTACCATATATAATATGGTTAGAAAATATGCCATTTTCTTCTTTTTTTACTATGATTCAGGCAATTTACACATTTCTTGAGATATCAATATCAATACCAAGCTGCTGATGTCAGTTGTGACCATCATCATTATCATGATTTTCATGCACACACATATTAATAACAAGTTTGTCAACTCTACTTTTTAATAAGTGCATGTGATCTTCGTCAAATCCAACAGAATTGTACAATTGTTCAAACTTTGAGGAAAATAAGTCAGCAATATCTTCTGACCCTATATGATCATCAATAACGTTAGGCAGAAAATGACAAGATTATTTCAAACTATGCACTTCTTTCCATAGGTTACGATCATTACCTTCACTAATTGCTCCAGCCATTCTATTGCTTTTTATCTTTGTTTCTTCCTTTATTACATATTTAACAGCACAGTGGTACCTGGCTCGAGTACGCCTCACGATATCGGTTACTTCATTATTATGTGGCCTACCTAATTGCACCCAAATATAATGCCAGAACAAGGAAGTATCTTGTTGAGCCTGTACATGTTCGTTCCAACCAGGTATCACCTTGCTGCTCCCTTTCTTGGCACCCGTCTTTGGTAAACACATATCTGAGGCAACAATGCAACTATTTACAACAGTATTATACAACTCAGAAAAAAAACCTGTGTGCATTTTTCATTGGTAATCAACACAATTAACAGCATCATGATTAAAATCAATACATGATATCAACTTATCAAGCTCGTGTTTGTAATTCTCAATGTGGACCTCCGTACATTTATGCCAAGCTTCATTCGTTTTACATTTACGTTGAAATGTTTCGTGATATGACACATCTATTTGCATTTTAAGACATATTGGAATATGATAAGAAAAATCACTGTTCATAAACACTGATTCATATTTGCTAATTGATTCACGCAAGTTCTGTGTTACCATAAAATGGTTAATTGTTGACTTGCAGCCATTGCTCTTTGAGCAGTATGTATAAGGTATATTAGAACATTCGGCATCAATACATAAAAACATTTGTTCGTTATTAACAAATGAATGGAGAGCTCTTGTCTGGGGAGTATCCCTTGTTAAGTGTGTGTTAAAGTCACCACCCAATACAAAACATTGTGATGCAGTTTTGTTACAAATATCACTCACTTCATTAAGAACGTCTATATATTCAAATAAATCATGATTTGCATAACCCTTGTCACATGGCATATATGTGTTAAACAATACAAACTCGATACCATCTACTGTCACTTTCACAGCACACAGCCTCTTAGATATACACTCTATTGTATCCACTTTACAGCTAATATTGGATGACCAAAATGATTGAGCAGCCCCATAGGGTCTGCCTGTTAATGGCACACTCTCGTCCATTGAGCTGGATACAACGAATACACTGTTTTGAGTTCAATCTTTGTACAAATTGTGTTTTATACATACAATGTTGTTGTATCAACAAAAAATCACACGCCACCAGCAAGGTTTGCATAATAACATACTTGTCAACACCAAAACGCTTCCAGTTGTAAGAGCTAAACTTGAGTTTATTTTTACTGTCCATCATGTTTATGTTTCATTTTGACTTGAATTCACACCAGTTTCACTATTGCTCAGTGTACTGCCAGTTCGTTTGTCACCTCCATTGGGAGGGAAATATCTTCTAATATTGATGCCACATGGCCAAATGTCAGGATTATAAACCTTCATGAGATCATCTTTAGATATTTCTAATTTAAATGCCTGATGCTTGGCATCAATGTGTGACATAAGAGACAATGAGCGAATACACACACCTTTAGATTTAATGTGATCTTTAAGATCAGTCTCTTTTGTTACCTTTGACACCCTTTCTATTATTAGATCTCTACTAGGAGGTGGTGCCCCCTGTACACGATCACTGCCACAACCAGTGCCAAACACCATGTTTCTCTTTTTCTTTTATACCACTGTCCATTGTTCCCATCATAGGACATAGGTTTAGGTGGGGCCTGTTGTACTGTACTCTGCAGAGGGAGACATTGCCCTCAACATTGTTCATTTTGTTTTCTAATCTTACCAACCTCTCTAAGACAGATGTCAGGTCCATTTCCTTTGGGGTAAAGTTAGGTAATCTCTTAATGTCAACGGCAGCAAAACCCGGTTCAACTTTCATTTCATCTATTTTTTGGAATGCAACATACATATCTTTTACCGATTTCTCTGCCTTGCTTCTACTGTTTGACTCCTGTCTGTTTTGGGGATCACCCAGCTCATGACTGTACTCATCATAAAGCACATGTTTATGTCAACTGGTCAATACCTGAGCTGTTATTCATACAACATGAAAAGACCAACTGGTCTATAAGTTGATGGCCTCAGAGATTTCCTGCTCATTGAAACAAATCAAACAATGTAGACAAATGACTCTCTTATGTTGTGTTTGCACTGTTGGGTTGGGTTGGGGTGGCAGCTCATTGGGGGAGTACACATTAGCAACGCCAGCCCTAAATATTTACAGCCAGAGAGAGTGGTTAGCAGTAGCTGTAATTATCCACCAGGTTATCTTTCCAGTGATCCCACCAGTATACAGTCTATTGTCTTGTTCCCCTTCCATTATGGCCTACTTGAATTATTAGCCTTTTATTCCCTGCCATGATTCCCAGTAAACTGTCAAGTGTCTATTCCTTGCTCCCATTTCAACCACCTCTGCAAGCCTGGAACTGTGTGACTCAGTGTATAACTACAGACATGTTCATGTAGTGTGACTGGTATGTAGTGGTAATTAGTGGTTACAATAATGTACTACTGTATTTATTAAATTAATAATGTGTTTGTATACATTACCTTGTTTTTTTCCCAAATACAAAAACGTTAATATTAAGCCAAAACATTTGAAATTAATTCAAATGCATTTGCAAATGTGTAACCAAAACGTTTGCATGTGACCCCAAAATATTTGCATTTGGACGAGTTGCTGGAAAATGGCATTTGCAATCGCATCAAATGAAACATTTGCATTCAAATGCGTTGACATGCATTTGTTAACAAACCTGAGTCTCATTCCTCATGCATGCTGCCTAGGTGTCGTGTCGGTTGTTTAAAAAAACTGTAAGTTGTGTTTCACAAAATAAAATAAACTGACATTTTGTAGTAATTTCTTTCATATTTACGTTAAAAAATATTATAAGATCTCGCCAAAAAAACTACACTCAAAGTTTTAGTCATCTGGAATATTACTACGTACCTACTTCATTAACAACTTCCACTGAGACAATAATAGAATAGCTTCCCCAGCCACCTTAGGACCAAACTTACGTAACCGTACGACCTTCCACTTGGTAATATAACTTTAGGTCTTTAAAAAAATTGAAGTTAGTTACTTGATCGTCACTATTTAGATTTGTGACTGCCATTATGGAAACTTATCAGACGTAATTGGTTGGTGTTGCACTTCTGTGTTACAGGTATGACCCAAGAGGCACTCTTTCAGACGTGGAAAGAGGAAGCGGAAATGGCATCGGGTATGCGCAATAATGGAATTATGGAACCGTTCAAAGCTGTTGGACAACGAGTGGTACGGTTTTGTATTTGTAATCCAAATAGTGTTTCGATCCCTTTATCTTCCTTGACTGCTTAATATATGACGAGTTTAACCGAAATAAAAATTGACAAGCTTCTGGCACATCATTTCAATACGTCGTTCTTACAATAATATAATAAGCCTATGCTGCATGAAATCGCACAGTTTTGCACAGTTTGGACCTGTCAAAAGCCTATGTTAGGTAAGTGTGAGGTAACTTAACAAGGCTGCTGTCCAAAGCAGTACAGTAGGGGAGAGTTGCCGGGATTGGACCAGTTCCTCGATCGGACCAGTACAAGAAATAGTTGGCTTCACCCCGTTATAATGGAAGTAACTATAAGGAAGAAGGCTCAGTACAGCAATCTTCACAATTCAGTTTCATAAATCCACGCCAGTGTATGTGTCAGTGTTCACATGGTAATGCAGGCTCAGTGCAGAAATATTCATATTTCAATGTCTCCACTTAATGTCAAGCATTTGAACATGAAGTACTGTTTATAATGTTCACATGATACTGTCG
This sequence comes from Lamellibrachia columna, assembly GCA_963662155.1. Classification (NCBI taxonomy): domain Eukaryota; kingdom Metazoa; phylum Annelida; class Polychaeta; order Sabellida; family Siboglinidae; genus Lamellibrachia; species Lamellibrachia columna. The sequence continues at coordinate 12,262,730 of OY759262.1, read as the reverse complement.
GCTAAGTGTACACATACTCAAGAGTTTACTGTTTCGCAAATCCATACATGTGTAATGTGTCAATGTCCATTGTAGACTCGGTGTTTATAAATTCACCATTTCTACACAGTCTCGAGTCTTCACAAGCTTTGTCAGTCTTCTGCTGTATGAAATGGGGTCTGTAAGCTTTGCTTGGTCCATTCCTCTATATTATCCAGTAAAATCCGTGAAAGGTGTAGTGTGTCACAGTATACTATGACCAGATCAATCAATGTATTATGGAATCCTAGAACATGAAATAAAGAGTATAAAAATATACATTATATATATATATATATATATATATATATATATATATATATATATATATATATATATATATATATATATATATATATATATATATATATATGCAGTACTAATACTATTAATTAACATGACAGTCCTTACACTACAAATGTTTTACTTTACACAAAATAGCTTTAAAAATGTTTTTAGTCCTACATGTTAATATTATGATTTCACACATTTTATAATCTCCAGGTTGATAATTCTGATTACTAATCTGATATATTCCATAAGTAAATATATATATATATATATATATATATATATATATATATATATATATATATATATATATATATATATATATATATATATATATATATATATATATATATATATATATATACACACACACATATATATATATATATATATATATATATATATATATATATATATATATATATATATATATATATATATATATATATATATATATACACACACGTGGTGTGCATAAAAAATATGTGTAGAAAGAATAAAAAATAAATAAATATGCACACATGTAACATTTAAAAAGAATTGCTTAACAAAACTCTCATTTACCTCATTTATTTAACTTTGAATCGTAATATAAGGGAAGGACACCCCAAATAATAAATGTTTGATTGAGTGTATACATGCAGAAATATCAACACATAATTGTAAAAGTGCAGATGGCGTGGATTTAAATGCTGAAATATCACGACGTCAGACCCACTTAAAAATGCACCTAAGCCACGCACAAACGATTGCGTGGATTCTGAATTGCGGAAAACGACTTGACCTAAATTACTAGAAAACGCCGTTACAGCCTACGTTCCCAGTTTCAGTGATAACAGTTGAAAATCTATTAAAAACTAACTTAATTTTCTAATGCTGAAGAAGCATGATCTTTAATTACTTGTTCACAATAAGCCTATAGTAACAGAAAAGTTGTTTGCACAAAGTATTTAATGATTTGCATGGCGCGCGCCCATCCCGCACCGCCGCGCAACGATTAAACTATACCAACAACGCAAACGCACTTTTAAACGCTAAACAGCGCGCGCATAGCTAATTTTCCGAACGATGCTGTACTCGGGCGAACAAACCCACAGTCATAATACGCACATCATCATAATGCTGAAATACTGCCGATTTCATTTATTGACATGCTAAAGTTGTTCGATGATTATTTACCATTATTTTAACTACTATTCACAAGGCAAAAGTTTACACTAGCTTACCTCGGTCAATGTCAATCCAAGAAGGCCAGCGAAAAGTTGACATATTTCTTCAGTCTTTCATTGGTTGATATATGCATCAGTCAAGGTCACACGTTCGTTTGCATAATGTTATGGTTGACATCTGCATGACCATCAAAAACAGGCGGAGCCTAAGATGGAGGTCACATATTCTGGGTCAATTTCTTCGTCCGAATTTTCCGCAGCGCACCTAGCGGATTGTAATATACCTACCAATGTTAGGTCAGTGTGAGGTAATTTTAGACAACTTAACAAGGCTGATGTCCAAAGCAGTACAGTACAGTACATTACAGTACAGTACCGTACAGTATATTACAGTACAGTACAGTACATTACAGTACACTCCATATGACTTATGAACAGAGAAGCTATTGACTTAACCATAGTTCAACTTCTTCAGCGATAGCGCGTAGCCAACGCATGTCCGAGACTTGTCGGTTGTATTGTTAAACACACACAACTCCAACATATGTTCTCCGTTTTCTCTTAACCTGTTTTTTTTGCAGTTATATGTGCTGGTGAAGGCGGCTATCCCGGAGGCGTTGGACGATATCATATTCCAGTTGCCCATGATGAAACAGATGGGCGATAATGTGCACATTTTGACGAAGGAAGTGAAGCTGTTGCACTGATATGTCAAGAAACAGACCTCTGTTCTGTTGTATCTGTACGTTATCGATAAATGTGTGCGAAGTACATTATATGTTCTACAGAACCAAGAGTGTATATAACAAACGAACCATATAGCTGTACGGTTCTTTAAGAAACAATGGACTATTTATAAAGGTGTCAGATAACCCCGTCGTAGGAGTTGACTTGCGTGTTCGTCTACAGTACGGTAATCAAATTTAGTGTAATTACTTTATTCAGCTTCGATGCTTGTTGGTGTGTAGCTTAGTATTTTTTTAGGAATACATTTCGTATGTCTAATTTGGATTTTCTGTTCATGTTCTCCATCGATGTCGATGTACCAACCCTGACATGACGTCTCATTTCTGCTAGTTCAATTTACTTATGTCAATGGCATATCACAAAGGGAGAGATCAAATGGGGGTGGGGCAAGCTTAGCCACCCATTATTTTACCATGCAACCATGTAGCCGCGCAACGGAAAAAATAGTTAAGCCAAAGACGGACCATGGCCCAATGCCCCCAAGAGGGCCCATGGCCCAATGCCCTCTAAGACGGCCCATGGCCCAATGCCCCCTAAGAGGGACCATGGCCCAATGCCCTATAAGAGAGACCATGGCCCAATGCCCCCCCCCCAAGAGGGACAATGGCCCAATGCTCCCGAAATACGCCACTGACTCACGTAGAACAAATAATAGTTGGACGACCAAATTACTTAGGCTAATTCAATGCTCTCTCCTGGTGTGTTTGGACTCGGCTTATGACACAGCGTATACACATATATAACCAGTATGTTATTGTAACACTTGAAAAGAATGGAGTAACAAAGTTTCTATTCGTTTTCCGCAGTTAATTACCTTTTATCGAGAAAAAATACCTTAAATTACCCGTTTCAGTCTGAATTAAACGTTAAAATATCAGGGATTCTTCCCTAGTGTGTGTGTGTGTGTGTGTGTGTGTGTGTGTGTGTGTGTGTGTGTGTGTGTGTGTGTGTGTGTGTGTGTGTGTGTGTGTGTGTGTGTGTGTGTGTGTGTGTGTGTGTGTGTGTGTGTGTGTGTGTGTGTGTGTGTGTGTGTGTGTGTGTGTGTGTGTGTGTGTGTGTGTGTGTGTGTGTGTGTGTGTGTGTGTGTGTGTGTGTGTGTGTGTGTGTGTGTACTGTCCTGCATATCGAAAGTAATTGTAATGAACTTGTTTTTCCACAGATATTTCGCCGATCACTTTGAAAATAAGTCACTTCGTCGACAATGTTCTAATAGTTTCGGAGAAAATACCGTTCTGACCATGTTTTCATAAGTTTTAAGAGAGGTCATATCACCTACACATGAACACGCATATGGAAACATACCAATATTTGAGGATCATAATTGCCATTGTGGATAGATTACTAAACCCCAATAACCACAATAACCAACACAGATGTTCGACAGAATAGTGGTGCCACATATCGGGCCGGGAACAAACCACGGAACAATCATGCCATGCACCAAATTGGTGTTTGTGCATCACAAGACAAAGGTAATATTGTATGTTTATTGTGGATTTTTAATTAGAACAGGAGTAGAGGGAAACTCCCCAACCTTGCTTTGACACTATTATAACGACTAGCTGACAACTAGGATTGAATGCTGTAAACGTAAAAATGTTGATATAACATTGCATAATCAGCATATTTATGTTGCTATCAGCTAGTTATTCTTGATTACACTCTTACATTCTCTATAACAGGAATGTTTACTATAGACAGAAAAGCGTTATCTCCTGCACTGCAGACGTTAATTCCAAAGTGTATGCCAACACCAAAATGTATTTGTAAATTATGCGTAAATATGTACGTGTGCATATGTGTACGTGCGTGCGTGTGACATCAGGAGGCTAGCTGCTTATCGGTCCAAGTGCAGCGCTTTGACTGTCTCGTGCGTATTTAGACGCTGCTAATTAAGTAAGTATGTGCATTCCAGGGGACATCACACATGGAAAGTCTGCAAGTCAGGTTGGAACTCGGGGTAGGATGGTCGCCAGCAGGGCGATGTACAGGACGGGTGTGTTCAAACCTGTTCTTGGCAACTTATCTGGTCGATCTGACGCCTCCAATTGGACATCTCTGTAAGCAACACACATTGATATAATCTCTATCACAAGTACAACAAACAATTGTTCTTGGACATAAGATAGCAGTCAATACTTACACTATATTAAAGAACAACCATAGCAACTGGTAACATTTTACGCTGCCATAACATAGCAGCCAGTACTTGTTATTATCATTACACTTATGACTCTTGTAGCAAGCAGGAACCGAAGTCTACATTTTATTCTGGCACATGCCAGGAACCAGTATTTTAATCATACTGTGAAATAAATTACCACCAAAACTCACACTGTACTTCTGCACAAGGCCACCATTATTGTTGTCCCACCCTTTCGTAAATGCCTCCAGTGCTGCCACGTCCAAAGCTGTTCTGCTGCAATTCCAATTGCTCATACTCGTGACCATCGGCTGCCTCAGGTTCAGCAACATCAGCTGCTGCCACATTACGGCTGATTGTTGCTTCTGGTGCTGGCTGCCGTACATTTGCTGAAATTACATCCACATTAACTATCTGTGTAAATGTCACAGACTGAAAAAGGTGCATTTTTGTAGCATAACATTTTTGCTGCGGAGAGCCGTGTTTGCACGTGTCTTTACAACCAAATGTGTGTTTATGGGGAAACATATGGCATGTTTCAGAAGACAATTAACATGCATTGTAACCATTACAGTTAGATTGACTTCAGGATATTAAGGCAGGAGTAGCTACAATTGTCTTCAGATGCTCATATATAGAATTAACATTGGCACATGCATTTTGATTGGTGTATTTGCTGCATCCACGGACTGCAGTACACAACAGTTTGGCCTTCTGACAACTAGAGTGGAGATTTTTGTACGCGGTGCGACGTAAGTGGTATACGACTTCTTGGCGGGCTTCAGAAAAGACAACTAAAGTAAAATACTATAAACAGCAAAGTATTCCTCGTCGGTGTCATAGATTCTGGTTTAGCAGCATTGGAGAATATAATGGAGCAAGCCATGCCTACAGAGTCACCATGGTCCCAAGTATTTTCTCTCCAAAAAATGTGTACATCCCACACACACACATTTCTCTGCTGCTTCGATCTTCTTTTCTGTATGTATCCCTTACCCAAGCCAGCAAAAAGGGCGTGGTGTTTTAAAACACAGTTCTGGCAGATCACTTTGTGTGGTTGAATATGAAAGGAAATAGTGTCATATTCTATCAGTGCTTGGAAAGGCAGGAGTGATGCTGCAGCTTTGGCATTTAGCTTGTAAACGGCGTGTTTGATGGAAATATAGTTTTGTTTCCTTTCTGTGCCTGACATCACCGGATGTTCCGACAAGAAAACGAGAAAAAGGTGACATGGACAGCAGAAGAACGCAAGTATCTCTTGCAGACACAACAACGTTATTGAAATTAGTGTTGATGCCATGCAGCACTAGTCGTGTGTCAACCTATTCATGTGTTGCAGCGACAGCTGATAAATCAATGAGTGTCTGTGATTACTACATACAAAGGCGCGACTACGTTATCTGGTTTGACCGCTAGGTGCAACCAACCGCTCAGTTCTCTGCCTGAACAAATAGAGCAATACTTATTAATAATTGTACTTTATCATAATTGAAAAAAATGCCATGCATGAAATTGAACACTCGTTGTTAAGATATTTAGCAATAATGTATTAATACGAGTTTTATTTTACAATATTAATAAAGTAGCCCGGTACAAATGTGAATTGTAATGTAACAATTCTAATGCTAAGGTACTTGCACTGCAACCAATACCTTGTGAATTATCAAATGAATTGCAATGTTTTGCACTAAATAACCATATCAAAGTGTTTTATTTACACTTTTGCATTTTTCGCAAACGTAATTTATTTTTTTCTGAAATGAAACAGAATTTGCCTTTTTTAAATGGAGAGTTAGTGTCCCTATACCTGATTGGACTTCTGAGATGGCTGCTGCCAGAAAGACTTGGAATCAGTAGTGCTTACACAGTCATCTTGTCGGTCCATGTGATTTTTTTACGCTTTTCTAACCAGAACTTGCTCAGTCATATTAGGGTCATGCCAATGTTAGCCCTGACCTATTCTTATGTTTACCAGAAACCTGGAAACACATGGATGTGTGGAGACCCCTAAGATGTGGTATTGACTTATGCTGGTACTGTGGGATAACTAAAATAATCACAATTAATTTATGTCTATATATATTTCAATTACAAGTTAATCAATATGCTTGTTTTATTTGAAAGACTTTAAACATGGCTAATGTGTGAAAAATAGAAGATTGCATGCATAGTTTTGTTTTTATGAAAATCGTGTAGTTTGGTAGCCATCTTGCTTGTTTACATCATAGCAGCCAAATAACTGCAGTCAGTCATTTTTTAATTCAGCAAACTCAAATGATATAAGATAGCCACGGCAGTCACTTCCGCCAAAAAGCTTCATGTTTTCACTTTTTTGGAAAATGCGTCCTGTCTATTATGGAATTGACATTACCACTTTTCTCACATGTCATAATCTGGATTAAATGGCAAACATAATTCAAGCGAATAACAAATGTTTGCAGTTTATTACATAGCATTTTTTCTGCACCATTTGTTGCAAGAAAACACAGCTACATACCAGGAGTGAAATTACTGGCAGGTTTTGGTTTTCCTTTACACACCAAATCCCAGACTGATCCATTTCTCAACCTGTAAGGAGATTGAATATTGGGATATACATTGTTAGCTTAAAATACGTCCATCAAGATGTTTGAGTTTAGCTAAATACTTATTTGCCATCAGCACACCAAATGCATACACATTATTTCTGGATAGAAAACTACTGTGCCATGTTATCATATTTGATATCACCATACCATATAATGACTGCAAACACATTGTGTAAAGCTGAAAATATTAGTTGTGGGTTATATATTCTAATATTTGCACAAGAGTAAAATGCAGGGAAAGATACACACATTTATATTCAAACAATTTGTATTCATCTAAATTGTGGATAATAAAAAAAAATTCAGATTGATGATATGCCTTTGACTCACCAAATACAAGGAAAATACTGATTAACATGACAGACGTTGAGAGTATTGTTATATTATACAACAACAATAATCAGATGATTACCTTATGATGATAAAGAGAGTTGCCATAACAAGGATGATGACAACCAGTACTGCTATAATGACACCAAGTATCAGTTTGGTAGTACCATCATCATTGCCAGTGCGTCGGTCATTGCAACTGCAACCGCCATTGCCACCATTGATGTCATTGTCTGATGTTGTTGCACGTGTAACTGTGGGCGAAGCTACAAAATAGTCAATTAAACTACTTCAGTGATACGTTTATTGTATATATGATTTATGTGTGTAGAGTTAGGACAGGAACTATTGATATATTATTTTTAATATATTGTCTGTATATTATCTGTAAAGCGTTGTGTACTGTATTGGTACTATGTAAAATAAATAAATATTGTTATTCTTATTACAATGCCATTTAGAGTTAAAACATAATATGTACATAAGCAAGATGGTTTTATTTGCCGTTTTAACATAATTTGCTCTTGTGAAAGGTTTAGTAACTTATCATATAACATGTGATATTAAAAACTACAGTGATTTTAAAGTTCCTATTCTATTTTCACATTTGCTTTTCTGATATGTGCTGTACAAACCCATTAGAAAAGCTCACTACATTGTGGATACGTTTTATTACAGGTAAATCAGGTATATCATGATACAATATGAACATTTGCAGCGCCATCTACAAAACATGTAGAATACCGTACAACAGTAGTCACTAAATAAGTGTCATATTTACGGCCCACTGTTAATGTCGTTGTGTTACTGAAACTCTCAATGTCTTCATTGTTTGTCACAGACAAACGGATACTGTAGTATCCAGACTGAAGATTGTCTATTGTTATCTGTGTCTCTGTCACACCAGCTATTGGTTTGTCCAGCCACTGTCCAGAATCCTTCTTGTACCGAACCAGCAACTTCTTGAAGTTGTCACAACCGCTGTCTCCAATAACCTGAAGAAGCAAATATGAAATAATCATCAAGACAAATGCAGATATGTATCTTTTTCGAAATTGCTTCACAATTAAATATTATGTAAAAAATTTCAGGTATGTCTAAAGTGTCAAACAGGTACTGTAATAGCCAACACTTAACATATGTCACACCAGTCATTTCTTTTTTCTTTCCAACAATATTTCACCAACGAAATTTAATTCCCTGAGACCATCACCCACCTGCCAGGTGACATGGAGACTGCCCATCTTAGAACCAACACAAACAGGATCTGTGGGCATGACACTGTCTATTTTAGGCTTGGCTGGTGCTGAAACAATTGAGCTCACGTTAACTTGTGATAGGATACACATGTCATGTTGCTGATGTGATTGATCTGAAAGAACTGTTCAAAAGTTTGATAACTATTTTGTCACAGCAGTTTTTGCCAAATCACCATCAGACTTACCTTTACATTTAGTCTTCACTCTAAGTTTGCCACCAGCATTGCCCTCTCGTTTCTGTTTGTTGTGTTCGGCGTCAATCCTCACTTTGATATAGTAGTTTGTGTTGTGCTTCAGATCATCGATGTCCACAGTCTGGTCACCTTGCCCAGCTTTGAAATGTCTGGTCGCTTGTTTTGTGCTTTGACCATCTGCAGCCTCAACTACATACTGGTAATAACTCTCCAGCCCAGAAGGCACTTGTCCTGACTGTGGCCAACTCACAGACACAGAGGAACTTGACACAGACACATTCTTTGGTGCTGATGAATAATCAACTCTTTCTGCAAACACACACTTTTTATCATTTGATGTTTACATTTTAATTATGGTCTTGTCAAATTCAGCTCACATAATAGTACACAATCTAGAAATGTTGCTTTTGATGTCCAAAATATAACCAAATAATTTTTTCAGCTGTTTGTTTTACTTTTCCTGCTGCTACATATGTATAAGTGCATGTGTGCATCAGTGGCATAGTGACGGTTGTTGGCACCTGGGTTCAAAACACAATTTGGCTCCTCCCCTCCCCTGACACTTGTTTAACGTTTCCTCTCAGAGTCAAGTGATCTGGCCAGGCTACCATTTATGTGTGTCAGCGTGTGTACGTTATCTATATAAATTAAAATATGTTTTTTAAATAATATAGTATTATGGGATGACACTTGATTTAATAATGCCTTCCTAGTTATTACAAATTTCAATTAACTCAAAGAGAGTTGTAATGCCTATAGCTAATGAATGGGACACTTTGCAAGCTAAACCACGTGATGGCAGCATATGAGAATGCGGTTAAAAAGTGCCGTGTGAACATGATGCCGCTTTAGTAGTTGTAGTCATTGGTGCCCTTGAATTCAAAATAATGTAAATAACAGTAGGAAGAATGTTCAAGCAATCTGCTTGATGGGGTAAGTTGACCGTTGATTTACTGCCCCCAGATCAGGCGCCACTGGTGTGCATTTTGTGTGCATGAAGATGTGCATAAAGGTGTGTGTGTGTGCGCGTGCATGCATGCATGTGCATGCATGCAGCAGTATATGTGTCAAGCTACCAACAAATATATCACAGCCACAAAATACATACCAGAAAATTTTTTTTTAGTGTCATTTGTTTAGTTCAGTTTGAACACACAAGAGGTAGTTAAATATTGGCTTCCATCAGGTTGAAACATTTCAAGGGGCAAGTAGGCTTACTTACTAATTTCAGCCTTGCAAGTGTCGAGTGCGTACCACTGTTGACATCCTCCACTGCAAGCGCCGGTCACTCGGTCACAAGGGGCAGAACCAGCAGCACAGTGTTGACTGCACCTCTCAGCACAGTTGATGCCATAAGTACCTGTATCGCAGTCTGCAAGAAAGTCTTCTCAGTTTTGTCATCCTAGTTGGTGGGCTGGATAAAACTAGACAATGAAATAACGACACTTTAACAAAGTATGTTCACGATTACTCGATTAGTATTTTAATTTTAAATTGATTTTATTAACTGAATGACATTTTAACATTGCAATGAAATAGGCAAAGATGGTGTTGCATTTTTGTTATAACAATTCTTGGGGTGACTTAATTAATTACTTTAACTCTAAATCAGATGTCTTCATATAAAGTTGTATCAGTTCACCAGAATTTTTCCACAGAGCATAGATGTAGGCCCGTGTCTTTACCTTGCTTACAATCTGGCATCTTCTTTCCAGCCTGACATTTGTCACAGCCAATGACTGGGCTACAGCTGCCTTCACATGAACTTGTGCAATCTGAAAATAAAACATTAGTCCATCTGATATGTCAAGACATGGCTGAATTGTGCTTTTTATGATAAAAGCATGAAACTTGGTACACAAGTAGATCATACATAAACACAAATATTTGGCTGTCTCAGAGTTTGCCCTGGATTGCACTAGCGACCATACATTTGACCTTTTAGCGACATTCATTACAACCATTCTTAAAGATGGCGGACATCAAAACCAATTTACCCCATTGGTTTTGACGACTGCCAAGGCAAAATCTGAGATGGCCCTATAACCAAATATATTTATTTATATATGATCTAAGGGTGTACCATGTTTCATGCTTTTATAAAAAAGTTGTTTTTACCTATCTGCTGTACTACATGTTCATCTCACAATGCTCTGATAATGCTACTTCATAATTATGGAGGTATGTATGGAGTAATAGACTGGATACTTGCATTAAAGTTATGTATTGTAGAGACTACATAAATGTTCTGATTGAGGCAATATTTGAGATATTATTATTGCTCTTAGCTACAAATAATTAACCCATGACTTGTGATTGGACCACAACAGTTACCTCTGCTTTGATATGTTTACTACTCACTGACACTAAGATCCCTGGTTCTTAGCTTTTCATTGACATAAATTAAACTGGATGACATTTCAAATAGAAACCACTAATATTTAGAAATGCCTTAAGCATAATAGAATATGGATAACATTATTCATACTGTCGTATCATTAACACAGTTATATTTTTCAATAAAAATAATAAAACTGTGTTGCACTTACCCCTGTATTTGTATCCAATGACAAACACCTCACAGAACAACAAAGCATCTTTCCTGTGTCCTCCGTACTGACATGTCGCCCCCATCCCTCACAGGGTATCGTCATGTTTGTTCTTGCAGGAACCCTATCTCTTTGTTCGCCACACCGGGTGTGATCTGTGACACTGGACGAGTTGCCAATGTTGATGGATATGTCATGTAAAAAGTTGTTCTCTAAAAAGGAAGACCAGTGACAGTTAATTATTCAGTTCAACAACATAACATATATCAACACATACAGATATACACATTGATACATACATCATATTCTAAAAATAGCACCCACACACTCATGCCCACACCCATAGTCACCAAAGCACAAGTGCTCACATACATGCATTATAGGCTAAATGTGTGAACCTCCACTCTTGTGATAGTTGACAATGATGACACTGTTGATGACGTAGACATCCCCCAGGTCCACCTGCCACCAGGCTTCATCACTGCGTTGAGGTGCCACTGCTTGTGAACAATGAGCATCTTCCTGTCTAATAGTTCCATCCACTCCTCTACTGGCAACCATCCCATCAAAAGTTCCAACCTGACTGGCAGGCTTTTCATGGGCCAAGTTCGCTGAAATGCATATAGTCATATGTTTATTTTGACATTTTGATTTTATAATACAACATGTAACTTCATCGGTTTCCCTACTGGGAAACTACAAAACTGTGTCTTCTCAACATTCTCACAATGTCTGTGTTAATCTATATAATTAGACAATGTCACCAACAATGGTTTATTATAAATATGTACTATCAATTGTCAAGTGTCTTGTCAAATGAATAATCAATTGTATACTTTTAATGCATGATTTGTATTTATATATATATATATATATATATATATATATATATATATATATATATATATATATATATATATATATATATATATATATATATATATATATATATATATATATATATATATATATATATATATATATATATATATGTATATATATATGTATATATATATATTATATGTATGTAAGTATATAAATGTATGTAAAACAAGTTAAGAATAATATATATATATATATATATATATATATATATATATATATATATATATATATATATATATATATATTATTCTTATAGATTTATATATGTTTTATTCTTTCTACATGTACTTTTAATGTATAACATATTTTTACTTGTATTGTACTTTTATATATATATATATATATATATATATATATATATATATATATATATATATATATATATAATATATTTAAATTTCTAATATATTCCTAGTTTGTCGATTTTATATCCAATAAAAAATATTTGCCTACTTAGGCCAAACAAACAATTATTGTGACAATGTGTGGTCAGTCTGGTTACTGACCTCACATACTTAGTTTTAGGTTTCCTTCTGCAGTCTCTTGAAAATGGCTACTATAAATAAGTCTAAGGTACTAATTATTAAGTTGAGATATCCTACAGTTTGCCAATTTATATTCTCTAATGGTATACATAAAATAACTAGATGGAACATCATCTTTCCATACTCTGGATATCAGATGTTGAATGCGTTCCACCCAAATGTAAACTTGAGGTATATAACAGTATAATTAAGTAGCTACTCTGTACAAATTACACTTATTTTTAACTCATGAAGATTCGTTTTGTCATTCATCTACCGATATGTCATAAGTGGTGGCAGAAATAATGTTATATTAAAAGTCTAAGGCATTAATTGACTAATTATTAAGTTGAACTAATCTAGGTTGTGTCCACTTACACTTTGCATAATGATTGCGTTCCACCCAGCTATCAACTGGAGGATGGCGTGGTACAAATATCCTACCTATCTGACATCCAGGTCCACTGAATGGAGCTCTCCCAGACCCGGAGTCAACGTACTTCTGACAGCCACGTTCACAGTGTCCAGTTGTCTTGTTACAGGTGCCACCATGCTGACAGTGACAGGGGAAAATACAGCCACCATCACTTCCAAATCTGCAGACAGCTGAAATTTCAAATACATAAATAAAAAATTATTAGTGATATAAATGAAAACGTTATTGTGATATTCACAGTTCACATACCCTTTTATACATAACTAGCTGCTTGCTCAAGCTCCTTATGACTCCTTGCACTACCCAGTCATGTTTTGGTAGTGTAATGCCAATGGCAGTGACATCTTTGCGCCACAAAAATAACGTACAACTGCCGGTTCCACGAAGCGTTCAGTAAACGTTTGACGTAGATCATGTAACAATGGTTGAAACACGCATAGTGTTGCTAAAAATCGCACGTAACTATTGTTTAATAATTCACATCCAACGCCCACATTGATTCCTTTGACGTAATACCCTACCCCCATGAGCAGATTTCATGAGACGCCGTAAGTCCTATTTACAATGTCTTAAGTAGAATTGGTCGTAAAGTTATGTTAATATAATATCAATCCTAGTTGAGCATAAACTTACGCCGTCTTAATTATTATCTTAAATGCATTCGTGAGCCCCAAATATGGTACATCTGCCATCGTTTACTGAAACTTCGTGTTTGCAGATGTGAAAGAGAACCAAACAATGTAAAATGCATTAAAAAAGTACATTTAGGTATAAATGAAGTACATGTACAATGAAATTGAGAAATTTGTCTCGGGTAAGAACAGACATGACTGCAATATATACATGAAACTATTCTATAAAAGCGGCAGATAAGTAGACTTCTATAGCGTCTGCCAGATGGCAGGAGCTGAAATTCATTATGTAAGACATGTTTGGTATCATAAATAATCTTGACTGACTGTCTTCTTAATGTCTATCAAAAAATCTCCTGAAGGGGATCATGGGGGATGTGGAACCTGTTATTTTCAGTTCTCATCAAGTTCTCATCATGCGAGAAAGCTGTGATTTCAACTGAACAGACAGACTGCCAAACCAAGCAGTAATCCCATAGCGCAGTGTGCTTTCAATAATGGAGCGATAAAAAAGAACAAGTATTTTCTCATCAACACCAAAAGTTCTCAATCTTCGGGGAAAATACAACCGCTGGTGGACTTTGGAGCACACACTGTGAACATGGACATTCCAGCTAAGTTTGTTATCAAGATGGACACCTAGGTATTTGTACTGACCGATCTGGGTAATTTCTTCACCATGGATAACAACAGGCAAGTGATCGGTAACAATACATTTAGCATCAAAAATCATCTCTTGGGTCTTACTAACACTGAGTTTGAGGTGGTTGTTGTCACACCAATGTACAAAGCTTTCAATTTCAGAAGTGTACATACTGATGTCAGAATCAGCATGTAACAGACTAAGAATAGCCGAGTCATCAGAAAATGTGATTATGTAGTTGTTAGTACTGCTGCTGGTACAGTCATTTGTATACAGAATATACAAAATCGGCGAACTGACACAACCTTGGGGTGCACTGGTATTTGGTACCACAGTTTGGTAAAGGGTCTGATTTACTTTAACAAGCTGCACTCTGTCTGTTAGAAAAGAATGATGCCACTTGATGATATATGGATTGACATTCATTTGTTTAAGCTTAGTGAGCAGGGTGTGAGGTTGGATAAGGTTGAACGCCGAGCTAAAGTATATAAACAGTAGTCTAGCATAAGCATTGGGCTTGTCTAAGCTGCTGAACCCACATAACATGGTGACGTACACTCAACATGAACTGTTCAGCTACAACATTGCTAGTGTCGCTGGCGACAAGCTGTCTCAGCCTTTGTATGACACGATAAAGGACAATTGAATTTGAGCGGTCACACGAGGGTGCAGAGCCGGTCGCAATCGCCAACGTACAATTCATCCAATAATTGGACGTCGACCCGGTTTTGTATCCACTTACCACCAACGCGGTGTTAACAACGTGAACATTTTACGACTGAAACCGACACATTTTCAAACCCAAAGGGGACTGCAAACCGTTGCCGACGAAGCGTTCCCCCAACGTGGCATAGATCAATGCAAGATCTGTCAGAAATAAGACGCTCACAATAAACGAGGACATTATCGAACACGAATGGGATGTGTTGGCCATCGCCGAGACGTGGCTCAAGAAGACCGGAGACGAAGCGATCGTTGCTGAATTGACGCCTCCTGGCTACACCTTCCAACACGTAGCACGTGCCTCTGGTCATGATGACGGAGTTGCTATCGTACACTGCAACACATTCAACACTAAGATCCTTCCAAAGTTGCCGTTCAGAACCATCGAACTTCTCCGTGTGCAATTCATCAACCCGCTCTTGTTGAAATACAACGTCTGGGTCGCTTTTCATCCGCCTACATCAAGTAAGACATCTGGAACAACATCGAACTTTTACGCTGAACTTGAACATCATCGAGGCATCCGTCACTGTTGGTGATTTCAACGTTCATTTTGACGATGATATCAAATCAGAACCACTTCGCACTCTACTTGAATCGTTCAATCTAACTCAACACGTACATTCGCCGACACATCAAACTGGACACATATTGGATCTAGTGGTCAGTCATACTGATAACAACTTCATTACTTCCGTTACTGTTCATCCTGACTCTCTGTCAGACCACCATCGCATTGAAGTAACACTAAGCGCATTGAAGCCTACAGTCAAAACTGCGATGACGGCAAAACGGAAATTCAGGAACATTGAAACTGATGCGATCCGAAACGATATCAAGTCTTCGTGTGCTGACATGACATTGTCTGCGGACGCAAATGCTCGACATGCAGAGGAATTGGTGGCGATGTACAACATCTTTCTCACTGACTGCCTTGACAAACACGGCCCATGGCGCAACGTGCGTGTAAGAGACAACACAACTCATCCCTGGTACGACTCTGACATCGCCGACGCCAGGGAAAAGAAACGGAAACTGGAGAATGTGTGGAGGAGAACTAAACTGGAAATTCACTGCCCGTGAAGAATGCACTGCACTGATATCCGCACGCAAAATGGATTTTGAAAAGGCAAACAACAAAACCATGTATCGACTATTGAGATCCCTTGAAGTCCAGCGCATACATCGACATCTCGATTTCCACTCAACGGCCGCCCAAGGATGTGAACTATTTTCACATTTCTTCAGTAAAACGATCGACAAACTCTTGTCGGGTCTGCAGTGCTTCAACGCCATCGATAGGCCATCAGATGAAAAACGTTGTTTCACCGAATGTATCCACGTGTTTGATCCAACTGCGAACGCAGATATCAAAGCGATTTTTTTTAATACTGACAAAGCGTGCGTACTAGATCTTCTACCTGCTAATCGTACAAGACAAGGTTGGACCTCTAGAAGACAGTGCTGGAAATATAGTATCACAGGGGTTTTTAATGGCGGAAGACCTAAATGGTTACTTCAGTTCAGTGTTTACCAAAGAAGATATTAGTTCATTACCAGTTGCTGATGCTAAA
Organism: Lamellibrachia columna; assembly: GCA_963662155.1. Lineage (NCBI taxonomy): Eukaryota > Metazoa > Annelida > Polychaeta > Sabellida > Siboglinidae > Lamellibrachia > Lamellibrachia columna. The sequence continues at coordinate 12,246,025 of OY759262.1, read as the reverse complement.
TTTCAGGAGGCAAAAATCTGACTATTTAGGTCCGTTAGTTGTAACTCCAGAATTGGTAGCTAAGAAAATAAAGGCAATGAAAGATAACAAATTACCGGGAGTGGATGGGATTCCTCCAAAATTACTAATGGAAACAGTAGAACAAATCAGTATACCACTTGCAAGAGTATTCAACTTGTCATTAAAAGAGGGAGTTGTTCCGTTTGAATGGAAAGAAGCAAACATCATACCATTATTTAAAAAGGGTTCGAGAAATAAGTCAGAAAATTACAGACCAGTGAGTTTAACTTCAGTGATTTGTAAATTATTAGAAAGGTTAATTAAAGACCATATGGTGGACTTCCTCGTTAAGCATAAATTATTAAATTCATCTCAACATGGATTCCTTAAAGCGAGGTCATGCTTAACAAATATGTAATGTTTTTTGGAAGAAATCACTAAGTGGATAGACGTGGGATCGCCAGTAGATATTATCTACTTAGATTTTCAGAAAGCTTTTGACAAAGTGCCACATCAAAGATTACTACTTAAATTAAAAGCCCATGGTATCGGGGATAGCATAACTGACTGGATAGAACAATGGCTGACTGACAGAAGACAACGAGTTGTAGTAGATGGAGAAGTTTCAAATTGGAAATCGGTTTTGAGTGGGGTACCTCAAGGATCAGTATTAGGACCTATATTATTCTTAATTTATATCAATGACTTGGACGACAGTATAACAAGTAATGTACTGAAATTTGCGGATGACACAAAACTGTTTAGAAAGGTTAATACTGATGGTGATAAACAACATTTACAAAACGATCTAGACAGATTAGTGAAATGGTCTGAGAAATGGCAGATGTTGTTCAATTTTGGGAAATGTAAATGCCTACATACAGGACATGGGAACTTGAATATAAACTATAAAATGGGAGATACTGTTCTGGGTACTACTGTAAAAGAAAAGGACTTAGGAGTTACAATAAGCGCTGATATGAAAGTTTCAGAGCAGTGTGGTATTGCAGCTTCAAAGGGTAATCAAATTCTTGGATTGATTAGAAGAAACATAACATACAAGGGAAAAAAGTTAATTATACCTCTTTATAAAGCAATAGTTAGACCTCATTTAGAATACTGTATACAAGCATGGATACCATATCGTAAGAAGGATATAGATACGCTTGAACGCATACAAAGGAGAGCAACTAAAATGATTCCAGAACTGAGAGACCTTAGTTATGAAGAACGCCTGAAAGAATGTGGTTTAACAACTCTAGAGACAAGGAGGTTAAGAGGAGATCAGATTGAAGTTTTTAAGATATTGAATGGGTATGAAAATATTGATAGAAATATGTTTTTCTCACTCAAGAAGGATAGCAGAACTAGAGGACATGAGGTAAAATTAGTAAAGGATCAATGTAGATTGGACATCAGGAAGCACTCGTTCTCACAGAGGACAATAAATGAATGGAACAAATTGTCTACAGATTGTGTAACTGCTAGCAGCGTGAATATGTTTAAAAACAAGGTTGACACATATCTCAGGAAGGCGGGTTATAAGTAGATGAACATTGTTGGACTCTCGATAAGCCAATGGCTTCCTTGTCCACTTGCCATCTGGGCCTTTGGCTTGGATGGCAAATCTTGTTAAATCTTGTTAAATCAGCTAAGGGACAATTTCACCAGTATTTGGTCCGTCACCACACTGATTACAAATGCCTCTCTGGACGAGGCAGTCATGTCAAGACCGCTTAAGCATGCAATTGTCCGTACATCGCTGAAGAAGCCATCACTTGACAAAGACATCCTGAGCAACTATCGACCAGTGAGTAACCTCACACAATTCTCCAAGGTAATTGAGAAATTAGTCGCGATTAGGATAATGGCACACGTTTCTAATCAGCAAATGGCTGAGTGCTTTCAGTCGGCGTATCGAAAAAAAAACATTCGACTGAAACTGCGCTACTGTACGTTACATCAAAACAGCCATGGACAATGGACAAGGGAGAATCTCGGTTCTCGTTGATTTTAGTGCGGCCTGCAACACAATCAACCACGACATATTGATTAGGCGACTACGTTTGCGCTACGGCTTTGTTGGCAAACCACTAGACTTGATGATATCGTATCTGCAAGAGCGGACGCAACAAGTAGTAATCGGTGGCCAATCGTCGAGTACAACTACTCTGACGGCGGGTGTCCCGCAAGGCTCTGTCCTTTTACCACTGCTCTTTTCTTTTTTTTACGTCCAGCCTATTAGCGACATTATTCGAGCCCATGGACTATTCTCCCACCGCTATGTTGATGACTTACAAATCTACTCACACTTCGACCAGAATCCATCCGCTTTAGCGGCAGTTGTGCAAAAAATGGAGGATTGTTTGGATGATATAAAACATGGATACGATTCGCGATGTGTTCGAAATCTTGGTGTCTTCGTTGACAGCCACCTAGATATGAAAAAGCAAGTGCCACAAACTTTCAATGCATGCTCAGTCTACTTCTGCCACGCCAATCAAATCAGCCGTTTTCTACCCAAACTGACAAAGGAACGCGTAGTCAATGCCATCATCACATCGCGGCTTGATTATAATAATTCTTATTACTAGCAGCTAATATATTTATTTAGTTACTTCCTTAATTAGCAATTCTACACTATTCTATTGTATTTTAAATACATTTATTGATTGATTTTGTAAGTCTATACTATTTTATGTATTCTAATATGTTGTGAAGCGCCACGAACAATGTTGGATCTGGCGCTGTACCAAATAAAGTATATTATTATTATTTTTTTTAAATACGTGTTAAATATTCTAAATTACAGGCTTATTTCTTCATGCGAAAACTTTTAAAAATTATCCCTTCTCATTGCAACGAAGAAATGGGACGTCACTGACTAGAGAACAGAACAGCGGATTAAAACATAGTTGGCCGGAGCGGTAGACACAGACGGGGAACGAAAAAGAGAACTGAAAAAAGAAAGGTACAGTGACCTGTGGCTATGTCTGAACTCTAGGTTTGATTTCATTATCGTATGAAAGAAATTATCAAATAAAATGTTTAAATGCAAAAAAAAAATCATTTTACATTAGTACTGAAACACATGCCACACCCAAAATGATACACGCACACAGATGTACGGTTTTCATTGTAAACTCTATTTTAGTGTTGGTGTCATGAAGACATAATTCAAATAAACCTCGCTATCGTATTCCGGGTTTACTAAAAACACATTTTTCCTTTGCCAACTGGTAGCATGGGGCATATCTGCATAGCCGTGTGCTCGAGTTGGAATGATAATAATTTTGTTTAAATGATAATATTTATAGTGTAAACTTTCTAATTGTAGGGGCCTATATGTTTCATTGTCACCATCCATCAGATCGCTAAGTTGTTCGTCAGGGCTGACGTCAGAACGGCGACAAGTCGAAACGGCGACAACCAAAACGGCGACAGATCCCAAACGGCGACAATCGTGGTCAATACGGCGACAACCATTGGTCAAAACGGCGACAACCATTGGTCAAAACGGCGACAAATATTGTCAAAACGGCAACAAAAACGTCAACAAACCTAAACGGCGACAATGGAACGTCAACAAACCAGATAAATTGACCCTCACATAATTGGTATAACTGAATCATGGGCCAACACATATATATCAGATGCTGAATTGGGACTGACAGGATACGTAATGTTTAGGAAAGATCGAATAGGAAGAAGGGGCGGGGGAGTTATTTTATATGTTAAAGAATCTATTCAGGCTTATGAAATAAAACTAGAAAGGGAAGCAGATTGCGATGAAGCTGTTTGGTGCAGAATTGTTTCAGGAAATTCAAAATTAACTGTTGGATTAGTTTACAGAAGTCCAAACATAAACGAAGAGGACAACACAAAAATTAAAAACGCTATAAAGGAAGTTAGTAAAGGGGATTGTATCATAATGGGAAATTTTAACCATGGACACATACAATGGAATTCTCTAGAGAGCACAGGGATTGAGGACCAACAATTTCTATTTTTAATCCAGGATAGCTTTCTTACTCAGCACGTGCTAGAACCAACCAGGGGAGAAAATGTATCAGATATAGTATTGTCATCACAAAAAGAATTAGTGGACAATGTAAAAATATTTGAACCATTGGGTAACAGTGACCATAATCAAATACATTTTGACATCAATGTAAAATCAGAAAGTAAAAATAAGAAAGCGTACAAGAGAAACTTCCACAAAGGTAACTACAAAGATATGAAAAAATATTTAGCAAAGCTAGATTGGAATAACATGCTGATGAATAAGACCGCAATTGAATGTTGGAATATTCTAAAAAAAGAAATTGAGAGTATCATCGATAAATTTGTTCCCTTCCAAAAAAAAGGAAAACGGTGTAGAAAGAAACACTTGTCAAAAGAGGCTATTATAAAAATAGTGTTAAAACAAACTATGTGGAGGGTTTATAGGCGTACCAGAAAGGAAGAAGACTGCAAATTACAGAGAGGCACTTAATGCAGCTACAACTGAAATCAGACAATCTAAAAGAAGCTATGAACAAAAACTAGCATGTAACATAAAACATGACAGCAAGAGTTTTTATGCATATGTCAGGAGTAAACAAAACGTACAAGACAAGGTTGGACCTCTAGAAGACAGTGCTGGAAATATAGTATCACAGGGGTTTTTAATGGCGGAAGACCTAAATGGTTACTTCAGTTCAGTGTTTACCAAAGAAGATATTAGTTCATTACCAGTTGCTGATGCTAAATTTCAGGAGGCTAAATCTGACTATTTAGGTCCGTTAGTTGTAACTCCAGAATTGGTAGCTAAGAAAATAAAGGCAATGAAGGATAACAAATCACCGGGAGTGGATGGGATTCCTCCAAAATTACTAATGGAAACAGTAGAACAAATCAGTATACCACTTGCAAGAGTATTCAACTTGTCATTAAAAGAGGGAGTTGTTCCGTTTGAATGGAAAGAAGCAAACATCATACCATTATTTAAAAAGGGTTCGAGAAATAAGTCAGAAAATTACAGACCAGTGAGTTTAACGTCAGTGATTTGTAAATTATTAGAAAGGTTAATTAAAGACCATATGGTGGACTTCCTCGTTAAGCATAAATTATTAAATTCATCTCAACATGGATTCCTTAAAGCGAGGTCATGCTTAACAAATATGTTATGTTTTTTGGAAGAAATCACTAAGTGGATAGACGTGGGATCGCCAGTAGATATTATCTACTTAGATTTTCAGAAAGCTTTTGACAAAGTGCCACATCAAAGATTACTACTTAAATTAAAAGCCCATGGTATCGGGGATAGCATAACTGACTGGATAGAACAATGGCTGACTGACAGAAGACAACGAGTTGTAGTAGATGGAGAAGTTTCAAATTGGAAATCGGTTTTGAGTGGGGTACCTCAAGGATCAGTATTAGGACCTATATTATTCTTAATATATATCAATGACTTGGACGACAGTATAACAAGTAACGTACTGAAATTTGCGGATGACACAAAACTGTTTAGAAAGGTTAATACTGATGGTGATAAACAACATTTACAAAACGATCTAGACAGATTAGTGAAATGGTCTGAGAAATGGCAGATGCTGTTAAATTTTGGGAAATGTAAATGCCTACATACAGGACATGGGAACTTGAATGTAAACTATAAAATGGGAGATACTGTTCTGGGTACTACTGTAAAAGAAAAGGACTTAGGAGTTACAATGAGCGCTGATATGAAAGTTTCAGAGCAGTGTTGTATTGCAGCTTCAAAGGGCAATCAAATTCTTGGATTGATTAGAAGAAACATAACATACAAGGGAAAAAAGTTAATTATACCTCTTTATAAAGCAATAGTTAGACCTCATTTAGAATACTGTATACAAGCATGGAGACCATATCGTAAGAAGGATATAGATACGCTTGAACGCATACAAAGGAGAGCATCTAAAATGATTCCAGAACTTAGAGACCTTAGTTATGAAGAACGCCTGAAAGAATGTGGTTTAACAACTCTAGAGACAAGGAGGTTAAGAGGAGATCAGATTGAAGTTTTTAAGATATTGAATGGGTATGAAAATATTGATAGAAATATGTTTTTCTCACTCAAGAAGGATAGCAGAACTAGAGGACATGAGGTAAAATTAGTAAAGGATCAATGTAGATTGGACATCAGGAAGCACTCGTTCTCACAGAGGACAATAAATGAATGGAACAAATTGTCTACAGATTGTGTAACTGCTAGCAGCGTGAATATGTTTAAAAACAAGGTTGACACATATCTCAGGAGGGCGGGTTATAAGTAGATGAACATTGTTGGACTCTCGATAAGCCAATGGCTTCCTTGTCCACTTGCCATCTGGGCCTTTGGCTTGGATGGCAAATCTTGTTAAATCTTGTTAAATGAAGGTGATAATTGTACACAACGTTTAATGAATTGCAAAAATATTGTAATATTCTATTAATATTATATGTTGTGGGTATTATTATTGGAAATAAAAATGTCATCATGATATCATACCCTAACTATATCAGTATCAGGGGCGGATCTAGGCTTGATGGCAGGGGGGTCTCAGTCAGCCGTAGTCATGTGTCAATCTACTTACGAACCGGAGGGGGGGGGGCGACACATGTGTCGTTCTACTTACATAAGGTTTAATATTAGCCGGCTGCTAATAATTCAATGTTTACATTGATACTAGTTCCGATGTAGGCTTATATAGGGGAGACCGGGACTAGTCCGCCCCCGTTGACACTCTAATAGATCTGGAAACTGTATTGGTAGAGCTAGAGGATCAGTTTCGGCCTTAAATTGAACGAAAATATCTTGTCCACATTTGTGCTATCAACAAATGCCAAAATTGTTACAAGCCAATATCCAAATCTGACTCTTAGTAGACCTACCCAAGCATGGGCAGACTTGCCTCATGTCGGGGCAAGTCCGCCCAGGGGCCGGGGCAACTTCGCCCCACACGTACTTTAAGCAGCAAATACACAAGAACAGTGCAGTTTTGTCTTATTTTTATGTCAAAAACGTCATGTTTGTGACACACATTTGTTAGAAACTTAAAGTCCTCACAAATTGTGTGGGATCTATGAAATAAACCAGGCAAATAAAAAAATAACCTTTGGCACTGCATCGGCTACAAAATGGTGAAATAAAATCTGGTTTCGTAACTTTTTTACTAGAAAATGTCACCAAAGTGGACAATTGGAAGTCTTTATTAGAGTGCATGTTAATGTGTTTATGTTCACAAGTGATCCTGAGCATTTTACATCAGATATCCTAGGGACGAACTTGTCCCATAGCACATAGGCGGACATGCCCCAACACAGAGACATATTTGGTGGGAGGCAACTAAATACCACTGACACTGGATAGAGCAACAACGCAAGATCCAAACAATATATCTGATATAAGGGCCTTACTGAGCACTCTGAATGTCTAACCAATGCCACTTATAAGTACTGAAATTTGATCGAAACAAAATAAAAAAATGCTTTCAGTCACCAAAATCAGTTTTCTAGTTCACAACTTTCCAGCCAGTGGAAGTCAGCTTTCCGCTGCATCAGTGTTCGAAATGAGGGAGGTCTGGGGGGTCCTGCCATAAGGCAAGAGGGACCTCCCATAAGAAAGAAAAATGTAAGCTTGTGGGGTCCCACATTTGATCGTTGTACCGATGTAATTACCCTTCCGCTGTTGCACCTGTTGCTGTGTGTGAGGCTACTCTGGTTCGTCTGTGCTAAAACTCGACGGTTTTCGCAGAACTCGACAGTTTTCGCAGAACTCGATCGATCTCACAGCAAGAACTCGACGGCTTTCGCAGAATTTGACGGTTTTTGCACGATTCGACATCATTATGTTGGTAGTTTAGCTGATTCATTCAGCTCACTCTATTGTCATTTAATTAATCTCTGTTAAAAACAGCTTAAATCATTCCACTCATACCATTGATGAGTGGGTGTTCTGTGGTTAAGGGCGCCATCTGTTTGGTGTCTGCAGTAATGCCACCAACGAGTATCTAGTTAAGGCACATTTTACCTGGGCATTTTACTTCTCAGAATTAAAGAGCACTGTGTTTGCAAGCGCATTGCTCCAGTAACAATGATTTAGACCACAATTTACAATTTAGTCATTTAGCAGACGCTCTTATTCAGAGCGACTTATAACAAGTGCATTCAATCAAAGTTGGTAAAATAACTACAGGTCGAAATAACTAGATAGCAAGCAAGTTTTTACACCAAAAATAGGCGTTAATAGCCATTACAGTGCCTGAAAAGAAGATTTTTTTTGAGGGGAGGACCCCCAAAGAGTCAGTGGTCATTTCGAACACTGCGCTGTATGTAGTTTGATGGTCATGTGACTAAATCGTGTGACCGAAATTACTAAATTCTGCAACGGCACGGAATAAAAGCCGGTTGGCGGACTTGCCCCGGGGGCGGACTAGTCCCGGTCTCCCCTTCGTGTTCTTTTACCGTAATATTTGCAACGGACACAGGGGGGTCTTGAGACCCCTAAGAGCCCCCGCTGCTGAGTATTTAATTTTGAACGCAAAGAAGCCATCTGCGTATAAGTTCTTTGATATCGTTTTTCAGCCCTTGTCGGGGTTGCGTATGTGCAGCAATGTTTGTTATTCACACCTGCCCATTGCACGAGACGATGCGTTGGACATCAGCACGCTTGCGCAAAGCGTAATGCGCTGAAGTTTTGTAAACTTCATTCTAGTGCTTGTTGTTTTTGTGTGTTATGGTAATAATAAATATTCAATATGCAGGAATCGTAACGTACATGATTTGTGTTTTGAATTATATTTGTGACTAAGGAGTGACAGAACAAAAAACCGGCGACAATCGAAATGGAGACACATTATCACACATGCCATATTTATACACGATTATTATATATTTATATCACTTATAACATAATTTAATTTGGGTGCCATTTAATTTAACAAAGTGTACGTCACATCAGGGGTTATCTGCATCGGGTATATGCACCATTATTGTTTATTTAGTTTTGCATGGGTACGTGACTCTTATACACAATGTAGTGGAGTGTGCCCCTAGCGGACTGTAGGAGAACTGAACCGGTATCATTTCTCGAGCATTTGACAACGCTACAGTTTATTATCTACCCATACGGTACTGTGCTTTATACTCGTTTATTCATTGCTGAAGATGCGTGTAAGTTGTTGCACTACATTAAACATCGATGCAAATACACAAGGGTGTTATTTATGAATAAACGGACAATCTGCAGCATTGTATTAAGCACTCGTCGACGGTCCGGCCTATTATCGCTCACGCCCGCTTACGCAAATACGGTGGTCGCACCTGGTGCATAATCTGCCGTTGTGATCATGGATCCGGCTACGCCCACGGCAGCTTTAAAGTGCCCCGTCGACAGATGCGAATACCGGCCGAATGTCACCGACGCCGCGCTCGCAGCCACACTCCTCACCATCCACGCGCAGAGCCAGCATGTCGACACGCCCGCGTCCAGCCGCGCTGCCGGCACCACGCCAAGGTGGAGAAAATTAGCCGCCCGACTGTCGATGAGGGGATCTCCCTGGAAGATTGGCTGTATTTCGAGCAACGCTGGCGTGAATATAAATACGCTACGCGAGTCGCCGGTTCCGACCTCGCTTACCAGCTCCTAGATTGCTGCAATCCCGAGGGACTACGGAAGAACCTCGTGCGGGTTCACCGTGATGCGCTGGCCTCCTGCAGCGAACGAGATCTACTGGCCAACATTAAGAAGTTGGCGGTGCGCGCCGAGAATGCAATGGTAGCCCGAGACGTTCTGTCAAAGATGCGGCAGGACCGAGACGAACCTGTCCGCATTTACAGCGCTCGACTCAAGGGGCAAGCGCGAGTTTGCCAGTTCGTCATCAAGTGTCAGTGCCCGAGCTGCCCGAACCACGACGCGTGCGTTGGGGCAGATTACAGCGACATTGTGGTGCGGGACCAGGTCATCCTGGGCTGCGCTGATCATGACATCAAACTGGATTGTCTGATCGAGAAGGGACCGAGTACACCTCTCGAAGAGGTCGAGGCGTTTGTCGAGGGCAAGGAATCGGGAAAGATTTCCCTCCAGCAGCTGAGCGAAGGGTCAGAGGCGGCTGCCCCGATCAGCTCCTTCCGGAAACAGCAGAGAGCGGTTTTCAAATAACATGCCCCATCCCCACCCCTGCCTACTCCGTTGTACACACACTGCGGTCAGATCGGCCATGGTAGCAGCAGGGACGAGCGCTCTGATAACTGCCCGGCATACGGCCAAACCTGCACCAAATGCGGCAAGCAAGGTCACCTTGGGACCGTATGCAGGAAAAAGTCAACGGCCGGCACACACTATGTGCAACGCCGCCCGCGCCGGTCACCACAGAGGGAAACCGCTACAGCTCTCTTCCAATCACTATGTAGCGTGGAGAACGCGCCGCCTGTCGACAATGAGATCTTCTGCAACCTTGGGGACTTCGTACTCGAACACTGCGTTTACAACGCTACTCAAGACACGTTGGTGAAGAAACCGTCGGCCCCACAACCTACACTGTCGTTGTACACCACTCACTACCCATGCGACACTCGCGCTCTCGGCCTCCGCACGCCATTGAGGCGCCCGACTAAGGCGGCATTGGTGTCGGTAGTGGCTGATACAGGCTGCCAATCGTGCCTGGCTGGGACGAATCTACTCTCCAAGCTTGGACTCACCGAGCGATACCTGAGCAAAACACGTCTGCATATGTCAGCTGCCAACGGAAACAATCTGGACATAATTGGGGCGATCGCCTTGCGCCTATCAGATTCCGCTTCTCCAAGTGGCACAGAAACACGCCAAGTTGTCTACATATGTCGAGACACGAGCGACTTCTTCTTGTCGCGAGGAGCGTGTGTGGCGTTAGGCATTGTGCCGCGTAACTTCCCTGGCGTCGGCCAAAGCCAACAGCCCTTAGCGGAGGTGAGCACGTGCAGCGCCGCCTTAGAGTCGTCGATGACCGCGGCCTGTGAGTGCCCCCGCCGTCAACCTCCACCTCCGCCTCCGCAAGGGCTGCCCTATCCAACCAACCGCAGCAAACTGGAGCAGTGGTTGCTGTCGCACTACAAGGCTAGCACATTTAACACGTGTCACCACCAACCTCTCCGACCGATGGAGGGCCCGCCACTCCGACTAATGGTTGACCCAGACGCCAAGCCTGTCACATGCCACACACCGATCGATGTCCCAATTCACTGGCGAAGCGACGTGAAGGCCGGCCTCGACCAATACTGCAGTATGGGCGTCATCGAGGAGGTACCAACTGGCACCCCTGTCACCTGGTGTCATCGCATGGTTATTGGCGCAAAGAAGAACGGGAAGCCTCGACGGACTGTGGATCTCCAGGCCCTCAACGCTAGTGCCACCAGGGAGACCCACCACACCCAGAGACCCTTTCACCAAGCGAGATCGGTGCCTCATGGAACAAAGAAAACGGTGTGTGACGCCTGGAACGGCTACCACGCTGTCCCACTCCACCCCGACGACCGGCACCTCACGACGTTCATAACGCCTTAGGGCCGCTATCGATATCGCTCTGCATCCCAAGGATACGTGGCGTCTGGCGATGGCTTCACACGGCGGTTCGATGAGATCGTCGCCCATATACCCAACAAGACAAAATGCATCGACGATACCCTACTGTGGGCGGACAACATCGAGCAGGCCTTTTGGCAGGCAGTGCAGTGGCTGGACACGTGTGGCCGCAATGGCATCACGCAGAATCCAGACAAGTTTGTATTCGCCAAAGACACCGTCGAGTTTGCAGGCTTTGAGATATCACCCACGTTAGTGAAACCATGCTCGAAGGTATTGCAGGCGATAAAGGACTTCCCGATACCGAGGAATGTCACAGACATCAGAAGCTGGTTCGGTCTCGTCAACCAGGTGGCTTATGCCTTCGCCGTGGCGGACCACATGCAACCATTTCGCGACCTCCTGAAGCCAGATCAGCCGTTCGCCTGGACAGAACATTTGGATCACCTGTTCAAGCAGTCGACAATCGTGATCATCGACCAGATCAGGCATGGGGTCGAGATCTTCGACCAGTCACGCCCGACATGTCTTGCCACGGACTGGTCTAGGGAAGGGCTCGGGTATTGGCTAGTCCAGAAACACTGTGACTGCGCTGGTGTCCGACCGTTCTGCTGCAAGTCGGGCTGGAAACTAGTGCTGATGGGCAGCCGTTTCACACACGGCGCTGAGTCACGTTATACCCCCATCGAGGGCGAGGCACTGGCAGTTGTAGACGCCCTTGACAAGGCTCGACATTTCACCCTGGGATGTTCGGACCTCATGGTAGCAGTACACCACAAGCCACTACTCAAGGTGCTGGGTGACCGCGCCCTCGACGACATCCCAAACCCTCGCTTGCGGAACATTAAGGAGAAGTCACTGCGGTATCGATTTCGCGTGCTCCACATCCCCGGCGTCCGCAACACCTTCGCAGACGCCCTATCACGGCACCCGGTGGGCGTTGCCGAGACTCCCGACCTGCCCAATGATGTGGCCGCGGCAGCCCTCGCAGCACTCCGATCCCGCGACGACCCGGCGCCAACTCGCTGCTCACAGACTTGCGCGTCCACGGCCACGGAACTCATCAAGTCGGTCACATGGAATGATGTGCGCACTGCCACGGCCAGCGACCCCGACATGTCTGCTCTAGTGGATGCCATCCACAACGGCTTTCCTGACACGCCATCAGCCATGCCCAGTGCCACCCGCACGTACTACCAGTACCGGGAGAAGATAACCGAGTATGACGGCGTCATCCTTTACAAGGACAGAATCGTCATACCACCCACTCTCCGAGCAAGTGTCTTGCAGGCACTCCACTCGGCTCACCAGGGTGTTTCGATGATGGTGTCGCGAGCAGAGGGGTCATTCTTTTGGCCAGGTATGACTTCGGCAAGAGACACGTGCACGCTGTACAGCGTGCAACCGCATGGCCCCGTCACAACCAAACCCGCCACCTACACCATCAACACGACCAGTCTACCCCTTCCAGGCGATATGCGCTGACTACTTCAGCCACGGCGGTCATCACTACCTCGTCGCCGTAGACAGATACTCCAATTGGCCTATCGTAGAAGAGAACGCAGAGGGCTCCAAAGGCGTCTTTGCCGCGCTCCGACGAGTGTTCGTGACCATCGGCATCGCCGAGGAGCTCTCATCGAACAGGGGACCTGAGTTCAATGCAGGCGCTACAAAGACATTCCTCAAGAACTGGGGTATACGTCACCGCATCAGCAGCGTAGCAAACCCACACAGCAACTGCAGGGCAGAAGTCGGAGTGAAAACGGTCAAGCGGATGCTGGTTGGCAGCACGGGCCCAGGCGGTTCCATGAACACCGACGCATTCCAACGGGCCATGTTAGCCTACAGAAACACGCCAGATCCGATGTCGAAGGTCAGTCCTGCCGAAATCATCTTTGGACGCCGCATCCGGGACTTCATCCCAGTGCCGCCTGGACAGTACCTACCCCACTGGACATGGCGCGAGACACTGCAAGCAAGAGAGGACGCACTACGTATCCGACACATGAGTGCACATGAGCGACTGTCGGAGCACACACGGGTCCTACCGCCACTCATTATCGGCAATTGCGTAAGGCTACAGAACCTGGTTGGCCCGCATCCAACCAAGTGGGACCGCACCGGAATCGTGGTTGAGGTACGACAGTACGACCAATACGTCATACGAGTGGACGGGTCGGGGCGTGTCACGCTCCGCAACAGGAAGCACCTACGCCAGTACACGCCGCATATCGCCAGCGCCCCGTTGATCAACTCACCATCGGTCATTCCCCTCGCCACGACCATGCCACCGTCGCCCATGCTACCCGAGACACCAACCCAGCCCGCCGACCCAGTGTCGCCCCTACCCAGGCCGACTACACCCGTGCCTGCGACCCCAGCCAGGCCCGAGTCCGGTGCCGGGCAGCCTCCTCGTGTAAGTCGTGAGATGCTCCAGCTGACCGCACCCCCACCCACACCAGCCGCCCCACACCAGCCTCCGAGGTTCCGCCACCGGCCCGCTGAGGTTCCGCCACCGACCCCTGTTCCGTCACCCGCTGTTCGGCGACTTGGCGGTCGCACCCGGCAACCTCCAAGAAGACTAGTGGATGAAATGTAGAGGGTCACACTTCCATTGTCAACCCTCGGGCTCGAGGACTTGGGGGCATAGTGGAGTGTGCCCCTAGCGGACTGTAGGAGAACTGAATCGGTATCATTTCTCGAGCATTTGACAACGCTACAGTTTATTATCTACCCATACCGTACTGTGCTTTATACCCGTTTATTCATTACTGAAGATGCGTGTAAGTTGTTGCACTACATTAAACATCGATGCAAATACACAAGGGTGTTATTTACAATGATTATGTATTTGTGTCGCCGTTAACGGTGTTACCTGACGTTGAAACAATGTTGATACTTGACGTTGAAACAACGTTGATATCTGACGTTGAAACAACGTTGATACATGACGTTGCAACGACGTTGATATCCGACGTCGACTCAACTTTCATATCGACCAATAATTCGACGCCATCACACCGTTGATACCTGACGTTGCTACAACGTTGCCACAACGTCGTGTGCTTGCTGGGGTTTTGGTTTGTCGCCGTTCTGACCATTACCCTGCCATACATACGGCGGCAATATCTGTCTATTTTGACCAATATTTGTCGCCGTTTTAATCAAAGTGAGTCGCCGTTTTTACCATTGGGTGTCGCCGTTTTGACTCGACTTGTCGCTGTTTTGACCAAGGATGTCGCCGTTTTTGGATTGTCGCCGTTTTGGTTAGGCGCCGTTTTGGATTTGTCGCCGTTTTGGATCGTCACCGTTATGACCAGTACCCCTGACGTCAACCACAATAACATGTGTGAAGTAATTTTGAACGACAGGCATTGCATGTTCAGTATTGTTCCATATCGTGCATGGCTCTGTCGACTTCTGGGACGTGGACATTGCTCCATTTGTCTGATCTATTATCTGAGATGGGATTAATTACACTCAATGACTTAATTTCCACGGACTGCATATTTATCTGCACCCAGCGAAAAAACAGTCAATCATGGCCCAATGATGTCGGCACATTGGCATTTCATTAGCCCAATCATCTTTTGTTAGCTTGGGCCAGTAAAAGGCCAATGATGTCGGCACATTGGCGTTCGACATGGCCCGGTGTGCAATTTCTTAGTGGGCCAATGAAAAACAGCCAATCATGGCCCAATGATGTCGACACATTGGCATTTCATTGGCCCAATCAGGTTTTGTTAGCTGGGGCCAATAAAGGGCCAATTATGTCTGCACATCGGCATTTGACATGACCCGGTGTGTAAATTCTCATTAGGCCAATGAAAAACAGCCAACGATGGGCCAATTAAAAAGGCACATCTGAACTTCATTGGTCCAATGAGGTTCTGCTACCTGGGTAGTACAACAACGTATTTTTTCAGCAATACACTCTAACATAACACATTCCCAATCAATGAAACCACAGTACAACATAACATATATTGGATGAATTACAACCAAACTAGTTACGTTACACGCTCACCTGAGATTGACACAGGTGTGATGATTAAAAGTAGTGCTAACATTCCAACCAGGAAGTAGGAGCAAAAGCCAGATCCACTGGCCGCCATAGTTGGTGTCCCCGCTGCAGTGGTTTGGATACACTTGGCTAACACTGAAGCCTAGTTATGTGCATTCGTATTGTGTACACTGGGTGGGAGAAGTCCTGTGCTCAACCGACAACCAATCAAAAGATATCGTCGCGCGTGGTTGCATCAGGCTTTCTGTACAGCTGACCCAGTTAGCCAAGCATGTCACAACCATTGCAGTGCGTCGGAACACCAGCTATGGCGGCCAGACGACCGGGCTGTTACTCCTACTTCCTGGTTGGAAAATTAACGTTTCTTCTATTGATCATCGCACCAGTGTCAATCTCAGGTGAGTGATGCAGTTGGTTCGTTGTAATTCATGCATGACATGATGTTGAAATGCCGTGTTCACTGACAGGAAACGAACTATATTAGATGCCCGTAACTGTGCTGTAGTTTTGGTAGTGCCTCTACTGCCGAAGTCTCTACTGGGTGTGTTGGGTGCTTCATTCTGACCTGAATTTCTTCACTGTAGAATACTTGTGCATAATTTCTGTCTTGTAGGGAAACACATTCTCACCAACAAGTAGATAAGTGTAAATTATATACATGCATACCATCTGACATGAGAACTAATATTATATAAAGTTATATTAATAATATTAAGTATCAATTAGCAGTGGCGTATCTGGGGGGGGGCGGCATTGGGCCATGGCCCCTCTTGCTTCGGAAATACTTTTTTAATAACCTATTCTTTCTTTGTTCTTCTTATAAGTGTGCACCTTCAATTTGTTGAAGATTTTTGACACTGTTTGTTTAAGAGTGCCCTACTCTAGAGTTTGTGAGTCTATCACAGGTATTTTCCATTTCCCTGTGTGGGGTCTTTTACTTCCAGTGGCAAAGGCACCAGATAAAAGGGACCAATGGCTTTTACTATAACTTCCGAAATACACATGCAAAGTGGGGTGAACGAAGTTGCCCAAGCTTCAAAACGGCGGAAGTGGTTTTGAACCCCTGTCCCTCCGACCGAAAAGTCCGACGCTCTACCACTCGACCACCGCACCCCATTTACGCCACACCATGGTAGCATGGCAAACTAATGGGTGATTAATTACAGTGTTTTACGTGTTCGAACGTAACCAACAATTTTGACATTTTGCACCACTTGCTCCACATAATCTCAGTTATTAGTTGCACCCGCCACCACAGTCCTTGAATTTCCACGCCATTTAGTTCTTTCGAAGTCGCTAGGTGCAGGGTTATTTGATTTAAATCATTGAGTTAAATCATGATTTAAATCACTAAAAAAAATAATTGATTTATGATTTTTTTTTTCCGATTTTTTTTAATAGCTGATTTATATGAATTTAACACAAATAATTGTTTACAAGCATCGAGATCAACAAAGTTTTGTATGTTTTTTTAATACAAAAGCACAATGTGCGCACACTTGTGTAGCTGTATTGTCACCAGATAGCCTGATAGTCAAATATTTTATGATATTGTGTATGTTTGAGCTATTCCCTTTCTGAATGTAGTGAAGCCACACAAACTTGTCTTCAAAAGGATCTTTAGTATCTTTTCAAGTCAGACGCCCTGAGTTAAAGTCCACTTAGAGGTTGTGCTAGTTGTTACCAATTCAGTATGTTGACTCAAGTGAGACAGTCTTGGTGACAATAATTGTTTAATACTGTACCAGTTTGCAGTCTGGTTGGAGACCCATAGAGTACACAGATCGCAAACGCGAACTTCAGGAACATTGAAACTGATGCGCTCCGAAACGATATCAAGCCTGTGTGTGCTGACATGACATTGTGTGCGGGCGCGAATGCTCGACAAGCAGAGGAATTGGTGGCCATGTACAACACATATCTCACTGACTGCCTTGACAAACACGCCCCATGGCGCAACGTGCGTGTAAGAGACAGCACACCACATCCCTGGTACGACTCTGCCATCGATGATGCCAGGGAAAAGAAACGGAAACTGGAGAATGTGTGGAGGAGAACTAAACTAGAAATTCATCGGCAATTATATGTCACCGCCCGTGAAGATTGCACTGCTTTGATATCCGCACGCAAAGCGGATTACTATAAAAACCGCTTAGCAAAGGCAGACAACAAAACCATGTTTAGACTATTGAGATCCCTTGATGGCCAGCGCATACAATAACATCCCGAATTCCACTCAACGGCCCAAGGATGTAAACTATTTTCACTTTTCTTCAGTGAAAAGATCGATAAACTCCTGACGGGTTTGAAGTGCTTCAACACTAGATATGAAAAAGCAAGTGTCTCAAGCCGTCAGTGCATGCTCATTCTACCTCCGTCACATCAATCAAATCAACCGTTTTTTTTAACCCAAACCCACAAAGGAACGCGCAGTCAATGCCATCATCACATCGCGGCTTGACTACTGCAATGCACTCTTATACGGCACGTCTGTAGTTAACATTGCGCTTCTGCAATGAATGCACAATTCGGCTGCCAGATTGATTCTGCGTCGTCCACGTAGCGACAGTGCCAGACCCCTGTTACAAGAACTTCACTGGCTGCCCGTGGTACGCAGAGTCGATTTCAAGATACTGGTACTTTCATACAAAGCCATGCACGGCGAAGCGCCAGTGTATCTGTGTGAACTTGTGCGCCCATATCAACCGGCAAGAGCACTGCGCTCTGCCGGCAGTAACGGTTTGGAAGTGAAGCGCACTCGTACCAAGGCTGGGGGCAGCTCGTTGGCAGTGGCTGTGGCGTCTCTGTGGAACACTTTACCTAACTTTATTAAATCCTGTGACACTCTCGCCAGCTTCAAATGTCGACTAAAGACACATTTCTTTCGTATCGGGTATTAGCGTATATTCCAGATGAACATCGTCCTCTACTCATAGCAATTTAATTATGACTATTCCAGTAATCGTATTCATATTTAATATTATTTTACCAATTCCTTGTTATCACTTAAACTATTACCATAAAATATTTTACTAAATTATTAAATTATTTATCATTATTAAGCATACATAGGCATTTATTTATTAGCATTATTGCTATAATTTATAAGTATTTTGCTATATTATTATTTTTTTCATTCTTATTACTAGCAGCTAATATATTTATTTAGCTATTTCCTTATTTAGCAGTTCTACACTATTTTATTGCTGCATTTATTTTAAATAATTCTTATTACTAGTAGTATTTTAAATGCAATTTTACACTATTTTATGTATTTTAATATGTTGTGAAGCGCCACGAACAATTTTGGATCTGGCGCTATACCAAATAAAATATATTATTATTAGCCCGTCCTTATCAAATATCTGTCAATTATATTTTTAAATATACTTTTGTGTTATTTGTAAATATCAGTACTTTGCTACATATGTCATCTTCCAAATCATTTATACAATATTAAAAATAGCATAGGTCCTAATACTGATCCTTGTGGTACCCCACTCAAAACATATTTGCAATTTGAAATCTCACCATCTGGCTTCTGTGTGTAATCCACTTTTCTATCCAGTTGATTACATCATTACCTAAAGCATGGGCTTTTATGTTAAGTAACAATCTTTGATGTGGCACTTTATCGAAAGCTTTTTGTAAATCTAAGTGGACAACATCCACTGGTGACCCATCATCTACCCAAATTGTAATTTCTTCCAACAAAACATAACAGATCGATTAGACATGACCTTGCCTTTAGGAATCCAAGTTGAGATGTATTTATTAATTCACGTTTTACAAGGAATTCAACCATGTAGTCTCTAATTAATGTTTCTAGTAATTTGCATACAACTGATGTTCAACTCATTGGTCTGTTATTTTCTTACTTGTTCATCGACCCCTTCTTAAATAGCGGCGTAATGTTTACTTCTTTCCATTCTGAAGAGGAACTATTCCATCTTGTAATGACAAGTTAAACACTTTTGCCAGTGATGTACTAATTTTCTCTACAATTATCTTAAACAGTTTTGGTGGTATCCCATCAAATCCATGTGATTTATTATCTTTCATCTTCTTATTTTTCTTTGCTATCATTTCAGGAGTTACAAATAACTGCCCTAAATGATTTGATTTATCGCCCTCAAATTTAGTAACTGAAACTTCGAGTGAGCTGATATCTTCTGTGATACTCATTCAGGACTTCTGCCATTTGAAACCCGTCTGAAATGATGTTTCCACTGCTGTTTTCCAGTGGTCCGACCTTATCTCGAACTTTCTGTTTACTTCTTACATAAGCATAGAAACTCTTGCTGCCATTCTTTATATTACCTGCCAATTTTTTTTCTTTTGGATTTTCTAATGTCAGTTGTAGCTACGTTAAGTGTCTCTTTGTAGTTTGTGTAGTCTTCTACATTTCCAGTGTGTTTATATAACTCCCACATCATCTGCTTG
This sequence comes from Lamellibrachia columna, assembly GCA_963662155.1. NCBI lineage: Eukaryota > Metazoa > Annelida > Polychaeta > Sabellida > Siboglinidae > Lamellibrachia > Lamellibrachia columna. The sequence continues at coordinate 12,225,995 of OY759262.1, read as the reverse complement.
TGAGCAATTTTTCCAGTAGCCTCTTTTGACAGGACTTCCTTTGTGTTCTTAATGGATCAAACCTCTCAGTAATGCCCTCAATCTCATCTTTTAAACAAGTCCAACATTATGTCTTGTTCTTCAGCAAGTTATTCCAATATATTTTCCTCAGTACTCCTTAGATATGTTCTCATCTCTTTGTTGAAGTTCCTCCTCCATTTGTTATATGTATTCCCTGTTTTTCCTTTTATGTTAACATGGATCTGGTTATGATCACTGGAACCCAAAAGTTCGTGTACTTTAACTAATTCAATTCGTATGCGACCGACATTTAAAAAAATAGTTCGCGGGTTTTGACCCCCGACCCCTTTGGTACGCTTTGTACGAATAGGGAAATGTTTCATTGTTTCAAACAAAAACGAACGCTGTGTTTTTCTAGACACATTTTCAATACAGCCAGATTTCTTGAAAAAAATAGGAGTCTACCAAATGAAATAAACCTATGCAGAATACGAACATCAAATGTGGGCACGGACCACAGTAACTTTTCCCATAGATGACCATTACAACTTTCTTGCGCCTACATTGGAAATTTATCCTACAATTTTTTTTTTATTCACAGAAAATTACAGACCCACTAAGACACCTGGTGTGTGAAATTCGTGAAAATGACATACCTCCTTTTCGCACAAATTGCTTCAACGCATGACGCCCCTGCATTTCTGCCATGAAATTCCCCGGTTTCCCATATATGAGTACATCCTGCCTAACAGCCACTGTGTCCTTACGCAACTGGTATACCTACTGGTATACCTTTAGTGGGGCGCGATAGCATACCGGTTAGAAGGCCGGACTCTCAATCGAGAGAACCCGGTTTCAAATCCCACTGCGGTCGCTTCGAACCACGTTGCCACAGTTCACTCAGCTGTATAAATGAGTACCTGGCAATACAGACAGTGGTGGATATGTGAACGAATAGCCTTCGCGCAGCAATTGCAGCGTGGCTGAATACTTCCCAAAGAAGTTGAGATGGCCTTGGAATGAACAGGTCTGCCAGGGGGTGAAGTGTAAAGCGCTTTGAGCAGTCCTATGGACCGGATACTGCGCTATATAAGAACATACCTTTACCTTTTACTGACAAATGGCATAATTTCAAAGCTTAGATGCTACTGTGCACAAAAAACATCACTTCCACTCACTCATCCACACAATTTCTGCTCTCACAAATAAACCCTATCTGCACAATTATTTTTTTCCTTGGGACTTTATCTGACTGTGGTCCGTGCCCATGTAAGTTGTGCATGGCAGTAGTAAAATGGTTAGTGGCGCCACTGGTGGGGAATTTGGGCGGTTGTGAGAGCGACTGACGGTGGCGCCACCTAACAGAGCCTTGTTAATCGAGGTTATATGATTACACGTAATCGTGAGAGCTATAAACAATGGCGCCACATACTTACTTAGGTTTACTTAGGTTCTTCCTGACCGTAGGCGGTGGCCTCGGTGGTCAGATCTTCAACTTTCCCTTGGAATGCTCTGCGGCTTTCTGGCAAGACGGCTTTGTAGTTGTAGAGAAATTCTTCAGTACTCTAATGTCTATCTATAGACGAGTTTTAAACGAGTTGACACTTGGGATAGTTACAACAACTACTACTAGTAAATCATTCCATAATCTGGTAACTCTAAGGGCGTATTCTTTTTGTCTCTCCGACCTGTCCGCGGAGAGAAATGTGCTAATCTTTTTGATGCGGAGAGGTCACGTGATCTCTCCGCGCTAAACAGAACAGACCGAAGAAGCTGTCCGGACCGCTTCGACCTCGCCGCCTGCGGGGCATGTGGGTACGGACCACAGTCAGAATCCGTCCGCCATTACAACGATAAAGAGTCCCATCAGGCAGGGTGTACTCATATTTTGGAAACCGGGGAATTTCATGGCAGAAATGCAGGGGTGTCATGCATTGAAGCAATTTGTGCGAAAAGGAGGTATGTCGTTTTCACGAATTTCACACACCAGGTGTCTTAGTAGGTCTTTCATTTTCTGTGAATTTAAAAAAAAATTATAGGATAAATTTTCAATGTAGGCGCAAGAACGTTATAATGGTCGTCTATGGGAAAAGTAACTGTGGTCCGTGTCCAAGTCGCGAGCGGAGTTTCCGGTCACGTGACTTTAAACATGGCTTAGCACAAAGATTGATAAGTGGCATTTGAACAAAATATGAAATTAAACGTGTAGTCGCGTCGCTGAAAAAAAAACCGCTAACAATTGACACGACTACTCATTCAGCGTCTTTTTGATCATCGCATTCTCCGCTTCCGGTGTCTCCGCGGACGTCAAAAAGAATACGTCCTAAGTTAGAAGCTTTCTTTTCTTAGCAATCCGGAGCTCATTTGGCGGCGCTGGTAGTGCTGTGATTGGCAAGTCGACCAAAACGTGTACCCACAGAGGCCCGTTTAACAGTTCAAAGCAGCTGACATAGACCACCTATAATAAAAAATTGCATATGCCTGTAAAGCTGAATAAACGTACTTTACTCTGATGCACATCGTATTTTATTTCTTTAGGTAAAAGTATTTTGTTTTTTAAGGTGAAAATTTCATGATTCTCGCATATCCGGGATTCACCTTGATTCACGAAAAAACAATTGTATGTCTTTCATTGATCATTAACACAACATTGTTTTTCATTTTGGCTAGGTCTGGCTAGTGATGTACTGTACAACTAAAACAACACCCTATCACTGTCCTCTGAAGCCAAGAATTATCTAGCTATGAGAACGTTAGGTGGCGCCACACACAGGTCATAATAATAAATTATGCGATGTCCTAGCCCGCTGTTGTTTCAAGTTCGTCCTTCTCGTCGTAGTTGTTTAAAGTTCATAAAGATCCGTTCTTCAAGTACGTGTGTAAGTAGTAATTGATCTATCGAACTATATTATCCTGTAGCAGTGTATGTTTGAAGTTCTGGAGTGTGTTTTGCTCATTTTGGCGGGAGATAAAATATGTAAACAAACTTGCAAGGTGACAGCGTGAGCCGTGACTGATCTGGTCTTTAATGCTAATCTCAGTATTTCAACAGGGTAATATAATTATAAGGTCTTAGATAAACATGCCATTATATGACATTTACTTTAAAACTTGTGCATACAATTTCCATTTCTTCATATACATGCACTGTTTTTTTTCAAATAAATTACTTAAAATTTTGTTGGGTTAATTAGCCACCAATTAAAGAAGCAACAAATTATGTACAACTGATACACCGCAGCCAATCTACCAACGCTTTCAGACCGGAGGGAGAAGTTATGTGGAACACTATTCATAAGCATGCAACAATCTACACATAAATTACAGCATCTTAATTTTGTTACTGTGTGCCACGTTGCACTTGCAGAACTGCAAGATTTCAGAACTCTTTTATACCATATGCTTTAAGACACTGGCAGTAATTATGAACTCATTTATAAATTAGTTACTTTTTACATAATAGTTGTAGGCCATATAATTTATTTTATTATAGTATTGCCTGTTTTAAGTTTTAATTTATGATTGTCCTTCATATTTACCTTGTTTATTTACAAACATAACTTTAAACCTGATGTACATGCATCTTTTAAATTTTTTATATTTTGTCATATTTTTGTCTTAATTAATTTATTATCATTGGTTGTATAATTCAACTGCTATAGTTGCCATTTTAATAAAATTATTATTATTATTATTTAAAAAAAAAGATAGTTGGTATGCACTATTGTGTCAGAATGGTTATTCACTCAACGACCTACACATATTGATATGATGAGAAAGTGGACACCAGCGTACTTGTAATGTACATATTTAAAGTAGTTGTTTAAAATTCTTACTTTAAATACTAAATTAACACCATGATAATGCAATAAGTGTGACAACAAAATCTTACAGTTCATCCTACATGATACACATGTCAAATATTTATCTTGCATCAGCATGTGTTCAGCTGTGAACAGGCTTCTGTAAAAATCTGCATAATGGTTTGCAGTTAAAAAACCTTGTAAACAATATTTTCCATATACATAATAATGCTAATGACCTATACATGTCAAACATGCTTAGAAGAAGACACTGAGTTTAAAAAATAATATGTAAGGTCTGTGTTTTTTTTACTTTTTACCAACCGATCCTGTATAAATGTGCAAAATAAGTGAAAAATAGCAATGTTTACAGCTCTCTTGCAACCAAAATAATGGATGCATTGGAATGAATGACCCCACACAGGTTGAGAACATTGAGTATTTTCACAATATGTCAAAAAAAATTACATTAAATTTAATATTTTTAGGCCAGGTACACTTTTTTGATCAAAATGAAAAAACGTGTTTTGAAAACGTTGATGGGGGTGTCTTTAACGTGCTCTAACATAAAAACTAATTAACATACTTTTAGTATTTAGGGTTGTAAAGGACCTTCTAATAACTGCCATGATACTGTTTGCTTTGTTTACTTTTTGGTTGATGTGTTTATCAAAGTCTAGGTTAGAATCAATAATAACTCCAATGTCTTTTTGTTCTTCTATTTCTCCTAATTTTGGGGCAGTATTATCTATCTTCAGGTTATAAGCATACTCTTGCTGTATTGATTTCCCTATGTGCATCAAATAACTTTTGATGTGTTTTACACATAAACATTGCAGTTGTAATAGATCTACAAGTAGCCTACTTTGATACTTATGTGATTGTGACACAGTGAACTTTATGTTATATGTTATGTTTTCCGAGGGTGTTGGTCATGAGATGTGTTTTACACATAGGCATTGCAGTTGTGATAGATCTACAAGTAAGACTTGTAAGAATTTGTTTTTATATTTGTTTTTTAATTAAAAAAATATATTCTTCATGTGAGGGGATTATGTCCTGAGGGGATTTTGTCTTGAGGGGATTATGTCCTGAGGGGATATTGTCCGAGGGGATTATGTCCGTTTACCATCTGGACTATTCATCATTTTGAAAACCTTGGTATTATTTGCAAACATATATACATTCGAAATTACAGTATATTCTCTGGAAGATCATTAATGTATCAAACAAATAGGATCGGTCGTAACACACTGCCCTGTGGAATTACACTTGTCACATTTGCCCACTCAGAGTTTGTACCATTTACACTGACCGGTTGTACGTGGTAGGGTTGAAAAATCATGATTTTTTATTTTAAAAATCAGATTTTTTTAAATCAGATTTTTTTTCTCTCCAAATCTTGTATATAGACATTTATATAGATGTTTATATTTATAAACTCTTTCAAACATGTTATATTCAAATCAATTTGGGTACTTCTCTTAACAGAGGGTACATGATTTTTGCTTATATAAAGTTATATAATTATAACATATTTTGATTTACAACAGCAACAAAACTGTCGTTTTAAAATACATGTATAATAATAATATGTTTTATTTGATATATCGACAGATCCAATTTTAAATTGTTCCTGGCACTCATTGGGATGAATCCACCCATTAGAAGATGTCCACAAGGCCTCACCTGCTGTAGTTGCATAATCTGTCTTGGAAAGGAAAGCATGCTGTGTGTCTGTGGCTGTAGCCATGATAATTATTGTTTGCTGAGAGGGAGGATTAGCACCTGTTCAGGGCTCTGCCTACTCTAAGGATCTCTAACCAGACTGCAAATTTGTACAGTATTAGTCTGTAGCCCAGACTGTCTCACATGAGTCAACATACTGAATTGGTAACAACCAGCACAAGCTCTAAGTGGACTTTACCTCAGGGCTTCTGAGTTGAAAAGATACTTCCTCTGGAAGACAAGTTTGTGTGGCTTCACTGCATTCAGAAAGGGAATAGCTCAAACATACACAAAACTTTGTTGATCTTGATGCTTGTAAACAATTATTTGTGTTAAATTCATTAAATTCATATAAATCAGCAATATAAAAAAATCGGAAATAAAAAAAATCATAAATCAATGATTTTTTTGAAGTTATTTAAATCATGATTTAAATCAAACAGCTCTGGTACACAGTCAGACAAGAATGCTTGGATCCATCTTAGTGTGTAATACTCTATGCCATATGATTTAAGTTTGCCTATCAATCTTTTATGAGGGACGGTATCGAATGCTTTCATGAAGTCTAGATGTACTATGGCTATAGATTCTCCTCTATCTAAAGCTTTGGTCCATGATTCCATAACATTTAGCAGTTGGAGTACAGTAGAATGACCTTTAATAAAACCAAACTGTTGCATACTGAATAGTTTATTGCTCGTCATATCATTGACAATATGGTCTTTGACACAGTGTTCCATACATTTGCATATGATACTTGTTAGGCTGACTGGCCTATAATTTCCTGCCTTTTTTCGACTACCCTTCTTAAATATGGCTGAGATCCTTCCCTGTTTCCATTCCTTTGGTAATTCACCCACAGCCAGTGAATTATTAAATAGCCTAGCTAGTGGGTTACATAAATGATTAGATAACTCTTTCACCAACCTACAGGGGTGAGATTTAGCAAGTCATGGAAGGTAGCCAGTTGGGCTACCAACCATGCAAAGTGAAGTAGCCCAACAGCTTCTTAGGTAGCCCACTTTCTAATCAATACTTTGATGATAGAAAGTAAATACTTTGAAGATAGAATGTATGAACGACATCAACGACAAATAAAAAACATCAAAAACAAACAGTTTTGAAACATTTATTTTCAAGGCAGGATCAACAGAATGTAATACTTAATACTGAATAAAATACAGAATACCATTATACACAGGTTGTTTTTCTTTCATAACATGGTACACCAGCAGTCTTCGCAAAAAGTCTCCAAGCATCACAGGACATCAGGTCCTGTGAACTGAATAGTTTTGCTGATTTTTTACAGGACTTGATTTTACCCTAGTCAAGAGAAACTTTAACCAGGTTCCTGATTAACTCACCAGAAGCGCTCCGCACACCGTGGAGATAATTATATGTAACTATAATCGAGGTAGCATATGTTTTTATGTATGTATGTTTATGTGTGGTTATGTTCACGTTTTCCTCCTAGACGGCTTGCACCTCGGGCACCAAACTTTCAGGGATTAATCTACGACCCCATGAATGAAATGTAACACCTTTATTTTTTCTAAATACCCCATATATCAAGGGTTCTTAGTGGTTTTTATGGTAAATCAAATGTTCACTGCGTAAAACGTTAACTTCCAACAATCGCAGAAACCACTTGAATACTTCGGTAGGTAAACTGTTTGAGAGTACGTAGCGCCATGTGGGCGGTTTGTATTAATTATAGTAGAAGACACGCACCCACGTATTGGCCCGAGGTCACAGACACAATAAAAAGACGGTATATTTTTGCTAGTATATATAAAAGTGGCGAAAGACTATTAACATGACCGGTTATTATTTCAATGTAGAATAACCGCTCAGTTACATGTTGAGCATCGATGTGGTTGAGTAAAAATACAATGAATTCTCCCTATTGATATCGCTTTGGCTACGATTTGGCAACATTTCTTGCAATTTATGGTTAACATATAGCAAGGACAAATGTAGGAAAGAAAGAAACAGGAAAAAAAAGAAACGGAAAGAAGGAAACAGGAAAAAAGAAACGGAAAGAAAGAAACAGGTTTTTCAGATTTTATTTCAGTGAAAATACACCAATAATTCACATGAAAAATATTTATAATTATTTATTATATCACAATATAACACAAATTGATTAAAAATTATGACAGTTCACAGATCACACATATAATGGATCACAGTTCGTGAAATGACAGTTTTGCCTCAATGGCGCTTATTGACACGGATGTTATGGCCCACACCTTCTAGGAATTCTGGAATGGACTTGGAACCCTGAACACGGTCCTCACACAAGGTTTTCAGTCTCTTCTGGAGATGAGCCAACCCCTTGTTGACACTGGTGACGCAAGCTATGCTTAGTGTTCTCTGTGAGTGGTAGGCGTGCATGTACTTCTGGTCCAACCTCATCCATGGCCTAAGCGAAGATTTGTCCGGGCTTATCCAGTGAGTTGGCAGCTTGGTCACGCATGACATTGCGGCACTTGGTATAAGATATCTCAGTAGCATCTGGAGGATGGTTATGGGGCCGGTTAGGTTCAGGATCAGTCAGTTCCAAGGTAGTACTCAGAGTTGCTAGACAGCCTGGACAGACAGAAGAATACAATAATTAGTGATATGTATTATATGGAGAAATATATGTAGTTATTGTACAGTTATTTGTGACTAATACTCAGTTCAGACAAGATCAATGTTCAGACATATTCAGCACAATTAAACAGAAATTCAGAGAAAAAACATCACGAGGGTTGATTATATCAGAAATTATTTAAATTGCCAATGACTGGTAAACATAGGTGAAAAACCTTAAACATACACAAACTGACTTTCTTGGAACACTTCCACCAGATCTTGTTCTTCCTGGTGGCTAACTTCGTATACATGTGGCCGTGGTGACAAATCTTCGAGCCACCCTTCTGGTTCTTGATGATCTCCATGGTAAAGTATTAGTAGTAGAATGATTACAACATGTACATTAGAAAATGATTGTTCTGAGGAATTAAGCAAATCATCCAAGAAACAATTGGTCAATTGGGATCAAGGAAATGGCTTCATGGCTCAATTGGAATAAAAGGGATCATCCAAGATACAATTATGGGGATCAAGGAAATGGCTGCATGGCTCAATTGGAATAAAAGTGATCATCCAAGATACAATTATGGGGATCAAGGAAATGGCTGCATGGCTCAATTGGAATAAAAGGGATCATCCAAGATACAATTATGGGGATCAAGGAAATGGCTGCATGGCTCAATTGGGCATCAAGGGTAAGTTGGGAATGGCTTCCGGAGTGAATTTGTGGATCAATGGACTATGAATTGCAATTATGAAAACTGAAAATATTTAATATCTTCATGCCATTAGCTTGTAAACCTCAACTGGTCATGGTGCTTCTTTCTTTCCATTTCTTTTTTTCCTGTTACTTTTTTTCCTAGCCATATTTGTTTCTTTCTTTCCGTTTCTTTTTTTCCTGTTTCTTTCCGTTTACCAGCCAGGACAACACTTCTGAGATGTTTATTATTAACATTCTGTTTATTTTTGCTGGGTCTAAAATATTGCAGCTCCGTAAATATTTCGAGTCGCCATGCGGGCTACTGTAGTAAAAAATTTAAGTTGCCCAAAGCCATTTTTGGGCGCCATTGGCGACCGGGTGACCGCTAAATCTCACTCCTGAACACCATCTCACTTGAACACCATCTGGTCGTACTGATTTACACACAAGATTTAACAAGATTTGCCATCCAAGCCAAAGGCCCAGATGGCAAGTGGACAAGGAAGCCATTGGCTTATCGAGAGTCCAACGATGTTCATCTACGTGTAACCTGCCCTCCTGAGATATGTGTCAACCTTGTTTTTAAACATATTCACGCTGCTAGCAGTTATACAATCCGTAGACAATTTGTTCCATTCATTTATTGTCCTCTATGGGAACGAGTACCGTGTACTTCCTGATAGCCAATCTACTCGGATCCTTTATTAATTTTTACCTCGTCTAGTTCTGCTACCCTTCTTGAGTGAGAAAAACATTTATGTCAATATTTTCATACCCATTCAATATCTTAAAAACTTCAATCTGATCTCCTCTTAACTTCCTTGTCTCTAGAGTTGTTAAACCACATTCTTTCAGGCGTTCTTCATAACTAAGGTCTCTCAGTTCTGAAATAATTTTAGTTGCTCTCCTTTGTATGCGTTCAAGCGTATCTATATCCTTCTTACGATATGGTCTCCATGCTTGTATACAGTATTCTAAATGAGGTCTAACTATTGCTTTATACCGAGGTATAATTAGCTTTTTTCCTTGTATGTTATGTTTCTTCTAATCAACCCAAGAATGTGATTACCCTTTGAAGCTGCAATACCGCACTGCTCTGAAACTTTCATATCAGTGCTTATTGTAACTCCTAAGTCCTTTTCTTTTACAGTAGTACCCAGAACAGTATCTCCCATTTTATAGTTTACATCCAAGTTCCCATGTCCTGTATGTAGGCATTTACATTTCAAAAAATTTAACATCTGCCATTTCTCAGACCATTTCACTAATCTGTCTAGATCGTTTTGTAAATGTTGTTTATCACCATCAGTGTTAACCTTTCTAAACACTTTTGTGTCATCTGCAAATTTAAGTACATTACTTGTTATATTGTTGTCCAAGTCAGATTTAAATAGTCAGATTTAGCCTCCTGAAATTTAGCATCTGGAACTAGTAGTAAACTAATATCCTCTCTGGTAAACACTGAACTGAAGTAGCCATTTAGGTGTTCCTCCATTAAAAACCCCTGTCTTCTATAGGTCCAACCTTGTCTTGTACGTTTTGTTTACTCCTGACATATGCATAAAAACTCTTGCTGTAATTTTTTTATGTTACATGCTAGTTTTTGCTCATAGCTTCTTTTAGATTGTCTAATTTCAGTTGTAGTGCCTCTTTGTAATTTGCATAGTCTTCATCCTTTCTGGTACACCTATAAACCCTCCACATAATTTGCTTGAACACTATTTTTCTAATAGCTTCTTTTGATAAGTGCTTCTTTCTACACCGTTTTCCTTGTTTTTTCAAGGGAACAAATTTATCGATGATACTCTCAATTTCATATTTTAAAATATTCCAACATTCAATTGTGGTCTTATTCATCAGTATGTTATTCCAATCTATCTTTGCTAACTATTTTCTCATCTTTATAGTTACCTTTGTGGAAGTTTCTCCTGTACGTTTTTTTATTTTTACTTGCTGATTTTACATTGATGTCTAATGTATTTGATTATGGTTACTGTTACCCAATAGTTCAAGTATTTTTACATTGTCCAATAATTCTTTTTGTGATGACAAAACTATATCTAATACATTATCTTCTCTGGTTGGTTCTAGCACGTGCTGAGTAAGGAAACTATCCTGAATTAAAAATATAAATTGTTGGTCCTCACCCCCTGTACTCTCTCGAGATTTTTATTGTATGTGTCCATGGTTAAAATCTCCCATTATGATACATTCCCCTTTACCAACTTTCTTTATAGCGTTTTGTGTTATCCTCTTTGTTTATGTTTGGACTTTGGTAAGCTAATCCGATAGTTAATTTTTTATTTTGTGAAACTATTTTGCACAAAACAGCTTCATCGCAATCTGCTTCCCTTTCTAGTTTTTTTTCATAAGCCTGAATAGATTGTTTAACATATAAAATAACTCCCCCTCCCCTTCTTCCTATTCGATCTCTCCTAAACATTACGTATCTTGTCAATCCTAATTCAGCATCTGTTATGTCTGTGTTGGTCCATGATTCGGCTATACAAATTATATGAGGGTCATCTATCATAATGTTTAATTCGTTTTTCTTATTTACTATACTCCTTGCATTTAAGCACACGCATCTATAACCTGTTTCAGAAATGTTTTCCAGATGATTTATTATCCAGATGATTTATTATTGGTTTCTCTGTACTAGTGGCCTCTTTTTCTGCTTGAGGCACCCCCCTGTGCTTCTAGTTTAAAAATATGTTTACTACCAAAAATATTTGTTATGTTACCCATGCCACTATCTACTGCTGCTGAAAGTTCGTCTGCAAATACTGCTGCCCCCTTTCCACTTAGATGAAGCCCATCCTTTATGTACAGATGATATCAGCCCTCCAAACAAAACTTCCCCACAAATCCAACTTCCTCTTCCCTACATAGCTTTTGGACATGTTAATTGCCATGCCATCCCCCGGCAATTTCGATATCTCTGACCCCTCCTTCCTATTACTGGTAAACAGCATTGAAAAAAATCATGATTTTAAAAAATAATAAAAAATATCGGATTTTTTTTAATTTATTTTATTTTTTTATTTTTTTTGAAATCTGAAATATAAACATTTATATGGATGTTTATATTTATAAACTCTTTCAAACGTGTTCTATTCAAATCGATTTTGGTACATGATGTTTGCTTATATAAAGACATTAGGCAATGTCCACAAGGCCTCACCCCCTGTAGTTGCATAATTTGTCTTGGAAAGGAAAGCATGCTCTGTGTCTGTGGCTGTAGCAGTGCTAATTATTGTTTGCTGAGAGGGTGGATTAGCACCTGTCCAGTGCTCTGTGTACTCTATGGGTCTCCAACCAGACTGCAAACTGGTACAGTATTAAACAATTGTCACCAAGACTGTCTCACTGGAGTCAACATACTGAATTTGTAACAACTAGCACAAGCTCTAAGTGGACTTTAACTCAGGGCTTCTGACTTGAAAAGATACTTCCTCCTGAAGACAAGTTTGTGTGGCTTCACTACATTCAGAAAGGGAATAGCTCAAACATACACAATGTCATAAAATATTTGACTATCAGGCTATCTGGTGACAATACAACTACACAAGTGTGTGCACATTGTGCTTTTGTAATAAAAAAACATACAAAACTTTGTTGATCTCGATGCTTGTAAACAATTATTTGTGTTCTTCACTTCACTTTCCCAGAACCCGTAAGGATCATTGGGGCACCATTGATGACTTTCTAACCAGCTCTCTCCATGTTTCCCTGTTCTCGACAGCCCTCTGGGAGTCAGCGAACTCCATTCCTGTCCACTCTTTGATGTTGTCTTCCCACCTCTTCTTCTGTCTACCTCTTCGTCTCCCCCCTTACGTTACCTTGCAAGATAGTCTTTGCAAGGCCAGATGATTGTGATACATGACCGTACCACTTCAGTTTACGCTTCTTAACTGTTGTAAGAAGGTCGTCATATGGTCCGATGGCTTGTTTGATCTTGTTGCGGACAGCTTCATTAGTAACATGGTCTTTGTATGATATGCGCAAGATCTTCATTTCCATGGCTTGTATCCTCTTCTGTAGATCTGCTGAGAGGGTCCATGTTTCAGAAGCGTACAGAAAGATGGACGCGACAAGGGAGCGCATCAGCTTTATTTTCGAACTGACTGCAATGTTTTTGTCGTTCCATAAGGGTTTCAACCTTGTTAGTGCTGCTGTTGTCTATGCAATCCTGGCAAGTATCTCCGGTTTGGAACCCTCATCTGTGATAATTGATCACAAGTACCTGAATCTTGTTACTGTCTCAAGTCTCTGTCCATTAACTTTGACCTCTGTGCTGATGCCTTGTGTGTTGTTCATCATCAATTTGGTCTTTTCGGCACTGATCTCCATGCCGTATGATGTAGATGTTTTCTCGAGGCGCTCCACCAAATTGACTAGTTCTTGTTCATCTCCTGCTAAGCCATCGATGTCGTCAGCAAAACGAAGGTTGGTGATTGTCCTGCCTCCAATGCTGACAGTGCCTTGATGGTTTTCTAAAGCATCAGTCATGATCCTTTCCAGAAAAATTTTGAAGAGCGTTGGTGATAGTAGGCATCCTTGTCGAACTCCGACTGTTGTTCGAAACCAGTCTCCTATGCTGCTGTTGAAGATTACTGCACTGGTGGCATTGTCATATAGGTGTTCAATGGTTCGGACAAGCTTGGAGCCAATGTTGTACTTCCTCATGGTTGCCCATAGGGCCGCATGCCATACCTTATCAAAGGCCTTCTTGAAATCTATGAAGACATGATACAGGCTTTGCTGATGTTAAAGGTGTTTCTCGCAAAGGATTCTAAGGTTGAAGATCTGTTCACTGGTGCTCCGTCCTGCTCGAAAACCCACTTGTTCTTCAACGATGATCTCTTCTACCTGGGGTTTGAGTCTGTTGAGTAGTATCTTCAACATGACTTTACTCGGGTGGCTGATGAGGCTGATTGTTCTGTAATTTTGGCACATCTGTAGGTTGCCTTTCTTGGGAAGTGTGATGATCAGTGACTGAGTTCATGGGGTGGACCATTCTCCTGTCTGCCAGATCTTGTTGCAGATTGTTGTAAGTGTTGTAATCAAGGCTTCTCCCCCAACTTGAATCAGTTCTGCTGGTATTTTATCAATTCCAGCTGACTTTCCTTTTTTCAGAGACTTTACTGCAGCCTCCACTTCCTCACGAAGAATGGGGTGGTCATCCTCTTCAGTAGTCTGTGGACAATTTAGTACTACTGGGTCTCCGTTGGTGTTGTGGCTGTACAGTTCTGAGCAGTATTCTGTCCATCAATTGAGGATCTGCTGTTCTTCTGTCAGGCATTTCCCTGATTTGTCTTGGATAGTGGTAGTTATCCCTTTCTTCACCGATGTCAGGTCTTTCACTATTTGATAAGCTTTCTTGCTGTTGTTCTTGCTCAAGCTGTCTTCAATTTCACAACATTGTTCTGCTATCCAGTTATCTTTTGCTCTTCTCATATCTTGTTGACTTCTCTGTATTTTGCTGCACCTGCAGGATCACATTTTCTCCTTTTCAATTCCCTTCTTTTGTCACAGAGATCTAGGATGTCTGCTGTGACCAATGGTTTCTTTGTCCGACGGTATTTGTGTTAAATTCATATAAATCAGCAATAAAAAAATTTTTTAATAATTTAAAAAAAAAAATCATAAATCAATGATTGTTTTGGAGTGATTTAAATCATGATTTAAATCAATAATTAAAATCAAACAACCCTGCTGGTAAAATCCCTGACAGTATTACCTGCTAAACCCGCATCTGCTTTAGAGTTCTGACAAACTGCCTGTATTTCCTAACTATGGCTACGTTATGTGTCCCTATGTGTACTAAAACAGATCCACCCTTGCCCGAACCCACAATGTTTTCTACCCTCTCAGTTATCGCCTCTAATTTTGGCCCTAGGCAATCAGACCACCACCTTCCCTCCTGATACCTTCCCTCCCGTCTCCCTCCCGTCTCCCTCACTCCTATTGGCTTCACTCCAGTTGTCTTCCCTCCAGTTGTCTTCCCTCCCGTTTCTTTCCTTCCCGTCTCCTTTCGTCCTGTCTCCTTACATCCCATCTCCATACGTTCTGTCTCCCTACGACCTGTCACCTTACCTCCTCTCAGCCTCCTCCCAGGCTGAGGTGAGCTCTCCCTAGCATCTCTCTCTACTGTCCCCCACCGGAACAACTGGCACAACGTACCTGTTCACTTCCCACCTTTACCACAAAGAGCAGCCTCAGCTGTTCCAACTTCATCTTCACACATCCCCTACACTCAAAACTAAAACTATCTGCCTGAACTTCAGCCCAGGACTTCTCACACCCAGACTTGACGAGGTCCACCAGTTGCTGCAACTGCCGCATATTATATGCCTGGTGGCCTTTACCCACCGTTTGCACTGTGCCATCACAGAATTTAGTCTTAATTTGATTGCTACGTTAGCCTTGAGTAAGGCTGTTTTTGTGTTCAAAAGAACACAATAGGCTGGATTATTTAGGATTTAATTTAATGTTGACAATAATATATTTGCTAACTATGTCTTCTACTAAGCACGCATGAGCCAAAATATGCAACACCTACAAGAGTCGAATACGACCTTTGCATATTATTCAGAAAAGAGCTGTTCGTATATGTCTAAAGGCAGACTATAGGTCTCATACAAGACCGATGTTTTACCAGCTGAACACTTTAGCTATACAGGACATGGTGGACTTCAATAGCATGGTATTTATGTACAAGGTATATAATAATCTATTACCAGCTAATATTATGTTGTACTACCAGAAAGTTAATGCTAGTCACTATCACAACACCCGTATGAAAAATTGCAATTTCCAAATAAGATTTAGTAGGACTACTAAAAAAGCTGAATGTATTAGTATAAAAGGACCAAAGATGTGGAATGACCTGCCTGCTGATATTAAGTTGTGCAATTCGATTTATAAATTTAAAAAAATTTACAAAGCCTTACTCTTGCTTAGATATGAAATATGAATTAATTGTATTAGTGTCATGGTTACGTGCTATATGTGTATATTATTTTATTTTCGTATCAAATACCATACCTTTTTGGGTAGTTAAGACCTAGCTTAATTAAGTCATTTTTCTTTTATATATGGAACCAGTGCAATTGTTTACTTTTGGGGAATGCAATTTATAAGTTTACAACTTCTTGCATTTCCCTTCAACATTTTCTGATTGTCGTTCTCTAATTATGTTTTCATTGTACCACTTTAGTGGTAATTAGTCTTATAACTATGTATGTTTACAATTTATCGAAATGTACATTGATTATGTTGAATAAATTCAATTCAATTCAATTCAATACAGAGAACACTGCCTTGAGTAAGGCTGTTTTTGTGTTCAAAAGAACACAATAGGCTGGATTATTTAGGATTTAATTTAATGTTGACAATAATATATTTGCTAACTATGTCTTTTCTACTAAGCACGCATGAGCCAAAATATGCCTGCCACATAGCGAATACAGAGAACACTGTGTAAACAAAACAATGAACTCAGTGTATACCAACTTACGCTAAAATCCTGCTGTTAATTCCTTTTTATTGAGAATGTTTACTCCAACTGTGTCAGATATTGCCTTATGTATGTAATTTATGTAAATGTATCACTTTATCTCATATATATTCAACAATGTAAATGATAGTTTGATACACCAGTTTAATTCATGACCTGTAAACAAACCCCCTTTATCACTTGCTGAATATATGTCAATAAGAGTCCAGAAAAATACTGTCTCTGTTAACAAAAACGGTTTCTTAATATATGTCTAAGAAGTTTGTGTTTAATATATGTGTAATAGTAATATTTATTCTAACCAATATTCCACTCTTTCTGACTAATCACTATTAAATTTTCGAATGGTAAACAACCCTATTATATCGCTCGCTGACTTCCCTGCCGGAGTCCTGGTTCCTAATATATGTTTACAAATCGTTTATGTATAATATATATGCACGATATTCCACACTGTTCTGTCAAATCTCTGCACCAAAATCAAATTGCTGCTGCTCCAAGATTCTCCCGCCGAAGATTATGAAGTTTTTTAATAATTTCCTCATCAATAGTAAATTCTTCCATGGTGTGACTTAATTTCACTGGTGGAATATGAGGGATATCACCATCTGGCTCTATTGTAAAAACGCTTGAGAAAAAAATTTCCTAAGCCTTTTCCCTGTCAGAGTCAGTGAGCCTAGATTTAGGATCTGTGGGGTCTGTGTTCAGGTCTGAAACACCTTCCCGATTCTTGGTTTTAGAGTTCATATATTTCCACACTGCTTTAGAGTTTGTCTTAGCTTCTGTTGCTAGCTTCACCTAAAATTTCTTCTGTATCGTCCCCGTTAATTTACGGACTTGATTTCTAGCCCTACAATATTCAGTATAGTATTTCTCTTTTGTCTCCATAAAATGTGTTTTTTCTTAATTTTCTTTACTAATTCCTTGATATGGGGATACTTTCCCTTTATAAGATAAGATAAGATAAGATACGTTTTATTACCAAGTAGCAAGTACAAGGAATTTGTAGTGTTGTGGCGTTAGCACAAACATACACTCATGCACCCAATCACACACGGAACTAAACATTACATATCACAATCGTAATACTAAAAACAGTTGAAAACAAGCGAGAGTAATATAATAGGTTGCAAGATTAAAAAAAAATAATAAATAAAGATTAAAAAAAAATAATAATAAATAAATAAAAAATTAAAAAGGCGACATTGCATCTACCTACCAGAGGCAAGACATTTATGATGGCTCTCCGTTTAAAAATCTCAGCGCTTGAGGATAGAAACTATTGTTAAATCGCGTCGTTTTAGTTTTTATGCTACGGTAGCGCTTACCGGAGGGAAGGAGTTCAAAGAGATGGTTGGCTGGATGATATTCGTCTTGTACAATGCGCTTGGATTTGCGCAAACTGCGAGATAGATAAAGAGATCTGATGGACGGCATATTTAACCCGATTAGTTTAGAGGCGTACTTGACGACTGATTCAATTTGATTAATTTCATCTTGGCTGGCGCGACCAAACCAGACAGTGATAGAAAATGACAAGACACTTTCAATAACTGCGCGGTAGAAACGTGTTAATATTGCTTGAGATAAGCCGAATCGTTTGAGGTGTCTAAGGAAGTACATGCGTTTTTGTGCTTTTTTAATGATGCCAATCGTGTTATTACACCAGGAAAGATCTTTAGAAATAGTCGAACCCAAAAATGTTACAGAGTCGGCTTGTAAAACTTCAGTACCGTCAATGACAAGGGGGTGGATGGGTGTTTTCTTTTTGCGAAAATCAATGATCATTTCCTTCGTTTTGGATATGTTTAGTACCAGGTTGTTGTTCTTACACCAGCCGACCAGTCTTTGAACTTCCTCTCTATACACAGACTCGTTAGCATTGTTGACACAGCCAATTACAGTGGTGTCATCCGAGAACTTAACCACACGATTGTGTTAATGTTACTCACAAGTCGATGAGGGATGAATTCATCCTCTATCTTTTTAATATATTCTTTAAAACCTAACCATTGATGGTTTGTGGTGCTTGTGCCAAGTACCTTGCCCCAGTCTGTGTGGTCTAGTTTCGCCTTCATTCCATTATAATCCCTGTGGTCATAATAATATGTAAGTGTTGGATGCTGAAACATTTCTATTTGTCCTCTGCATCTCTTAAGTTTGATAGTCGTTTGAACAATTCCATCTTTTTGTTAGTGTCTTTCATTACTACCTTGAGAGGTCTGGGCTTGTGCTCAGTATCACCTGTATCTCCGTCTGTTTGTTTTTTTGCGTAGCCTGATAACTTTGGTTATTTCATCTTTTACGTCTAGGTTAAGATTGCACACCTCATTACACAACCCTCCAACAAACTCCATATCTATCCTTACCCTCTCTTCCTTTAGGATTGTTTTTGGTTCTGGGGCATTGAATATAAAGAAATTTGTTTCCCTGTTTTTTTCCCACCGATTTCTTTTACTGTTTCCTCCACAACATTTCCACTATTTCCACCATTTCCTGCCTTACGATTTCTTTTACTTCTATACTATCGCATTTAGCATCCAGTTTTTGCTCTATGGCCTCCAATCTCGTGTTCATAGTTTTGAAATACATCTCGCATCTCTCTTCAATAACTTTCTCATTGAGAATATTTTATTAAATTTTTGGTTTTAAGCAAAACCACATGCATCCGGATTTCCCCATTGCCTCATATTCGCCAAGTTTGAATTTCAAGCATTTATATTGGTTTCCACAGTATTCGCATTCGTTCATTCTGCTTTCTCACTTTTAAAGATTTTCTCGCAGTCTTCGCATTTCCAAGCTTCTCTAACATCACTTCCCGGTTCAGAGTTTTTGCTACCCCTCCTTGTCTCCTTATTTTTTAGTTTTGCGATTGGAGCACTAGAGATTGCTACATTTTCACCAGTATCTTCTTTTGGACCTATGTGTTGATCGTTTTCCTATCCTTACCTGTGTTGTTTACATTGGTGCACCTAACCGGATTACATTTTTGGCAGGAAATCCGAATGGATCGATTTACAGTTTAAGGTTGGGTTCACATCGCATCGGCTCAGAATTTATATGTAAACATCACGGTATGGTAATCAGTATGTTACTAGACTAATATGATTAGGATGAAAAATGCCCTTTCTCCACTGTAAACAACCAAAAATTAACTAAGCAACGGAGCTTATACATAAACAGACATCGTAACCAGAAGCCATCTTGCCTTATCATCACGGAACTGAAATGATGCCAGTTAGTTCTGTCATTCACTGTGGGTCTGTGCTCGGTGTCATCCCAGTAGCCCCCGTGTCTCTAGCCCCTGTATCAGTAGCCCCCCGAGGTGTGAGGATTGAGTGCCACTAGCCCTCCAGTCAGTATGCTGTTGATTTAACACACCCCCTCTTTCTAGATATTTCTAATTGTAGGTAGTGTTAATCATTTGAAGGGTCCACCATTTGAAGCTCCATGTAACTTTCACACATCAATTGTGTGGTATGAAAAGCTCACTGTCCTAAGAGTTAAAGTAAATCCTCATCATAAAGCTTGTTTGAGGTGAGCAAAACACAATTTAACTCACACATAAAAGCTAATTGCCCTGATCCATTATTAAAAGTCAATTGCCCTAACTTTTAACTGAATAAACTATTGATTGTGGATTTATGGTGTTCTGTGCCTGTCAGTTCACACATTTCTAGCCAATAAGGAAAGGATACGTTGAGCTGCTCCACTCTAGCTGGCCTGAGTTTCATGTTGAATTTTATATTTGAGTTTGGAATGACACGTGAAACATGGCTGTTAGTGTTGAGTTCATCGTAGGTGCTAGGGGACTTCCTGTTGCTGTTTTGAACAGTTATACTTATCACAAATCGAAAGTGTTGACAAATGGCATGAAGTTCACGTGTAGCAAGAGGAAAAGTGTGAAGTGTAAGGCATTTGTGGTGGTCAGCGATGATAGAACTGTGGTGAAAGCTGAAGATAGCCACAATCACCAACCCAACCCTGGTGACGTACAAGCACGACAGTTGAGAGGAAACATGAGGAAACGAGCCAGGGATGAAACGACTTCAATGCAGGCGATTTACGATCAGGAAAAGGTGAAACTGCTTCAACAAAGTGTGACTGCGATGGCTTCACCAGGTGAGACAGCATCTGCTCTGCCTCAATACCAGCTTGTCAAGTCATCACTGTACCCTGAACGGAGGAAACGCTTCCCCCTAATGCCATCCACAAAAGGTGACATTGACCTGGATGGCCAGTGGACAACTACGGTTCAAGGATGGGACTATTTTATCAAATAGTCACATTGCATGCATTTGTTCTTGGAGTGATGCTGCCACTTGTGTTTGGTCTGCTCCCCAACTAAGATGGGAACACTTACGTTTGTTTCCTCAGTTTGGTGAAGGATAAGTCTGAATCAATCGGATTCACCATCAGCCCGCAACGTATCATGCAGGATTTCGAGAAAGGTCTGATGAATGCCTGCATACACGTGTTCCCCGGAGTGATTGTCAAGGGGTGCTACTTCACTTCCAGTGTCTGGCGGAGAATCCAAGGTATAGGACTATCCGTGAGCTACAGAGAGAACACTGACCACAGGAATTGGTTTCGTATGCTACTATAGCGATGCCATTTGCCACATGTGAAAGATGTATTTACATTTTCAAGAACACAGCACCGAATGTACCCCATGTACGAGACTTCAATGACTACTTCGACAGGACATGGATGAACGGGCAGTATCCAATCGAAATGTGGAATTTCTTTAAATATGACGGCCCTTGCACCAACAATCACGTTGAAGGGTATCATACACGACTTATGTGGAAGGCAGGCAAGATACACCCCAATATCTTTGAGGTGGTCGAGCTGTTCAGCCAAGAGGAAGCCGCATCACTCATCTCCATCCTCCAGCTACAGTCGGGTCAGCCCGCTCCCAAGCACAGGAAGAAGTACATCAACCTCGATGCTCGTTTGGACGAACTTGGACTGGAATACATGCTGTGTGACTGGGGAATTGAGTCGTATCTCAGTGCCATTGGACACATGATGGACAATTTCACTTAATTTCATTGACTAGTCTTGCTTGCATATGGATATGGTATTATATGTGCAAACAACTTATTATAAACTTTGATAAGACATTGTAATGTTTTCTCACAACAATGTTTTTATCACTGCTATGAACGCAGTATTGTTTTTATGTTACATTTCCATTTACTGTCTATTTCTCTTAATGGTTGGTTACCTGTATCTGTGTATGACAAATAAAATAGGGTTTTTACGGTTTCCCTCCAATAAAAAAAGTCTGACATTCCTTGAATATGCACCAGATATATGACTATTTTCTTATTTAAAATCAGGTACCTACATTTGTTCACCCCTAAAGTTAAGGTGGGATAGAACATTGAATGGAACAGCCAGGTGGCTTTGACAAAATGATAAGTAGTCCCACTAGCCCCCCCCCCCCCCGTTAGTGCCAGTAGCCCCTGGGGGGGGGCTAGTGGGACTGGGCTAGGGGTACTAGACCCTGTGCTCAACCTGCCACCAATCAGAAGACACAGGCATGCCTTACCCAGTTAGCCAAGCATGTCACTGCAGTGGAGACTCCAGCTATGGCGGTCGCTGAATCTGGTTGTTGCTCCTACTTCCTGGTTGGAAAGTTAACATTTCTACTTTTGATTATCACGCCTGTGTCAATCTTAGGTGAGTTAGTTAGTAGCAAGATCACTTTTGATTCATGTAAGGTGTGTTTAGTTTCATTAACTTTCTAATATAGGGGAAGGCAGTGTTAGTTGAGCCATTGGGTTAGTTGAGCCACCCATGTTTCCCAGGAAACTACAACAGCAACAGTTACATGGTACCACCCAGTGATTGAACATGTTATTAGAACAACATTGATGTATAATAGGTTACATTTGTCACAGCGACCAGAACATGTGAGCTAAAATATGTTTTTCGAAACTTAGGAATTGTGATTAATGTCTGCTGGTGTGTAAACTATCAATGCACATGACCAGACATTGTTTGTGCACTTACAAATGGTTTAACTATGCACAGAGAAGAAGATTATTTACATCACTTCGTGCATTAATGAGAAGTTAAATAAATAAGCTTAATTGTCAAAACGGGGCTAGTTGAACCACCCAAGGTCCAAGGGAGGTTTAGTTGAGCTGCGGTTAAAGAACGAAGATGAGTATTCTTTACCCCAAAATACATCAAGGAATGCATTTTTCCAAACAAATTGGGACATCGGATAGCTAACATTATAGCAGTTAGTTATACTGGTTGCGATTTACCTATAAGTCTATTAATTAGGTGTTTTGACTTATTAATTAAGCATGTAGACTTATCAGAGACGTGTTGTAAACTTTGGGTAAATGTGTTGGCTGAGTTGTTACGAATTTGTTGTACAAGGCCTACACAAATTATACAAATAAAGAATTTACCCAACACAGTGGCTCAACTTACCCCACACCAAGTGTTAGTTGAGCCAGTTTACCAACTATATTTGAATCAGCTAGATATAATTATCTATGCATGCTAGATATATAAAATGATCTATTAATAATCATAGTTGATGTGAGTAGAAACAATTTTGACTTGTGAGTATGATTTAGTCCTAGACATCAAAAAGAATAAAAAATGGCTCAACACTAACACTGCCTTCCCCTACTGGCTTTGATTTAATTAGTAATCAGTATGTAGGGCCTACTTAGTGGGTGTCAACTCAAGTCTGATCGAGTGTTATTTTTGTGCTGAATCAGTGAAAATCCAATATGCTGCCATTGTCATGGTGAGCACATGCTGTCAGGTTGAAGGTGTGAATAAGGTTTAGTTGAATCTATTTGACTATGCAACTGACAGTGACAGGTTGAATTTATCAACATTACGTAGTGGAGCCATTGTTTTAAAGGATGCAAAGAAAGTTGGTGTTAGATAACACTGACAGCAAGGTCAATATTGAACTGTAGGAATAGTGAAATATATGACAATATACTTATTTTACAAAACATATTAACATGTCTTCCTAGTACCTATATATATTCATTTAAAACCTCCATTGGTTCAATTGTGACAGGGCACATCTTTGTTTTGTGTGCCCATCACTAGATGGCAGCATTAACAATCATTATAAGTATATATTTTAAGCATACTATTGTTTCTTACGAGTCATAAGTTACTGTTATGGCACATTTTAAATTGAGCTAGCTCGCATCTATATGTGGCACATGTATATTTTATAATATAAATAGCCATTAAGTTTGAGCATTCATACAGTTCATCATTGGCATACCTTCAGGCACCTTCCTGTCTTTTGTCCAACCATTTCTAAATGCTGACTATGCCAATAAGTATATAATAAAACCACTGCTGACACATTGGCTCTATCAACAAGATCTTGCCGGAGAATGGCTGACAGGTTGGATTGAAGCAGTCAAAACTTTATACGTTGTTAGACAATTGCTGGCAAGATGACTATGTCAATAAAATCAAACTGGAAAGCAAATTACTGGCTGATTGAATCTGTTCCTACATTACAGCTGGAAACTGTTAAATGTTGAATACTCAATATCAGGTTTCGATTTTTCTAAGACTCCATGTTTCACCTTCCAGGCTCCTTAAACAGCAATTGGTATGAGTCCGTGTGACTTCCTACTTTAAAAGGTGATAAATCTAGTGTTTAACAGGTTGATTCCAAGGGTCCATCAGCATGCGTGTACGCAGCCATCTTGGATCGGCTGTGGTCTGTGCCAAGTGGTCATACTGGATTTTTTTTTCGAAAATAAAGCGCTGCTTTCAAAATCCAATGTTTTCATGTTATATATTTCAGTACTAACTAACTAAAACACTAAGAAACTAATCCATTGTTCGGCCCATAATCTTATAATTCTTTTGATTGTTGAATAGCTGAGGTGAATTCGGTTACTCTGCACAAACTTTGGTGTTATAGAATGATTTTTAGTTAAGTTCACTTGTTTGTTTATTGCCATTTTTAAACATTGGTATGTTATCTAGTTTTTTGTATATGAACTTGAAGATTGAGTTTACTGGTAAATTGTTAGTTTTGTTATGTAAAACATGTTTATTCAGGTATCAAATACCATAAGGTACTAAATTGTAAGATTTTGTTTGGCATAATTGCAGCCGTATGCAGATTTGGGAAGATTAAAAATGGATGTGTTTTCAACTGCAACTGTCAGTCCGACTCGAAATGCAACAGCAGCACTGGATGTGAAGTGGGATCATGTCAGAAGGATATTCAATCAGGAGGTCCATTCAGTGGACAAGGATGTCAGATAGGTAGGACATTTGTACGCCTTTCTTGCATTGTCTTACTGTACACGTGTATGTGAGACCAGACGAGACATTTAAAAGAATGAAATGTGTTTTGTCGGCATCAAAAGGTAGGGTTATCTGTATCATGTAACCATAATGGTGAACAACATTACATCAGTTCCATGTAACCTCTAGATAGCTGAACATTATAGCCACCTTTTCTTTTTTAACTTATTTAAGTAACAATGAATACAAGTAATGCATACCTTGGCCTCAGCCCCGGTAGCTGTGACTGCTGGCTGCAAGATATAATCAGTTAGATTCATTGTCAAAGCAACGACAAGTACTGTATACTTTTCTTGATTCATGAGATAGTAAATTGCCTGTAGACATATATGCTTGCCAGCAAGATTTTACTTTTCAAGCAAGCACTTCCAAATAGACACACACTTCCAGTAGCATTGCTGAATAGTGCTTTTTAATAATTATCTGTGAATTGACTGCTGCACAAACATAAGATGATGTCACATTTCAGGTGTTATGCATTTATGATACACATCTACTTAAATACATTCATATTGATGATATTAGCGTTTTATTTCCTATTTAAGATTTATTTTTTATATACAAATGCCATGTAATCAGTATACTTTTTCTTAAAATAATTTACACACGCGAACATTCTGCATAGTTTTTAACATTTTATACAGCGCATATATTATTATTATTATCACTATCTACATACAAGTTTGTATCGTGTGAACTGATGTCTGTACACACCCGTGAATGGGGCAGTAGCCCCGGATTTGATGGTGTAAAAATAAAGTTTTATTATTATTATTACCATGTGCATCAATTACTCTATGTAATTATTGTGTGGCTCTTCCATAATATTTTCTCTGTTTGTACCATTGCAATCAATCAGTTGTAATTAATCATACAAACACACACATGCATGTGCAGACATGCACACACATCTATATATATATATATTATATTATTGAACATTGTATTTCACAAACATTAAAGTTGTGTGGGGTTTTATTATGTGACTATAATTTTATTTATTTTATTTTATTGGTCTGATTAAACTGTTGTGTCTTCTCCTTGGGTGGAACATCTTACTTCTCTATGTATAAACATGACACATGCAACGTTAAGAGACCCATCCTCATTGCCAGGGGCTTCTGACTACATAATGATAATGGTAATGATTGATAATGACATTAGTACCCTTGGCAAATAACCCAGCTGAAACATGGAACTTACTGTTGCTGAGTTAACCAATAGTTGCTGTCGCAAAGATCTTAGGGCTCACTTATGGGAAGTTTGGGCATGGCTCATCTAGTTCCCAGAAACATTTTGACCAAGACAGGAAGTGGGAAAAAGTACAAATGATTCAATGTGCATACGAACATGATATGGGATAAACTGACAAATCCACGTTTTCAAAAGGTCAGTCTGTCAGGGGTACAGTAGTATGACTACCACCCCAGGCTAGCGAGTATGAGAGACCCTACTGTTTTCAGTTTCACAGCTGAAAGCATGTCCGAAACAATCCGTCTAAATCCAACTTTTAAAATGTTTGTAATTAAACTTTGGTAATTGTAACTGGCAATCATGCACTAATTGTAATTTATTATTATAAACCATAAATACGGTCTTTAGAGGTTCTACCAATCACACTGGAAGATATGATGTGGTGTAAGCTGACATAGCAGTGGTTGCAGATACAGAGAAAACAACAGTGCCTGTGGTTATTTTGATGCAGACTGTGGAAAGTTGGGAATATGCAGTATCTTGGAGGTTAGCAATAGGATAGGACATTATGCCAATGCAGAAATATTAGTGAATTGAATTTGTGGAAAACTATGATAACTCTATGGATCCATGCCACTGACAGTGACCAAAGTTTATTGTTCAACAACTGATCTATTACTTGAATCAAGCATTTTGATTGCTGTTCCTTTTTGCTAACTCAAATGTAAATCAGGCTGATCAGTGATTTGTAAAAGTTGTTTGTGGATGTGATCCTAGAGCCAGTATAAAACTTTTTGTGTTAGTCCATTTTCCCTGTCTCCACAGGTATAACTTGTAGGATATTGTGTCAGTGATTAGTTTAAAGAGTGTGTGTCTGTATTTCAGGGAACTTGGCATTTAAAAAGTCTGCCAGTCAGATTGGGACTTAATACAGAGATGGACGCAGATTCCAGTACTTGTGTCGTAGTTGATTATGTACAGTAATTCGTGGACCCATAAAAGTTATCTGATACACCAAACTGTGTGTCAGATGTTACATTTCTACATTACCAATGCAGAAATATTAGTGAATTGCAGCAAACGACCTTTCTAATTTGAATTGGTCTTTTAAAGTCTACTTTTCTGGAAAACTATGGATTCATGCCACTGAGTCCTGACAGTGGCCAAACGTTTATTGTTCAACATCTGATTTATTACTTGAATCAAGCCTTTTGATTGGTGTTCCTCTTTGCTATATCAAATGTAAATCAGGCTGATCAGTGATTTGTAACTGTGGTTTGTGAATGTGATCCTAGAGCCAGTATAAAACTTGTTTGTATTTCAGGAAACTTGGCATTTAAAAAGTCTGCCAGTCAGGTTGGGACTTATGGTAGGATGATCGCCAACAGATCAGTGGATGGATACATTGATGGGGAGAACAACCACTGTTCCCACCCTTTATCTAAGAACAACAATGCCTGGTGGATGGTGGACTTAGGTGCTATTTCTGTCATTCACAGTGTCAACATTTTTAGTGGCAAGAAGGCAAATGGTAAGTACTACATATATGATGTATATTTGTTATGAATGTTTTTTATATTAATTATCAAATACTAGAAATCATACTTTGAACAGATTTATAACAACAATTTCATAGTAATTTTTCTATTCTAAACATCATGTTAAAATACATCTTTTCAAACACATATATGCAAATTTATATTTAATTTGTGGTTTATAAAATTATAAATGATTTTTGCTTCAAGACAAACTATGTCCCTCAAATTAACTAGACATATCAAATTTGAACTGTGAATAACAAATTGACTATGGGTGTTATATAAACTATTCATACACTACATATTTGGACATAAACGAACCGGATTTGCGACTGGCTACATCAGTTGAGAATGAAGTTTTCAGTCAGTGGTCAACCTGTAGCTGAACTCTATTTTGCATCCGTCAAACACTGCTGCCAATACAAGGCAGGGTTTGAAATTAACTGTGGCCCAAGTGATGATTCTACAAAAAATGCCATCAGATCACCAAACCCCTCCTAAGCTCCTATGCAGTGGAAAGTGAAAAGTCCACTGGAAAAATGAAGGCAATAATGAAAAAATTATTTATGCAATCAACAACGCAAGCCAGATGTAAAGATATGAAAAGGCCAAATGAATGACATTTATTAAGATTATGCCTAATGGCATATTCTTCCGATTAAGAGCATGAAATGTGGACCCTGTAACATATGCCAAGCCTGTGGCTGAGCCTCATACAAAGCCGCCTGCACACAATGCTCCCAGAGCCCACACTTCGACATAGCAATACAATACATGTAGTAATATTCCTACAACACAAGACAATTCATGGCATCGTCACCAGCACATTAAAACATTAACCCAACACCGACAATACTCGACACAATACCTATTAGCATATACTGCAACACTGGACTACACTACTTGCTAAAATTCCTACTCTATATATTTTTGTGACCTAAAAGGTGGGGCCATAACGCCGATTAGCAATAAACCATCCCAACAGCGAGGATGGAAGGGAAGTCATCTTCCACTCCGCACCAAAACCCTATGTGAACAGGCAGATAGCCAAATGAAAAGCCCAAAGTCCACTGGGAAAGCGTCATAGGGAAGGTGGTGACTTCACTTCCACCGGAAATGTAAAAAATTTTACCAAGCACAACACTACTAAACACATTAATGTAACCTTCAGCAGCAGAACATGGGGAGGAGGGTGGGTCGAAAACTTGTCAAACCGAGAAGGCAGGTCTACTCCGCATATATCAAATATTCGGAGTGAAGCTGCTTAATTTCAAACTGCGTCATTCGAATGACTGCTGCGCTCTGATTGGCTTAGCGGTGTCACGGGAGCGCTTAATCAGTCATCCGGGTTTCTTTGCCTACCCTTAAATTAGCATAAATTAGCATGATAACCTATTGACCCTTCCGTGCCCTGCTGGCGCTGTTGGTAGCATAAAGTCCTGTATGCAACCGTGGATGCATACTCTCATTTATGCAATCAACAACGCAAGCCAGATGTAAAGATATGAAAAGGCCAAATGAATGACGTTTATTAAGATTATGCCTAATGGCATATTCTTCCGATTAAGAGCATGAAATGTGGACCCTGTAACATATGCCAAGCCTGTGGCTGAGCCTCATACCAAGCCGCCTGGACACAATGCTCCCAGAGCCCACACTTCGACATAGCAATACAGTACATGTAGTAATATTCCTACAACACAAGACAATTCATGGCATCGTCACCAGCACATTAAAACATTAAACCAACACCGACAATACTCGACACAATACCTATTAGCATATACTGAAACACTGGACTACACTACATGCTAAAATTCCTACTCTATATATTTTTGTGACCTAAAAGGTGGGGCCATAACGCCACCGTTTACTGAAACCTGTGAACACCCCCACCAATTATTTAATGTTTTTACACATAAATTTCTTTGCTTAATTGCTCTATTAAATATTTATGTTTATAACTTATTTTAATATATAATATTTTTTATATGATATGCCTGTCAAAGAATCTGGCACAAAAAGATCAAGGTTGAATTGTGTAAAGCACTACAGAATGGTCTTTGAATACACACTGACACTGTAGCATTTACTTTGTCCACCACCAATGTCCTCGTCACCATTGTGTCTAACTGGTGGGTTGGCCAACATGTTTTGCCTTTCTAGTATAATGTCGACATTTCAAATTTTAGGAAGGCATTGTTTTTAACAAGTATAGTTGACCATTTCCTTATTTGACATTTGAGTCGTGATCATAGCATTCTCTGTTTGCAAATGAGTAGTCAGAAGTGTTCTGTGTTGTTTTATTTCACATCTGGTTGGTGTCAGTATGTAAATGAAAACTTGGAAATCAATTACTTCATTCCCACAAAACATCACTACACCTAGATATCCAATGCTAAGATGGCGTTAGTCACACAGTGTTTTGATGTGAAGTTTGTTGGCATTATTTCAAATTGCACTTTTCATTCCTTTCTTAGACTGCAGGTGAAAAGGTAATTTAACACATGTGACATTTCAAATGCAAGTTATATTGCATGCAAGTGGAAACAGCTTATGCAGTTAAACAAATGAAATATGATATAATATCTGTCCAGGAAACTGCTCAAGGCATCTGACATTGGACAAATATGATACAATTATACTAACCTAAAATCTATGTGCCGAGTGAAATTACATAATTCTGTTACAATGGACAATCATTATCCTGGAATATACAGTCCAGGCCAATGCAAAACACCAGCTTTAAGAAGATACCACCCAGCAGGACTCTGTGGCAGTGGGGAGGACATTCACTTGGGCTTGATCACATCCAAGCTTGTGTGAGTGACAGCAGCTGAAGCAGAGAGGTATATTGCTGTACAAACCACCATTGCGATACAAACCACCATTGCCGACACACCTATCCATATAAGGCTCAAAGAGGTGACTATGTCGAATGATGTACAGTAGTCAATGAACATCATCACTGCAGCCTCTCCCCTGGCCAATGTTGCTTGTATAGATATGTGGAGCAGAGTTATGATGTCTCTGCATCCATGGTTTGGTCGGAAGCTGGCCAGTAAATACTTTAGATTTGGCTACACGTCCTTCTTGAGGCATCCCAGGAACACAGCAGCCGCACACCTTGTAGGTATGATTCAGGAGACATATCATGGTCAGATCTAGAGGTTGTCCATCGGGTTTATATCATCTGGATTATTTTCATCAAGTCATAATTAGTTGTCGAGATACCGCGAGGTGGCACCCTCCTGCACTTGTTCCTCAGATGAGGACATTTCTAACATACAAACTACAATTACTATCATTTGTCCCCCAGTGGTTCTGAATTGTTCCCCATCCTGCCTTATCTTTGTAGTATTTATTACTAAGCATAAATGGATTCTTGTTATCAGTACATTGTTCAGTGGATTTTCTCTAGTCAGCAGCTGTGTGTGTGCAGCCCACAGTAAAGATGGTTATTTTCTGTGAAAAGCAGAATATTGCCATGAGATACAGTCATGACATAACCCATCTCGACACTGATGAAAATCATGGCAATGTGGTTATGGAGATGCATTTGGTGACACAAAACAAAAACACTTCGAAAATCATGTTTGAAGATCATGTTCGAAATGCGAAATATATGTTTTTTATTCCATTAGCATGAACAAGGCTTGTGACATATCAAACAAAGAACAGATAAGGTGCTTTGTCCTTAGAGTCAAAGATGATTGAAAAGCAGAAGATCCATGTTGAATTCTTGGCGTTTCTCTTGTGTTATTCCAAAAAAATACATGTGCAGCCAGCCAAACGTTCATCAGCTTTGCTTGGACCTCCGAAAGATGTATGGCTAAGCATACAGTGATGATGGAAGACGAATGGTGTAGCTGCTTTTATGCAGACCAGTAACCCAAAAAGTGTACGATATTCTCTTATGAGACCATTGTACCTTTTCAGAATGGGTAGCCTTAGAAGAGGACACTACAGTATGTGGGTGCGTGGGTATATTACCTAGATAGAAATTTGGTTAACTAGACGTGCTACCACCTGGTGGCTTTTTTGGAAAGTAGGCACCCCATCTGTCATTGTCTGGATCCGCCCATGTATATTACACGAGTGATGCAACAGATGTCATAGACGTTGTGATCACCCTTTTGATCCTTATCTGTTAGGGTTGAATTCTAAATGAGTACTGCACATTGTATTTTTTCGTCCCTTTCCAACACATACGTTTTTTATTACTAACAAACATTCAGATATTGTAATTTTGTAAAAATTATGTTGTATTTATGTTATGTTGAAAAATAATAAATTTATTGATTGGCAGGTAACATGATGTTTCAGTATAACTATGAAAAAAACACTATTTCTTGCATTGTTATTGTTGGTGGTTGTTAAATATTAATATTCATATCAACTATTGTATTTTTGTTTGACAATAAACAATGTCATTTGTGTTTTTCAGGTGACAAATACTTACATGATTTATCCATTAGCGTTAGCTATTCAGCCAATGTTGATGGCCACACCCCATGTGCTACTCACACTGCAGAGATTCTCCTGAACACCAATGTAACACTGACATGTGAGGGAACAGGACAGTATGTCAGTATAAAGAAAACTGGAGGTAACAGAAAAGACGCTATGTTCTTGTGTGAGGTGGTTGTCAAGGGATACAAGTACATAGGTAAGTGAAGCAGTAGGAAGATCAGTGTATGAAATATAAAAATATTGACTAGACTACAAAATATGATAACACGACACACACTAATTTTTACCTTGTAAATCTAACTATCAACTAGAGCATATACTGTTTACTTCATTTACTGTTTATGTGTCTTGTTGCTAAGCTTTCTTTCACTGCCCTATTATGTCCAAGAATCAATGCATTTTATTGCACCAATTAGTACAATAGTTGTGTTACTCTAAAATGTTGACAAACTTAATAAAACAAAATATGTTCTTAAAATGAGTTGGCCATTAAATATTGGTGCATGTTGATATAGACATTGCATATATAGGACAAATTATTGCATATATAGACACTCCAGTTGTGAAAATAACATTTGTTTGTGGATATCACAATTGGTAGTTAGCAAGTCATGACAGCATTTGTAATTATGTAGTTATGTCTTATCACACCAGCAATGATGCATGGGAAAAAGAAAAGAAGTGCAGAAGTATTGTGATAGGACAAACTACACAAATAATTAGAATCATTAACCCGCTAATGATCACACAACTAATGATAAATAGCCAGACAGATAAGAACTTTCCAACAGAGGGTGTGGTTGTGTGAAAGCTTGGAATTGAGGGTGTGGGAGATAGAGGCGTGGTTGTGATAATACGGAGGAAGGAGGAAAGAAAGTGGGGTTTTACTAGAATATTCCAATATAGTGGGGCTTTTGACAGATTATTTTATGGAAGCTGGGGAAAGACAGATTTTGACAGACATTTCCAACAGAAGGAAGGTCCTATGAGGGATTGTCTGGTTTGTATTGGTCAGAACCATAAAACCACAACAGAAACGTTATTATTATTATCACTGCACTTGACATATGTTACAGATTGTACCAGTCCATGTGATGGCAGCTGTAACCATGTCACTGGCTGTGACAAATGTCAGGCTGGAAAGAAGTTGCCAGTTTGTAAGCAAGGTAAGGACACTGTTGTCTTTATTCACAGCTTTTATGATAGCATTATTGTTGTTATATTACCATCTTAATACATACACATCCTTAGTAGTCATTCATGAGCCAGTGAGTATTACACTGAGAATACTCTTGTTGCAGACTGCAATGCAGGTAGTTATGGTGTCAACTGTGCTGAGTCTTGTGGTCACTGTGCTGCTGGTTCTGACTCTTGTGACCCAGTGACCGGCTCTTGCACTGGAAGATGTCAACAGTGGTATGGACTTGACACTTGCAAGAATGAAATCAGTAAGTAGTACTTAGGTATACAGTTTCAGCATAAGAATACAATGCCATTAAAAGAAAAATATTCTTTCATAATTAGTATATCAGAAACAATATTGATAAAATGTGTATAAATTGTGTGAGCTGAATTTCACAAAAAACCTAAAACAAAGTATAAACACACAAAATAATTATCAACTGTATTTGCTTGCAGTTAGAGTTGATTATCAGTCAACACCAAAGAAGTTGTCAGTGACAAGTTCCTCAGCGTCTGTGAGTTGGCCACAGTCAGAACGAGTACCTCCTGGACTGGAGAGTTACTACCAATATGTAGTTGAATATGCAGATGGTCAAGGCACAGAAACACTGACCAGACCATTCATAGCTGGACAAGGTGACCAGTCTGTGGAAATAAAGGGTCTCAAGCACAACACAGACTACTACATCAAAGTGAGGATTGACGCCAGACACAACAACCAGACAAGACAAGGCTCCGCTGGACTAACACTTACACTGAAGACTAAAAATACAGGCAAGTCTGAATATGTGTGTTTGTGGTGTCATTTAGATGATGTAAAATTGCTACAAATCGTTTAAACATTATTTAAGATTAATCGCATTAACAAAATGATATGTGTATACTTTCATAAGTTTATGTGAGTTAAACTGTTTCAGCACCTGCCAAGCCTAAGATAGACAGTGTCACAGCCACAGATCCTGTTAGTATTGGCTCTCAGGTGGGCAGTCTCCGTGGCACCTGGCAGGTCGGCACATTTTAACACAGTGGAAATAAGGAATGATTCAGTTTGATTGTGCTAAGTTGCTGAATCTGTTCACTGTAATCAGAATACAGTCACAGTGATTTTTTTATAGAAGCACCTGTGACTACAACAAAAGCCGCTGTAGCTACAACAAAAGTCACTGTAGCTACAACAAAAGTCACTGCAGCTACAACAAAAGCCACTACACTTGGTCGTAAGTGTGACGCTTGTTTGTTGACCTTACTGTTGCCTTGCAAATGTGTGGCAAATTCACCAACACTGTTTTGTACCAATACACTTATTTAATTGCCTTATATTCAAAATATTGCTGTCATTTCATGCCATGTATAATATTCCTTTGAATTTTCCTGGCTGAGTCACAACATTCAATTTGATTTTTCCAATAGTCCTATCGTTGATGCATCTTTCAGCAAAAAACGTAAATACTTATTTACAACATAAAGACACGACAATAGTTTCACTGAAATAATCTGAACATTTTCCAGATGATGTTGTAACAGCTGAACCCACAGCACCAACAAAAGGAGCAACTCCAAACATGGACATTAACAGTGACATTGACATCATTGCTTATTTGTTTCCAATAAAACTTATCGTTTCAAATTAATTCCATTTCTCAAAAATTATTTTCTGCAATTTTCTTTTTAATTTTCCTGGCTGAGTCACAACTTTCAATTTGATTTTTCCAATAGTCGTATCATTGACGTATCTTTCAGCAAAAACGTAAATACTTGCTTACAACATAAAGACATAACAAAAGTTTCACTGAAATAATCTGATTATTTACTCCAGACATGGACATTAACGGTGACAAAGACGGTGGTAGTAGCAGTGGCGGTGGCACTTCCAACGTGGTACTTGGTGTCATCGTTGCAGTATTGGTTGTCATCGTTATTGTCCTGACAGCTGTCATACTCATCATAAGGTAACCATTTGGTCATTGTTGTGTGACATAATAACACTGTCTGTTAAACTATTATGTATCATGTATGGTCCATGTTATTGGCGAAAAAGGATAAAGACATCTCATCAATCATAATCTAAAAAATACCACCCAATTCAAATTGTTTGAAGGGAATATTGTATATTTTCCCAGGCATTTTACATGTGTCTCGTTGAGTCATTATAAACACAGTAAGATGATGCAGGGGAATGGCCATAAAACACGTCAATGCTAATTATATGCCATAGCATTTCCATATACATAAATGGTTTTAATGTAATGTAATAGGTAATTAGCTAAATTAAGCCATTAATTATTTAACTAAAGTAAGTAATTTTAGTTGACGTATTTCAAGTTGACAATGTGTTCCCCAATATTCTGTCTCTTGCAGGTTTCGAAATGGATCTGTGTGGGACATGATGTGTAAACG
Organism: Lamellibrachia columna; assembly: GCA_963662155.1. Classification (NCBI taxonomy): domain Eukaryota; kingdom Metazoa; phylum Annelida; class Polychaeta; order Sabellida; family Siboglinidae; genus Lamellibrachia; species Lamellibrachia columna. The sequence continues at coordinate 12,190,550 of OY759262.1, read as the reverse complement.
AAAATCCAGGCCAGCCAGGCATCCCACACAAGGTAACTTGCAGTGTGCTTGAGTGCAAAGCAAAACGTAGTCATTCAGAATTCCATATAACAAACTCCAACTACAATATTTGTTTGTTGATACCGTGGCGGCCATTATATGGAGAGCAAGTCGTGTCAAACTTAATTTTATCTTTGTCTAATTAATTTGTCTTGAAAGATGAAATTCATTATAGTTTATCTAAATGTTGCTGGATATGTTTTGTTTATTTGAAAGGTTTCCAGATTGCATGTACTATTTAGTCCATATTATAACATCTGATTGCATAGTAATGTCAGTGTAATAAACGTGGATTATATTTCAGCAAATGTTGAGCAGCCATCACCAGAAGCAGTTGTCAGACGTAATGTGACAACAGCGGATGTCGTTGAGCCCGAGGCAGCTGACGGTAACGTGTATGAGAAACTACAACTGGAGCAGATCAGCTCTCTGAGACACGTTTCAGCACTGGAGGCCTTCGTCAAAGAGATGGACAACAATAACGGTGGCTTTGCCGAAGAGTACAGTGTAAGTTCTTGCAGCTAATTTATGTCACAGTATGATGCGAATACTGGTTTCTGGTCTGTGCCAAGAATACCATGCAGGCTTTGGCTTCTGCTTTGTGCAGTACAATAAAGGTGTAATGTAGGATGTATTGGCTGTTGTTTTATGTAACGTAGGATGTATTGGCTGCTGTTTTATGTAACGTAGGATGTATTGGCTGTTTTATGTCAGAGTAAAATGTAACATGCGGTTGCATTGTTCGTGAGAATAATGTAAGTATGGACTGCTGTTTAATGTCCGAGTATAATATATATATATATATAGATTGTTGATGAATGATGACATAGATAATATCAAGACATATTGTTTGCATTCAGAAGCTGTCACCTACAGAGACATGCACTTCAGATGTGTCCAATCGACCAGTTAACAAGGACAAGAATAGGTTCAAACACATACATCCATGTAAGCACCATTGTAACAAGAGTTGTTGCAGCAGTTCAGCTGTTTCGCCAAAGGGTGAAGACTAGTGATTTAAACGAGTTGCTTGATTTTGAGAGGTTCTACCAATCAGTGCAAACTAATTTATCAAAGGTCCTACGCATCGTAAAGTTTACTGTTTCTTTTACAAAATGTTCTTTTCCCACTAGATGATCACAATAGAGTGGTGCTGGACACAGATAACGGCAATCCAACTGATTACATCAACGCAAGCCACGTTACAGTGGGTACAGTTTGACTGTGATGTTAATGCATATAAACTTAATAAGACGTGTTAGAGGTATACGCACGCATGCACGTACGCACACCCACACGAGCACGCACACACACACATAAAAGCATACAAACACACGTACACACACACACACACACACACACACACACACACACACACACACACACACACACACACTCTATCTCTCTCACACACACTCACACACACACAACAATAAATGTTCCGAGTAGAGGTCACATGTATGCTGGCTCATAGAATTATTATTAACAACCAATTTCTCTTTTTTTTCTTTCAGGGATACGCAACGAATGCATATGTTGCTTGTCAAGGTTTGTATACCAACTGCTTATGACAGTGTTGTAAGTCAAGGTCACATTCTTGTTCACACATCTATAATGATACATTTCTGTAGTATGACTAGGATTAAGAATTAAGACATCTTATCTGTGTAGTAACGAACATAGTTGTGTCAACAATTTATACAACACATGATGAAGTCTGAGTTACTCAACTGAAGCAGAATGACAAATTATCTATTGTTTACAAATGGTTATTATGTTTACAGGACCAAAGAACACGACAGTATCTGACATGTGGCGAATGATTTGGCAACTCAACACCAACCGTGTCGTCATGGTTACACAGTTAGAGGAGGACGGCATGGTATATTTGTATTGGAGTACATTTGTGCATTGTTTTCTAATTATAAGTTGTTCATTTGATGATTATGTAAATGAATGCAACACACTAACAAATATGTATATATACACACATATACCATTATTACTACTGCTGTTTATACAATCGTCTGTCACAGAGGAAGTGTGATATCTACTGGCCACTCACAGTTGGCACTCAGAAAGTATACGGCAAGATAACAGTAGCGACTCTCAGTTGTGACGTGTATGCAGACTACACCATCCGTACCTTCCGGATCACCTATGAGGTATAGCAATAACTGTAGTTTACATGTGGTATATCATAACCACAAATGTAGTCTACCTGCTCGTGGTATGGTTCTACCTGAATGATAACTGATGCACTACAGTTTCAAATTAGTATATCATTCAGCAGCTTTATTGTGACCTCTTGGTTATAACTACAGACTGCGTAAGACTTCCCTGCTGGACCAATACCTGTTCTAAATTAAGACTCACGTAGCGCCTACGTGGGATCACGTGGTCGACCCACGATATAACCTTGCCGAAGTAGCATGATTCCATTTGGCAGGAGTGAATTTTGCTCTGAGAATTAGGTCACCCATTATAAATACGAATAAGGAACCAAACGGTTCTCTTGCCCAACCCCTAATCATTCTCAGCCATAACAATTCCTCAGCCATAATCGATCCCTAACCAATCATGATAATAACAAGTCGTCATATCAGAAAGTTTGTAAAATTCACTTCTGCGTCCTGATGACATCTTCATCAATGCACAGTTAGTTCATCCACCATAATATTATAATACATTGACGTCTGGTTTGCTCTGTGCAGGGCGAGAGTCGCACAGTCTTTCACTTTCAGTTCACTTCGTGGGCTGACAAAGATGTGCCAAAGTACACGTACCATCTACTTTCATTCCGTCGTCTCATCCGCTCAGTTAACGACCAGAGTACGGGTCCCATGGTTGTCCATTGCAGGTAACATTATACATGAAACAATGAGTTATCGACAAGAAATATTATTACATTTAAAAACAATGCTATATAATTATCCAAGTTGTTACACCTTGTTACAATAAACTAGTAATATACTGACTCTATAGCAAACAACAAACAACGTGGTGAATAGATTTTAATGCGAACAGAACAACGGACACTGACATAATCTAGAGGAACAGTGGTTGGCCCCAGAGGCCATGTGATTGGCCGTGGCGTCATAACACCGTTGGGTGCCATATAGAACTGTACAGACTTAACAATCCCCCCTTTTTAAATGTCTCAATTCCTCATCTTAGCTATTTCGAAACAAACAGAACAAAATCCAGTTAAACGTCCAAGCGTCCATACTGTTCAACTACTGTCTCTGGCACACGTAGTCCTTAAGTTTCACTAGAGCCCGCAACGGCCTTGTTGTTATCACCGTTGGAGTTGTAGGTGTAACTTTGACAGAAGGTGTTACAACCAACTGTTCCACCGATGTCGTTGGTTGGATCAGTTTTCTCGATATGGCTAGTTAACTCGGCTTGGGTGGCTCTTGAAGTGGAAACTCGGTGTTCTTCTACAGTTTTGCTGTCCCCATGGCCCGGTATTCATGTCTCTACACAGTACCATCTACCAGCACCCGGTACAAGACTGGGCCCATTCTCTCCAGTTCTCTTCCCGGTAACCACTTTGATCCACCTCGATAATTTCGTAGCCAGACTTCTTCCCCAGCCTGATAAGAAGTCAACCTCTTGGTCTCATTTTGAAGTAGTCGGGAGTCTACTACTCTCTTCACATTCGGTTTCAACAGATCTAGCCTTGATTTCCGGTTTCTCCCAAACAATAGCTGCAAACCTATCCTTGGAAATAAGGATCGCATTGTAGCTATAGCTGTAGCCACAGTTGTGTTCCGCATCTCAACGATTTTGGGCCATTGGGTGTGGGCATCCACTACGATCAAGAACATTTTGCCTTGAAATGGCCCTGCAAAATCAACATGCAGTCGTTGCCATGGAGATGGAGGATATTCCCATCGGTGCAGTTTGTGCTGGGTTCTTTGCTATCCCTTGGCATCCTCCACATCTCTTAGTCACTCCTTCGATTTCTTCATCCATTCGGGGCCACCAAACATACCCTCGTGCGAGACCTTTCGTCTTTATGGTTCCCATGTGCCCCTCGTGCAGAATCTCGAGCACTCTGCTTTGCCGTTTGGTAGGAACGACCATTCGGTTACCCCACATCAGAATTCCATGATGCAAAGTCAGCTCATCCTTACGACGGAGGTAAGATGCGAAGTTTGGATGTGGTTCAACACGTTTCCAGCCTTAATCCATGAGTGGCACAACGCGGGAGAGCAGTGCGTCTCAGTTTGTTTCTCTTTGGATGTCTTTCTCTGTGACTGGTATTGTTTCAATTACTGTCATATCAAACATTTTGATTTCATCCAGCTTGTCTTCTGGAGTTTGCCCCAGCGGTAGATGAGACAACCCATCACAATTTGCATGTTGTTTTGTCCCACGATACTCGATCTGATGCGAGAACTCACAAAGGAAGAGACACCAGTGCTGTAGTCGCACTGCCGTTGTGACTGGTACCGCTTTACCAGGATTCATGATATACTTCAGGGGGTCTATGATCGGTAATCAATGTGAAACAACGACACTCTAGGTAAGATTGGAATTTCATAATGCCCCAGTATAGCCCTAGTGCTTCTTTCTCTATCTGCATGAACTTTCTTTTAGTTGACGTTAGTGAGTGCGATGCGTACGCTACGGGTCTTTCACTTCCGTCTTGCACAGATGTGATAAGACAACGCCCAGCCTACATGACAAACTATAACATGCCAGAATCATGGGCAAGTCTGGGTTGAAATGTGTAAGCACTCGGTCTTGAAGCAGCATCTCGTTAACGGTTCTGAAACCACTCTCATGTTCTTCACCCCAGATCCAGGTTTCCGCTTTCTGCAAAAGTTGATGCAGTGGTGCCAAATGTGCAGCCAAATCTGGCAAGAAACGCGCATAATACTGCACTATCCCCAAGAACGATCTGAACTGTCCAGCGTTCTAAGGAGGTGGTAGGTCAGCGGTAGCCTTGACCTTCTTCCATGATTGGTGAAGTCCCTTGGCGGATATGATGTGGCCCAAGTACTCAACTGAGTTCTGCAGGAATGTGCACTTCTCCTTGTTAGCTTTCAGCCCATTTTCCTCCAGTCGTCCCAGTACTTTGTAAACTGTTTTGATGTGTTCCTCTCAAGTTCTACCGGTGACAATGATGTCGTCAAGATAGCACTGGACACTAGGGACTTGGTCCGTGGCTCTTTGCCATACAGCTGGTGCTGATGCCACTCTATAAGGTAAGCGCTGGTGCTGATGCCACTCTATAAGGTAAGCGCTGGTGCTGATGCCACTCCATAAGGTAAGCGCTGGTGCTGATGCCACTCCATAAGGTAAGCGCTGGTGCTGATGCCACTCCATAATGTAAGCGCTGGTAGTGGTACAACCCATGATGAGTATTGACAGTCACGTAAGGCTTGGACTGTTCTTCAACCTTCATCTGAAGATATGCCTGTCTCAAGTCAATCACACTGAATTGTTGACCACCAGAGAGATTGGCGTTAAAATCCCCACAAATTCAAACTTCACATTCGTTCTTCACTGGTGTCACTATCGGTGCAGCCCACTCACTGTGGGTGACACATTTAATCTCGAGCTTCAAGTTGGTCTAACCCTCGTTCCACTGCTGGCTTGCATGCCAAAGCAATAGGTCAAGCTTTCCAAAATCGAAGTTTCGACTCCTCTTTCAGCTGAATCCGAACTTTGATGTTTTTCACTCGTCCAAGTTCATCAGAGAATACAGCTGAGCATCTGTTACACACACATCTCGCAAACCAGATTGCGTTTCTAGATGCATTAGGGGCCAGTTCAAACTGATGGAATGCAACCACTCAAGACCCAACAGGGTAGGCCCATTGCCTTTCATCACATCACAGAAGAAGTTGCTTCTGTTTTCCGAACCGTCACAGACAGCACGCCTATCGGTTTTACTGTTTCATCAGTGTATGCGTGCAGCTGTAGGGTGGTGCTTGCCAATGGCATCTAACTCAAATGTTCACGGTATTTGGCCTCTCCTATGACAGAGACCTTTGAGCCTATATCCAGTTCCATCACCATTTCTCTGTTTTCGAATTCCATCATCACTAGTACTGGTTCGATACCAGATTTCTTCAATATCGATCGATACCAGAATTTTGCTCAATACTTACGTTGTAAGCAGGGGCGTCCACAGGAATTTATAAATATTAATTCCTCTTTGTTTTATTGTGTGAGTTGTATGAATATGTAATGTATTGTATATGCTTATAAAATTTCACTCATAAATGATGAGTTAGAATGAGATTCATTGGTTACCCAGATTCTGGGCAAGTGGTGGCACGACCAAACAGAACCTGGATAATCAAGGTTAGTGTATAAGGGTAGTTTTGACTTCTGGGACAAGCATAACGGTATATCTTCATTCGTTTGTTGTAAAACTAGAAACTATATTGTAAATTAAAATATACAAAATATATATTTCGTCGATATTGAATGGTTCTGTTGATATATCAAAGTATACTTGATATATCGAAGTATCGCGATACCACCAAGTATCGGTATCGAACTTTCAGAAGTATTGCAATACGTCGATATACCGACTATCAACCCAGCACTAATCATCACAGAGATTGGCTACTTCTCATTTCTCTCAGATGCTTAGTACAGTCCTACCCAGTCATTCTGCTCAGTTTCGTCATGGCCACTGCCTTGCATGACGTTCAGTGACATCCCTGATGCTTGTCTGTTACACGTCTTCAGTCGGCATACTTTCCGAATATGGCCGACCCTACCACACTAGTAACATTTCTCCTTGATAAACCCTTTCGAATTGTGTTGTCCGTTGCATCTGTAGCACTTCCCCGTAGCATCTGCATGTCTCGACTGTCGCGTGTTGGAGCTTCTTGGTATTGGTTTTCTGTACTGTTGCCTCTGTTGTCCACTATTTCTGCTGTCCAACTTGTGCACCTTATTGTCTTGACCCAACTCGCCTAGAAACACCCGGATATCTCGGTTCTCGGTTGCTCTATCGCTTGACATTGTCTCCCCGCATTTCCAAACGTTCAATCTTCGAATTTTTCTTTCAGAAGGTATGTAAGCATCTTATCATCTCATATGCCAGATAGTAAACAGTCCCTGAGACGTTTGGCTCGTGTTACGTCACTGAATTTGCACTCGCTCGCCAAGTGCTTCAGCGTTGCAACATAATCACTGTCAGATTCATCAATCTTCCTAGATCGATTGTCAAACTCGTATCGAGCCACTAGAGCTGATTTCCCCAGCTTCGTGTGTTTTTTCAACCAGTCCATTATCACTGCATCAGTTACTTTGGCATCTTTCGGTGTTGCCGGTACTAACAAGTCTTTTTAACAGCTGAGACATTTAACAATAGGATTGCCCTCTTTGTTTCGCTGTCCGTCACTCCGTTTCCCAGGAAGTAGAAGTCTAATTGTTCCGTATAGAACCGTACAGTCTTAATACAAGTATCCACATCTTTGCAATTGTAATCAGTCTGCACATTCCATTGTAGCTGTTGTTGTACTTTGTAGTTCTGGTGTTGGTCAAACAGGAACATTCATCGCACTGGACAGTCTGTTGGACCAAGGTCATGCTGAAGGTCAGGTGGACGTGTTTAGTTTTGTTAAACGCATGAGAACTGAGCGGATGAACATGGTACAAACGCAGGCAAGTTGTTCATCAGTAGGCCTGCAACGAGTATGATTTGCTTCTTAGACTTATTATTAAACGTTCTGCGTACTACATAAAATGTTATTTAATTAACAAGACAAGATTGCCATCCAAGGCAAAGGCCCAGATGTCAAGTGGACAAGGAAGCCTATCGAGAGTCCAACATTTCTTTCATATTATGTGTAACCCACCCTCCTGAGATATGTGTTGACCTTGTTTTTAAACATTTACGCTGCTAGTAGTTACACAATCTGTGGATAATGTGTTCCAATCATTCATTGTCCTCTGTGAAAACGAGTACTTCCTGACATCCAATCTATACTGATTCTTCACTAATGTTACCTCATGTCCTCAAGTTCTACTATTTTTCTTGAGTGAAAAAAAATTCCTATCAATATTTTTATACCCATTCAATATCATAGAAACTTCAATTTGATCTCCTCTTAACCTCCTTGTCTCTAGGGTTGTTAAACCACATTCGTTTAGGCGTTCTTCATAACTAAGGTCTCTCAGTTCTGGAATAATTTTAGTTGCTCTCCTCTGTATGTAGTATTCTAAATGAGGCATAATTATTGCTTTGTACAGAGGTATAAGTAGCTTTTTTCTTGTATGTTATATTTCTCCTATTCAACCCAAGAATTTGATTACCTTTTGAAGCTGCAATACCACACTGCTCTGAAACTTTCATATCAGCACATATTGTTACTCCTAAGTCCTTTTTTATGGTAATACCTAGAACAGTATCTACTATTTTATAGTTTACGCCAAAGTTCCCATGTCTTGTGTGTAGGCATTTACATTTCCCAAAATTGAATAACATCTGCCACCACTTAGCGATATAACATATTTGTTAAGCATGACCTCGCTTTCACGAATCCATGCAGAGATGGATTTAATAATGTATGCTTAACAAGGAAGTCCACCATATGGTCTTTAATTAATCTTTCTACTAATTTACAAATCACTGATGTTAAACTCACTGGTCTGTAATTCTCTGACTTATTTCTCGAACCCTTTTTAAATAACGGTATGATGTTTGCTTATTTCCATTCAAAAGAAACCACTCCCTCTTTTAATGACAAGTTGAACACTTTTCCCAGTGGTATACTAATTTGTTCTGCTGTTTCCATTAGTAGTCTTGGTTGAATTCCATCCACTCCAGGTGATTTATTATCCTCCTGAAATTTAGTATCTGGAACTGGTAATTAACTAATATCCTCTCTGGCAAACACTGAACTGAAGTATCCATTTAGGTCTTCCACCATTAAAAAACTTGTGATATTATATTTCTAGCACTGTCTTCTAATGGTCCAACCTTGTCTCGTATGTTTTGTTTACTCCTGACATATACATAAAAAGTCTTGCTGTCATTTGTAAAGTTACATGCTAAGTTTTGCTCAGGGCTTCTTTTGGATTGTCTAATATTAGTCATAGCTGCATTAAGTGCCTCTTTTTAATTAGTGTAGTCTTCATCTTTTCTGGTATGCCTATATATATATATATGTATATATACACACACACACACACACACACACACACACACACACACACACACACACACACACACACACACACACACACATTCCACATAGTTTGCTTGTACGCTATTTTTCTAACAGCATCTTTTGACAAGTTTTTCTTTGTAGACCATTTTCCTTGTTTTTTCAAGGGCACAAATTAATCAACGATACTCTCAATTTCATATTTTAAAATGTTCCAACGTTCAATTGCTGTCTTATTCCTCAGCATGTTATTCCAATCTAGCTTTGCTAAGTATTTTCTCATATCTTTATATTTACCTTTGTGGAAGTTTCTCCTGTATTTTTCAGTTTTACTTTCTGATTTTATTTTGATGTGAAAATGTATTTGATTATGATCAATGTTACCCAATGGTTCATGTATTTTGACATTGTCAACTAATTCATTTTGTGAAGACAAATCTATATCTAATACATTCTCTCCCCTGGTTGGTTCTAGCATGTGTTGAATAAGGAAGCTATCCTGTATTAAAACTAAAAACTGCTGGTCCTGACTCCCTGTACTCTCTAGAGGTTTCCATTGTATGTGTCCATGTTTAAAATCTCCCATTATGATACATTCCCCATTATTCACTTCCTTTATACTGTTTCGTATATAATTAATAATATAACAATCTCCCCTCACCTTCCTCCTATTCGATCTCTCCTAAACATAACGTGTCCTGTCAGTCCTAGTTCAGCATCTGCTATGTCTTTGTTGTCCCATGATTCGGTTATACCAATTGTGTGAGGATCAATATCTTCTAGCATAATGTTTAATTCGTTTTTCTTATTTACTACGTTCCTTGCATTTAAAGACAAACCTTTATAACCTGCTTTAGAAATGTTTTCCGAGCAATTTGTTACAGGTTTGTGTGTACTAGTGGCCTCTTGTCCTATTTGAGGCACCTCTAAGTAACCCCCTTGCACTTCTAGTTTAAGCAATGTTTGCTACTAAAAAAAATGTTGTGCTACCCATACCACTTTTGACTGCTGTTGAGAGTTGTATCTGTGTTATTACAATACTCTGTTTGCATGAACAGTTTCTGAACCATGTATTGGTTGGTATTCTTCAGCTCCAACAATACCTGTTCCTGCACCATTTGTTTCAGTCATGTCTCTGTATTTGTAGAAGCAGTATGTGTTCCTGTACCATGCAGTGTTGGACGGTCTGCAGACAGGACATCTTGCATATCCTGTGTCACAGTTCGATGATTTATACAAGATACTGTGTGAAGATGATGTCAATTTGACACAACTGCGTGAACAGTTCCAGGTGATTTCAGTGGTTTTTCAGCACAATCCTCACATATCAGATAAACGACAGCTGTTCAGGCCGACCTGTTGCAAACAAATGCAGATGTTGATGCTATATAATACAAACGCGTGTGACGCTTATAGATCGGTAGCAGGAGCCTTCTTGTATAATATGTGGCTGTATAATATAACTCATGAATATTAGTGGAGATATATATATATATATATATATATATATATATATATATATATATATATATATATATACAGTAGTACCTGCCTTCAACGGACCCTCTGATGAGCGGACACCTGCTATGTTGGGACACTTTCTCAATGTACGGACTGTTTTACCATGTTAATGTTCCTCTGATGAGGAGACACCTGGTTAACGCGGACAGCGGACAGGATATTTTGGTTTTCTGTCCCTGCTAAGGCAGACAGTAATCATTATTTTCGTGATTTATTCCTCGAAATATTTTATTTCAAAAATGGTGACAGACAAACAGCGTGGTGTGTAGTGGGAAAAACAATGTTCTATTGCGGATTGGGATAAAAGGCTGTTGGTCGTGGACCCCGATTTTCTGCCGCTGGGGGAAATGCCAAATGGGCCTGCTTAAACCTACTTAGAATTGCTATGACAATTCTCAACAAACAGGTGAACAATGTCAATGAACGAGTGTCAACATGTTGTTTGTTTGACGCTGCCGGTATCAATCGCTGATGTTGGCTTCGCTTAGACAGTTTGAAGTTGCAATCGAGATTCACATATAGGCCTGGCATAAGAATCAGATAAACAGTCTTAAATGCAATTTAGTATGCAGTACCAATATGACACTGGGGTGAAATGGCATGCTTCCAATCTAAACGACACCAAACCAACATGCCAAATGCCAAACCCAAGGAGCTACTGGTGCGCGAAAATACGAATTCGTTATCCACATATGAAACGATGAATCAATGCTAAGTGGTGCGTCATAAATTTATGCTTCGGTCGATTAAGTCGGTCGATTATTAATTCTGCCTATTGTCATTTTCTATGTTTAATCAGCTTACATACTGCGTGTGTCAACTCATATTTTCGGCTGCTTAAATCCAGGTTACTATTTTCGATTTATAGGCCTATTAGTTCAGTATATCATCATTCCATAACGGTATACATACATGTATTTTATCCAGTTAACGATTAAACAGGGTGTGACATTAAAAAATAATACACGTTGATGCTAGTTGACTAATTTAATAAACTCTATATGGGCGGCGGTCGCTGTTGTTTAGTAGCTCCCTGGTGGCAAACATGGGAACACTTAACACGCCTTATTTGTAGTATACACTGCATGTACCTCAGTTATATCTTTACTGCACAGCCTGTTTATATATTATTAAGTTAATTGATAACATCCGTCATTCGCGCATATGTCTATCGTATATGTGTAGTACTGAACCCTCCACTCCAGCATGCCTGTCCCTCCGATGAGGGGACACCTGCCATGTAGGGACACTTTCTTGGATACAGATGTGTCCGTTGAAGGCAGGTACTACTGTATACGCACACATCTATACATATATACATACATACATACATACATATATTGCCACTATATTGCCCAGGTTTAATATATTACGTTTGTGCTGCTTTCAAGGTCCTTAGTGTCACCTGCTGTTGTAGATGCTGGAGAAACTGAAGCCGCCTCGTCCGGCACCAAGCAGTGCTGCTTGGAAGAAGACCAACCAAGGGAAGAACCAGAACCTTGACATCATCCCGGGTAAACATGACACAACCTTTCAGGTCGAATAAGTATTGTAGCAATATGTAATCTACATCTTCTAACTCTTAAACTATGTTTGTCTCTACACAAACTGACAAGTTGAACCTGCATGCAAGTGCTGTCATAATAGATAAAGAGACAAATTAATCACGAGTTTTACTGATCTAATATCCCAGTCGAAATAAGAACGTGTTTTAATATGTATATTCAATGTACACAATATTTGATGAATGTGAAAATGTTGTACAGATGACAAGAACCGCCCGTACTTGTCAACCAGACTACCCGGAACAAATGATTACATCAATGCGGTCTTTGTTGATGTAAGTTTAATATCTATATTAACAGATAATCGACCTGAACTTGTACTTCTCTGAACTGACTTAGGTTATAATAATACTTATAAGATATTGTAAAAAGGTGATAAGTTACAACTATAGTGGGTTGTCTAAATATTTAGATTATATCTTATTTAAGTCTTACTAAGTTCAGCATGTGTAACACCTACTTAATAACGACGTTATAATGTTTTATTCCAGAGCTACACGAGACATAGAGGTTTCCTACTGACACAAATGCCCCTGTCAAACACAGCAGTTGACTTGTGGCGGCTCATTCTTGATCACAGATGTCCCACCATCATTCTGCTTGACGAGATGGATGCCCAGGTAAACGTCCAAGCCTCTCAGCAGAGTATTTACTTACTTTTTACACAAAACAGATTAATCTAAGACGTATTGAAACAGAAATTAGTCTAGACTGACAGGAATGTATGATGCCAAGGTTATTAGGTTGTATCTTACAAGATGGCACCCTCACCTTTATTGTAGCCTAACTGTGTAAACGTATAGATAATGAATACATTTTTGCACGCAGGTTCTTTACATATAAATGACCATCAATGGGATGTTTGTTTAAGAGTCCCGTCTACTGGACAGCTGAAGGTCAGAAGCAGACATTTGGCAGTTTGACCATTGAATTGCTGAGTGAGCAGCCCAGTAGCATAACTGACGTAATTGAACGAGAACTGAAAGTCCACAATACAGCAAAGGTATGCAAAGTCACAACATTGTTTGTTGCTGTAATTTTGTAGTCACGATCCAGGCCCAGGTTTTTGAAAATGATAGTTTGTGCGTAGACAATCAGCCGGGGATTTCTCAGATGGTTTTTAAAAACTGTTACAGTTAAACAAATTCTCTCGAAAATGGAGGTTCGTTCAACCCTCCCCCCCCGAACCCACCATGAGGACGGGCATGCAATCATTAGGACCACAATTTCTTGTAAAATGATAATGGTAGAAGAATAAATATATAACTCAACAAAACCATTTGCAAGAAAGGTACCTAGTTCATAAATCAAATAGTTGCTAAAATGAACAGTGACAGTGTTATATGGTAAATATAAGTTTTGATTTTGTAGCCCAATATGAGCCACGTAGTGATGCAGTACCAGCTGACCGCTGGCTGGCTGAGCAGTGACCGTTTGCCGACCAGCACTACAACATTCCTGAATCTCGTGGAGCTGGTGAACCAGCCTCTGTATGACGAGGCCAGCAGTGGAGCCATCATTCTGCAGTGCCGGTGTGTTTCACAACTCTATTTATTGGTATTGCCAGGGGACTGGTGTAATACTTTACAGATACAATTCTCTCTAATATTAGTTTCACAATTACCAGAAACCATTAAGCAATTTGCGACACAACATAAAACGTTATCGACATGAATTATTTATCTTGTATACAAAGAACTGGCACCATCGTAGTTCCGTTACGTCGTGCATGTGTCCTTTGTCTACAGGAATGGAGCGAGTCGTTGTGGTCTGTTCTGTGTGGCCAGTCACCTGCTCGGGTTAGTCACTGCTGACCAGTATGTGGACGTCTTTCACTCCACACAACATGTCCGCAACAAGCGACCACAGGTTGTCGATGGTGTGGTACGTCTACTTCGACATCATCTACTTTTCTTCATAATTGACCAATGAAAATGTCTGTCCTAAAAGTACAGGAAACTGGTGTTACTTGGAAACACATAGTTCTTGGTTTTGGAAGCTTGTGGTTTTGGGAAACTAGTTTGTTTTTAATTGTTTTAATCAGCTGGTTCATGGAGGTCTGCACTTGTGTATATAGTTGTTAATTTGTAACGTGTATATTTATCTCCACCTTGCACTGAATCTTTTTAGACTTGTTTTTGTTTGCAGGACCAGTACAAGTTTCTGCACAGGCTAGTAATTGACTACCAACATCAAACTAGAACATACGAGAATGTCCTTTAGTCACAATGACGCCCGATTGTTACATGTGACAACTACTGGCAAAATTAAGAAGATTGTAGAAGTGACGTCTTTGAGAAGACCAGCGCATCACGAGTTTCACAATACAAATTTCTATTGAAAGGACACAGATATAATGCTTTGCTTAATCTACCGTAGCAGGTATTTTATGATATATCTGCCACGTGCAATTTAGTTAGTTAAACGTTTATTGTAATGAAATGTGTCATTTACAAAGTTAATGTGTGAACACATGACTGTAGTGTATCATGTATTATGTCAATTGTATGTATTATATATATGTATATATATATATATATATATATATATATATATATATATATATATATATATATATATATATATATATATATATATATATATATATGTATATATATATATGTATATATATATGTATATATATATATATATCCATGTGAATTGTATATAAGACAGTAGTGGAACAGATAGTACTGGTAGTGGGTAGCTGATAGGCATGATTTACTAATTATGTGTAAACACCTTTTGGTGGCCGGCATGCTTGATGAGCTTATTTGATATATCTTATTTTGATGATGTATGCTTCCTAATTTCCTGCTACTTAATTAATAAATCTAAATGTCATTCCTTGGCCTATTTCAATCTACGTTGGACTTGTGTTGCTATTTTGCATAAATTAATTTATGTGATAGCGGCGCATATATATATATATAAATATACAAAATCAAACGTGCTTAAAACTCCATCCTCAACTGATTTTGCCTATCGCAAATCCGGTTCGTTGATGTCCTAATATGTAGTGTGTGAACAGTTTATGTAACGACCACAGTCCATTTAATAAAACAAATGCCTATTTTTTTTTCAAATCGTCGAAAGAATTAACTTTAGTCTTTAGATCTTGTAAGGTTCAACATAGAAGATTTTCAAAATGGTAAGCACTACAGGCCAATGCTAATCATGGGTGTGACTTCCATCCTCTCGCCGATCACATGACAAAGTTACAAAATTTCATTTCACCTCGCCTCACCTATCCTCTTCGGGCCCAGTGGCCTATAAGGCTGAAGTGCATCTCCTCCAGCTCGCTTTGTCAGCTCCAGTACGCGTCTTTCCTTTTCATCAGTTGATTGTCTTTGGTCGACCAACCTTTCTTCTACCTTCGGGCGTCCAGGAAATTTCACTTAGGGTAAAATTCATCAGTTGTTTACTGACTAGTATTACTTCAATTGAAATAAATTCTTGGACGTTGTGTGCATATGTTTACTACATTGTGACATTTTATCTAAGGCCAGGTAATTCTATTATTAGATGGATTAGCTTAACGCATGAAGTGTTTTTCCAAATGTACATTTCGTTGGTTTTGATGACAGTTACACCGAAATCTAATTGCTACTTAACACATTTTGCCCAACGTTTACGAGTTTTTTAATGATGATATCAGTGGAAGATCTAGGAATTGGTAAAAGAAGGATGTCTCCATGCTAAAGGATCTGGACCAAATGATAGCACATGCTGCAACGGTCGTGGGACTGGGCGAAAATTGCGCTGCTTATCAAAACATCAGGATTCTTTATATTGGCAAAGAAGGGGAATGCTCCACGGACAGTCTTCACCTGTCCAATACTATGTTTGCATCTACATCCCTCGTATTCACGATAAATCAACCCTGTGTACTTCCATCTCCTAACACTTCGTTGACCGTGTCTTCAACAACGGCTTAGAAGAACGTAGTACGGTGCTCAATCTACGCGAAGAGGGGCGACAATATCCAGGCCACCAGGATCTGAGTCGTCACCATACTACTTGGCTAGTCTCCTGCATCTTTCAAATATCCCTAGGCAGCTCAGATCATGAACTTATTGTGCCTAAAACAAAACGTAACGTGCTTTCTCTATCGCTGCACCTAGGGTTTGCAATGAACTCCCCATCACTTTGAAAACATCTGAAACTATAGCTATCTTCCGAAAAAAACTCAAGACATTCCAAATTGCATTTCCACCATAAATCTTCGGTTGTCCCTCGTTCTGATAATGACTTGCGCGTCCCTGTTCACGATTATGCTTAATGATTCTGTTTTGTTGCGCCTCTGAGCTCAGGTTCCTGAGGGTATAGGCGCTAGTTAATTATTATTATTATTATATGAGCCATTCAGACTTTCTGGCAACATCATCAATATCATAGACACGGCTAATATATTTGCGACAATATCGCGATAGCTGTATGACTACTGTAATACTATTGAGATAGTTTCGTAACTATCGCGATAGTATCGCGGAATAACGAATAACCAGGAAAACAGTCCCAAACCGTAATTGATTGGTGGCGGTGGCGCTATCGCAAGCCCTGGAAGTAGTTGCTTTTAAATGTTGAATCCGTGAATCACACTGCTCTAATCGACCATTGTTGATGTTAGGTCGATAACTTAAATACAATAATCCAAAATATTTGAACACACGTTTATTTCTATTACAGTTACACAAGTAGCAGTACTGCTGAACTGGCATCGACTATTGCGATGCGTCGATAGTTTGAAATATTATATTGTTACATCAATAACGGTAGATAAAGCGAATTACTATTCCACTTTATTTACCATGCTATTGAAAAATACCACCGTCAAGGCTGATGGCAACGCCATCGAGATAAAGAACGCATATGCTTCCTTTGATCGCTAGCACAGAACGTTGTTCAACTCACAACTGATGAGTTAGGATAAGAGATGTTGTCAAACTCCCCGACAGTGGCGCCACCCAGCGTATCAACACTACCACAACTTGAATATAAATACAAAATGAACAGTTGCTGAGTGGTATAAAGAATTATTTGGCTGAGCAACGTCATTGTTGTTACGACTGTTTACGTCATTGCGACAGGCAATTTAATAAGTGGCGTTTACATATTCGTACAAAGCGTACTAATTCTCAGACCCCCTCCCATCTGTCGATAATACTGGAGATTAAAAAAACATCGATGTAACAATGTTACGACACAGTGCGTGCATAGCGCATAATAATCACAATAACATTGCAAACATGTATCACTCTTTATAATGTTAAAGCTTTGTATTTAAAAAAATCCATGCTGTCATATTGACCATTGTTTTCCACGAAGTTGTGAATTTACAATTTGTCGTATTATGACAGTTCACCGCGTGGCGCTGCATGACGCAACGGTAGTCATATTTCACATGCGAACGACATTTAAGAAAATAGTACGCGCATTTTGACCTCCCCACTCCTCCCCTTTGGTACGCTTTGTACGAATAGGAAAATGTCGACGATTGTTGAACACCCCCAAACGTAATATAGTTTCAAACAAGAACGAGCGTACGTTATTGTGTTTCTAAACACATTTTCAACACTATCCACAATTGTAGGCAATTGAAATTGGGATATTTCTTGATAAAAATACGGGGATTTACGAAATCAAATAAAGGTGTGCATAATCTGCGCAACAAATGTAAGTTGTGGCAGTGGTAAAATAATACTGGTGAGGAGTTTGGGCGGTTGTGAAAGCGACAGACGGTGACGCCATCTCACGGAGCCTTGTTAATTGAGGCTATCAATCCTTTCCAAGTTATCATGAGAGCGACAAACGGTGGCGCCCTATCACGGAGCATATACGCAAATGAAATGTGGCTGGTCAATGGAGTTAAAATAACGGGTGTTCTATTTATGTCTGTGGGCCAGTCAATTATCTCATTCACTGTGGGTCTTTGCTCAACTTGGGCGATAGCCACGCCATGACGTAAATAACTAGTTTGGCCTGTATCACGAGCGTTCAGTACCGCATTTAATACTACATCTCTGAATCGCACGGCACGTATTGAACGTGTGTGGAATAACAAAAACAACGTTTTATTCTTTGAACGTGTTTCTATCAGAAAATACTTTTTTGTGAACTTTTACGAAGAACAATTGTAACTCGTTGTCTTTCATTGTTTGTTCGAATGTCGCCTGTCAGCGTGTTGCGGTCGCTCATAACAGGTGAAACTAACGGTCACGAATGTGATCAGTTTTGTGGTTGTTGGTCGCTTTTGGCACGTGGTCACTAAGTACAGGTACATTATTGTCAGAAACGATTCGTGATTGGGATTTTGGTCGTCCAAGGCAGGTGCTCATCCAATACACAGGTCGCTGAAGACGGGTTTTTCTCTATTATAAAAAACGGGATAAAGAGGTAAAGAATGCATATGGCTATGCTGCCTTTGATCGCTAGCACAGAAAAGTGTTCAACTCACAACTGATGAGTTAGGATGAGAGTCCCCAGATGTATGCCAAAAGGCGTCTGTCAAACTTCCACTCGGCGTATCAACACTGTCACAACTTGATTATAAATACAAAATTAACAGTTGCGGAGTGGCATAAAGAATAATTTGGCTGAGCAACGTCATTTTTGTTACGACTGTTTACGTCATTGCGACAGGCAATTGAATAAGTGGCCGTTCAAATATGTCGCCATTTACATATTCGTACAAAGCGTGCTAATTCTCAGACCTCCATCTGTCGATAATATTGAAGATTGAAAACAAAACATCGATGTAACAATGTTACGACATAGTGCATGCGTAGCACATGATAACCACAATAACCGCACCGCACAGTGAACGGTTACACAAAGTAAAACACTATAGTAGTTCCATGACAGTTCACCGAGCGGCGCTGCATGACGCAACGGTGATCATATATTTCACATGCGAACGACATTTTCAAAATTAGTACGCGCGTTTTGGCACCCACCCCCTTTGGTACTCTTTGTACGAATAGGAAAATGTCTGCGACTGTGAACGCCCCCCGTAGTGATACTGTGATTGTATCTTTATTACTATACGTGGATGACTACATGAAAAAGGGTATTTGGGTGAGTTTGGAAGGGATAACTCGCCTCCAGCAGGGCAACTAGGTTCAAATCTAATAGTGTACAGTTATAATATGATTTAGTTATTATCTAATCTTAGATATCAGTGGAACACTGAATAATACGTAAGAAGAATTATTACATTTTGTTTGGTCCAAAATGTTTAACACAAAGTTTAACACAAAATTGAGGAACATAAAATATGACAATTTGCAAAGTCATCAGTTTCTAATTAGAGTCCACATCTGGATACTCCTAATCAATGAGTTAGCCATTCCCACTGGTGTTATTAAGGGTCCACACATGCTCACAATTAAGGTTAATGATCCATGGATTATCTGAGTATTAGCCAGTTGTCAGTCAGATGTCATTAGAATAAATAAATTATAGAAATCATCAATGTTTAACAAAATTGTCTAATTCTGAATAATGATTTTACAAATGTGTGTAAATTGACTGAAATCATTATGTTAATAGAAGCGTGCAGACGAATCCATCAAATATGTAGATATTACGAAATTGAACATCAAATGGGTGAGACCCTCAAACATGCTCCAAGAGTAAGAATGGTGGATACTTGTTCCAGGTACGGATTTGTGGTTTTCCTCCGCAGCAATATTTTTGTCACATTAAAACTATTAAATCACAGAAGTCATACTTGTGTTTCAGAATTACAGTCACTCCTGCCATGGAAGATGGAAGCCAGTATGCATAATCTCAACCCATATAAAACACCTTATTATAAGCGTAAGCAGTGCTATCAAGACAAGTATATGTGTACCCAGTTAAATTTGTGTTGGCGGGGGATACATTCACATCAGATACTATTTGTAAAAGTATCTACGTTAATTTACTTATGAGGGACATCAATATTTTAACCCGTTCTGTTAAACTTTGAATTGCCTTATGCACACATTTGTTTTATAACATTCCTGGTATTGCATTACAAAGATTAAAAAAAAAAATTATAATAACGTGAAGCAACTGTTTTTAAAATGAGTTCAACATAATACTAAATAATATGTACATTTGCAGGTTCGAGTGTCTTCCACTAGGAGCACAAGCCCCCGACCGAGCATAGAAAACCGTGATTGAGATTCAGACAACTGCAGTATGTGTGCGTGCGTGCGTGCGTGCTTGCGTGCGTGCGTGCGTGCGTGCGTGCGTGCGTGCGTGCTTGCGTGCGTGCGTGCGTGCGTGTGGCATCTTAATTTAATTGCTGATGTTACTTTACAGTAAAGGTGCATCCTCAATTCGATTTTTAGCTGGTCTCATTTCAAAGTAATTTTGCAACAAAACAAACCTACCTAGTATCCACTGCAACTGCTCGTTTGTGCAACTTTTGTACGTAGTTTTTGTGGAATCATCAAACTATTAAATTACTTAATGCTTTTTCAAGCATTAAGTGAAGTGAAAATCGACATGCTGCCAAATTGTCATCCTTGATTAAAATTTAATGCACGCAAAGTTACGTAATTTAATTACGTAACTTTGTCATGTGATCGGCGAGAGGATTGGAGTCACGCCTATGATCGGCGTTGAGTCGCACAGTATTTACCATTTTTTTTATCCACTATTTTGATCCTTACCTGATCTAACGACTGAAGTAAATTCTTTCGATGATTGGAACAAAAACTGCGCACATGACACACACTACACATCTGGAAAAAAATTAACCGGATTCGCGATGGGTTGAACCATTCGAGGAAGCAGCTGTAAGATAACCCATTTTTGTTTATGAATACACTGTACTCTATTAACTAATGGATTAAATTTGGAATTGAAATTTTAATATGTTGACACTGTATTACTGATACTGACAGTTGGACAAAATCTGAGCCAGAAGTTTGTCCATGGTGAAAAGTTCAGAATTATGTTTTATCCTTTTGTACTTTATGGTGTTACTGAGAATTTGCTGAGAAACCCTGCTGTCCTAAAACATATCAGTTATGTTTCATTTGTAATGGTTTTTCTTCATTGTCTGTGCATTTTATTAAAGTAGCTTATATTGATAGCAATTATCAATAATCCTAAGCTGAGTATTGGTATTTCTAGATGAAAACATGCATATGAGCAATATCTGAATTTGTCATGTTTAATGCAAAGATACAGGTGTTTTTTGAAATAAATGTCGAAAATTCTGTTTTCTGCTATGGTCTTCCACTCTTCGCCGTTCGTACCTGCCATTTCAACATCACGTTTGACAGAGTCTTTCCATCGCATTCCTCTTCGTCTTCTTCTGCCACCCTCTTCTGCTTTCCATGCTCGTTTTGACAGTCTGTCTTTGCTCATTCTTTGCACATGTCCTGCCCATCTCATTCTGCTTCCGGCTACTTTCATATTTAGGTGTTTTTTCATGCCAATCTCTTCTCTCAATTCCTTCATCTTCCTTCTATCTTCTTGGGTAACTTTGCATTTTCTTCGGACCCAGTTGTTTTCTCCTATCTGCATCTTCTCCTCCTGTCTCTCTGTCAGTGCTAGTGTTCCCAACCCGTATATACAGACTGGTACCACGCAGGCTTCCAACACTTTTCCTTTTAGTTGTTTCTCCCGTTTTCTGTCCCACATAATGCCTTCCACTCTCCTCCACGCTGCTGCTCCTGCTTGCACTCTCCTCTGTATTTCCTTACTACGTCCTCCATCTTCACACACTGTACCACCAAGTATACAAAACTGTTCACTTGTGTAATGGTCTTTACTTACTTAGGTTTACTTAGGTTCTTCCTGACCGTAGGCGGTGGCCTCGGTGGTCAGATCTTCAACTTTCCCTTGGAATGCTCTACGACTTCCTGGCAAGGCAGCTTTGTAGTTGTAGAGAAACTCCTCAGTACTCCAATGTCTATCTAGACGGTTTTTAAACGAGTTGACACTTGGAGCAGTTACAACTACTTCCGGTAGATCATTCCATAATCTGGTAACTCTAAGTGAGAAGCTTTCTTTTCTAACATTTGTACAAGCACGTTCTACCTTTCCTAATGCCCGCATAAGATCTCAATTAGCTATTTATGTATGCGACCAGAATCTGGACGCATACATAATTTCCGTCACAATGAAAACACCACTCTGCATCCAGGCGAAGATATGTGCGACAAACGGTGGCGCCACAACGCGGAGCCTGGATAATCGACGCTAATTCTAAGTTATCGTGAGAGCGACAAACGGTGGCGCCACATCACGGAACCTGTACCGCAAATGAAATGGTGCCTGTCAGTTCTGTCATTCACTTCGGGTCTGTGCTCTGTGCCACCAATCAGAACACACAGGCACGCGTGGCTACACACTAGGCTTTCTGTGTGGTTGACCCAGTTAGCCAAGCATGTCACTGCAGTGGAGACACCAGCTATGGCGGCCAGTGAATCTAGCTGTTGCTCCTACTTCCTGGTTGGAAAGTTAACATTTCTACTTTTGATCATTGCACCAGTGACAGTCTCAGGTGAGTTATAGTTACTAGCAAGATCACTTGTAATTCGTATAAGGAATGTTTTATTTACATAGAAATGTGTTATTGAGAGGACGTGTAGTTTTGACTCTGTTATTTTCTGGTTTTGATTTTGTCAGACCAGTGATCAGTAGGGGAAGGCAATGTTAGTTGGGTTAGTTGAGCCATCCATGGGGCGCGGTGGTCGTGTGGTAGAGCGTCGGACTTTTCGGTCGAATGGACCAAGGTTCAAAACCACCTGCTACCGTTTCGAAACTTGGGCAATTTCGTTCACCCCACTTTGCCCATGTCTTTCGGAATAGACACTTAAAATTGGTTCCTTCTATCTGGTGTTTATGCCAGGGAAATAAAAGATCCCATGTATGGAAATGGAAACAAAAACTGATGGACTCACAAACTCTAGAGGACACTCTTGCAAACCTTTCACGTTTTCGATCACATAGTGATGGTTGTGAAATAACGGAAGAAGATGTGGACCAAGTTAGTTTGAAGGCTCAATTCTGGTACATACCATAAATTAATGTACATTTCTGGTATACCAGCAATGCGCAATTCTCGTATACCAGAACTGAAAACTGGCACAATTATCATTGTACCAGAATTATCGGTACATGCCAGAAATGGACAGTTCTGGTATACCAGCAATGCGCAATTCTTGTATAGCAGCAAAGATAAGTTGGCTCATGCTAACAAAGTGTTATTACAAAAATCAACTAAATTCATGATATAAATTTTTTTTATCTTGTGTCTTGTAAAAAAATTACAGACACTGGAAATGGCTGTTATGTTCCCCGGACTGGTGTGAACACTGTGAAGAGCAACGAGGTAGGCAGGATCAGCCTGGTCAACTCTCCCCTTATGCCACGAATACCTTAGCAAATGTGGCCAAGCCGACAGGTAGCATAAGGACTTAGTGAGCACATCAAGGAATGACACGAATGCGTTTGCATGCGGCATAGGCCTCCTGGCAGAAGCTCTTTATTAAGATCGCCCAGTACAATGATCAGGAAGCCAGGTCATAGAAACTGTTCTGTCATAATTGTAGTGTATATAACACCATAATACAGTAACGTAGGCTTAAGTAGAAAGTAATATAGTCTGTTGCTATAAGTTTGTATATGAAACAGAACATATATAAAGTCAACACATTAGCTATATAATATAGTACAATATATTATAGCATGGTATACTACGATAAAGTAAACAGAATAATCTACACAATAAATGTTCAAAGTGACTACCAACTAGTGTTGCCATCTGGCAGGCTATCACTATTTACTTGGACCTGTCAAAAGCATTTGGCACTTTGGATCACTCAATATTAATTGATAAGGTAGAGTTTTTTGGTGTAAAAGGAGTAGCTTTAGACCTATTAAAAAATTATTTAACAAATATAAAACAGTACGTAGAATTTGAAGATGCCCAATCAGATATGCTTAATATCTCCACAGGCGTATCTCAAGGATCAATTCTAGGCCCTTTGTTATTTATAATTTACATAAATGACTTTGCCCAATCTAGTTGGAAATTCAACTTTATTATATACACCGATGACATGACACTTTCAAGTACCCTAGATTCTTTCGCACAATATAGCAAAAATGAAAATGTAGAAAGCTTAATCAACACAGAACTGGACAAAATTAATGAGTGGCTTAAATTAAATAAATTATCTTTAAATGTAAATAAATCCAAATATATGATCTTCAAAGCGGCTAGAAGAAATAATATGATAAATCCACTAAATATAAAAATAGATAATACATATATGGATAGAGTAGATGAGTTCAATTTCCTAGGGATAAGTTTTAATGAACAATTAAACTGGCAAAGCCACATCAAAAAATTTCAAATAGGTGCTCCAGAATTATAGATATCCTAAATAAACTTAAACGATTGGTACCTCTTAATATAAAGATTATGTTGTATAACACTTTGATATTGTCACATCTAAACTATGGCTTAACGGCCTGGGGCTATAGATGTGATAGAATAAAAAAACTTCAAAAGAAAGCCATCCGAATTATATGTTTAAGTAAATATAATGCTCATACTGATCCACTGTTCAAAAGTCTTAATTTTGAGCATATTCTAATTGCAGGAACTACAATTATATCATACATTTTTAAAAACAATAAACTACTTGTCTACCTGCAAAACTTACTACTTGATCAAAACAATAGTGTTCACAACTTTAATACACGTGGTCAATATAATATACATATGATCAGGGTACACCACAAGTTTGCTAAACGAAGTCTCACGTACAGTTTGCCACATACCATAAATAATGCACCTGATTTATTGAAAGACAAGGTCACCATTCACAGTTTACATGGTTTCTCAAATGATATCAAACTTTATTATCTGAATACATATATTGAACAATGTGCAATCCCAAATTTTTATATATGTCAACATGACTGACTATGTCTCTGTTCCTCATTGGTTAAAAATCACTCTATGTATATCCGATTGTAGGAATATAATTGGCATTTGTAATATACAGACATATCTATATTAATTTTGTTCACTCAGTAATTATGCATTAATATCTATAGGGATTTTCCTTTTTTATATTTAAAAAAATGGGTGAAATTAATCGATAGGGTGACTCCTACAACAGCGATTATTTTTAGTCTCCCGTCCCTTATATGACATTATCTTTTATTTTCAGACCGTACTCTATATTCTTACCACTTCGTTTGATCATGTTGACATATATGTAATATATTGTATGGTTTTTGTGTTGAATACACTGTTTTGTTGTCTTTAGGATGAATAAATATTTCCTGTTTCCACTAAACATTACAACAGCGAAGTAATTTTTTAGTTTTTATAAATTTTCATCGTTACATGGAAGTTTAATTTTTTGATCGCATAACACGTGTGTAAGAACAGTAAACATATGAGGATAAATTTTGCGGCTGAATGTGGATATTTTGTTACCCTCGGTTAGAGTAACATTTTTGCTGACAATTAATTTTAACGTCATCAAGCACAGATAAAAATACTTTATAAAAATGTTTTAGAAATATAATCATCATGAAGATGAAAGCAAATTTCTCTTGTGAAAGATTGGTTGTCTCTGAAAAGAGCTGTTGCTTTCGTTGGTTGTTGCAGGTTTAGAAAGTGTATATCATAGATATATGTGAACAGATATTGTTGATGGCTGCTGCAGCATCACCACTGAACCTATCTCGCCACATCCTCTTGTCTAGGCAACTAGGCAGCTATCCAGATGAGACGCCTCTAATGATCTTGAATTTCAGTTTTGTTTTTGACCAGTAGCTTTCTATTGATTGAGTGTGCACTCCTGTGACTCAGTCGACAAAGTTCTTGCTGTGGTTGACTGTAACATACGTGTAGTCGTTGTTGTTGCTAAGTTGTCAGTAGGCAGCCCATTGGTCACTGTGTATGATGGATCCTGGTCGCACAAAACGCTCGAGGATCAGGGTAGCTGCATGAAGGTCAGGCACCAACTACATGTGGCAGACCTCCAGTGTGGTTGAGATGTCACAGAGATCAAACACCCACTGGTCTGCAGCAGGGATTCGACCACGATGGTACTTCGGCTTGAGGCGGAAAAAATGACTCGTCTATCTGCACGATGACGTTATTCCCGCCAAGAGCTACTGGATGGTTGATCAGATGTGTTGAACAGACCTCTTCTACTTCTTCATCGTTAATTGGCAACATCCATAAGTCATGATTTAACACCAATCGTTGTATATATACCTGTGCTGTGCCGGATGTGAAGGTGTGAGTAAAGTATATATAATGGTAACATCTCATGCAGAAAGAGGAAGTGTTGCTGCACACACTGACGAGATGCTAAGTGTCTCCACTAATGTCTTCACTGGTAAGATATATCATGTGAACGTACTTTTGCAGGGGAACACAGGTTTTGGCAAAGAAACTCTCCACCCTCACTGAATGGTAGGACCGAGAGCCACACTGGAAGTTCTTGCAATGCCATGCATATCTGTCACTTATTGTCAACTTATTAATTAAGTGTGTAGACTTGCAGAGATATGTTGTACCCATTGGGTAGAATGAAAGATGACTAATCTAACAATGAAATACCATAAGGTACTAAATTGTAAGATTTTGTTTGGTATAATTGCAGCCGTATGCAGATTTGGGAAGATTGAAAATGGATGTGTTTTCAACTGCAACTGTCAGTCCAACTCGAAATGCAACAGCAACATTGGATGTGAAGTAGGATCATGTCAGAAGGATATTCTATCAGGAGGTCCATTCAGTGGACAAGGATGTCAAATAGGTAGAGCATTTGTACGTCATTCCTGCATTGTCTTACTTTACACGTGTATGCGAGACCAGATGAGACATTTAATAGCTTGAAATGTGTTTTGTCGGCATCAAATGGTAGGGTTATCTGTGTCATGTAACCATAATGGTGAACAACGTTACAGCAGTTCTATGTAACCTCTAGACAGCTGAAAATCATAGCCACCTTTTCTTTTTTAACTTATTTAAGTAACAGTGAATACGAGTAATGCATACCTTGGCCTCAGCCAAAACCTATTTAATACATTATTAATCAGGTGTGGTACTAGCTCTGTATGCTACACAATGTCTAGTACGAATGTTGCTTTGTTTCTTCTAGCTCTGTATATTACTGTCACATGTTCAGCTGTGCCTATTGGCAGGCAGCTGATGGTATAACCATAGGTTTGGCGCTAACGCCACACTTTGAATTGCGCAACGGCACAAACAGTCGTATACTTTTGTTCGGGACAAGTTTTAACTTTGTCAGTTGTACATCATCATCATGAACCCTGGGCAGATGGAGACAGATTCAGAGAATGCACTGAGACTGGTATGGGCAGTCGACCAGAAAATCACAGGAAAGACGGTGGAGCTCCTGATAAAAGAAGGCTTCAGTTCCATGGAAGCGCTGGTGGACAGTGAGGATTTGTCGTACACAAAAATACCTCGTGGCCAGCAGAAACTGCTACTTAAAGCAATACTGCCACTTCAACCACAAGTGTTGGCCGGGAGCGCTGCTGAGAACAACATGGCCGCCACAGCCACGGGTGTTGACGGACCAGCTAAGGCCGAGCAGCAAGTTGTGATGGATCGGGAAGAGGTCTACACCACCATGCTGTCCCAGTGGGCTAGCGATAATGTACAAACTCATGGTGTGGGATAAACTGACAAATCCACATTTCAACAGGTCAATCTGCCGGGGTACTGTAGTACGACTACCACCCTTGGCTAGCGAGGATGAGAGACCCTACTGTTTTCAGTTGCACAGCTGAAATTCATGTCCAAAACATTATGTCTAAATACATCTTTTAAAATGTTTGTAATTAAACTTTGGTAATTGTAACTGGCAATCAGGCACTAATTGTAATTTATCATTACAATTTACTCTACTCATAAATACGGTCTTTAGAGTTTCTACCAATCACACTGGAAGATATGATGTTGCAAGCTGACATAGCAGTGGTTGCAGATACAGATGAAACAGCAATGCCTGTGCTTATTTTGATGCAGGTTGTGGGAAGTCGGGAATATGAGGTAGTTAGGAGGTAAGCGATAGGATTGTTGACAGCATGCCAATGCAGAAATATTAGTGAGTTGCAGTAAACAACCAGAATGATACACTTTTTGCATGTTCTTAGACCTTGTACTTCTATAAAAAATGAGCTAAATGGGCAATTCCACGATAACGGAATTACAATTCACAGCATTTTCTGGCATATATGTTTATATTTTCAAGACCAGCATATGCCTAAAAATTAAAGTTAAATATGATCTGGAAATACAAACCCTACCCTATAATAGGCAGCTGTATATATTGAAAAACGGATGGATGAAATTATGAACATTTTTATTTTGGTAATTACACAGAAATAAACAATGTCAATTTCTAACAAATGTCAAGACAGTTCGTCTGAACCTTGCAACCAATTGATGCTGCTAGCTGACATTACTATATAGACATGGGTAGTGACTATGTATGGGAGAGAAGTGTGGTCATGATATATGCACTGTTTGTTTAAACTTAACTTGTTTTGCTCAGTAACGGAATTACATGGCATGGTAACGGAATTATGAGTCTGACTATTTTGGGGAAAAAACATAAAATAAAAATGTGTACATGTCTTTACTCTTCTGCATGTTTACAAGGAACTGTATATTCATATTCTAATGCTACTCTAATGTCATATGTGCAATATATAGAGAGCTAGATTATGTTTTTCATGTCTCATTGCATGAGCTTCCTTCAGTGCTGTCAAAAGACCTTGTCTACCACTTCCTTATCCATTGAATGAATTCCAGGGTTATTGTTCAGTGTCCTTTTTTCAAAGTGCCAAGTCCAGCATCAGTTGCAAGAGTTGCAATTACAACAATACGTTTCCTTGGTTAATTTGGTAAAAATTATACCACCTTCTTCTTAGCCTTTCCAAGTGACTGTGGTGATTTTAACGCCACAAGGTTTTGCACTTCAATTAGGACAGCATTTCATATGTTCTTTTGCCAATGTTTACTCACTCTTTCACTGTTTCTCACTCTTTCATCTTCTTTCTTTATTTCACTCAAGACTATCTTCGGTGCCACATTCCTCTCACGGTCTCTATTTCATATTTCTCTTTGTTTGACTTTAACTTGGCATGGTAACACTGCATCTTCTTCTTCTGCTGTGAGGGGCATGTTAGCTATAAAATGTACAAAAATAAGTAGGAAATCACAATTAGGTGGATAGATAGTTTATTTTCCATTTTCATCATACAATAAGAAAACTACATAATGATTGTGAAACAATTATATAATAGTTCTGGTAAACAATTACTGTAAGTACTGGAATGTCTACTCACATTTTCACTGGATGTTGTGAGATTTAAATTCAGGTTGTCACCTCTTGGACTCAGATTGACTTCTGAAAACAGGGAGACTGAAACTGCCCTCATTGTAGTTAAATTAACCAAGACATTGTCTTATTGTCAGTGCTGACCTCTATTACAAAACAGGACTTGGTTTCCATTCCTGGATTCTTACACTACAAGAAAAAATGCTATGTAATTCCGTTATCAAAATGTAATCCTGTTACCAGGTTTTACACAAGATCAGAGAAGATACATTAAAAGTTAGTGATCTAACCGTTTACTGTGTGTATCTAATAACAGAATTTCAAGTAACTTTTAATTTCAATCAATAGTTAGTTCTCTGGGAAACCTTTATGACTTTTTTGGTAACATAATTACAGACAAAATGTATGAAAATGTATCACCGTCCTGTTCAAAATATGAGATGTGCAATACGTATTGCTTTCTGCATTTTGAATTTAGAGTATATTAACCTAAATAATCAGCAAAATAAAAGTAAATCAGTTGAGAGTTAATGGGAAGATGGGAGGGGTTTCTGTAAGTGTTGCTTTTTCATTGGCTGTAATGCTAAAAATTAGAAATGCTATTTTTCAAGAAAATGAACCGATGACACTAAAAATTTTACTTTGGTCCAAATTCTACACATTTTTGACATAAGTAGTGAAACTTTGGCACTTTTCTAACAAGATTAAATTTTTAGCAATCTGGGCTCTCCAATACGGAATTGTCCAAATGCTTTCAAGTAGATATCCTGCAGTGTTGTGTAGGCCATGACAGGATATTTCAGAGTGGACGTTTTGAGTCAAGATTTGAGCGATTTGCACTGACCTATTAAAAAAATGGACATAGATATATCTATAACTTCGATACTTATGTTGAAGTTCAATCCCACAAGTGACTTCACGAGCAAAAAATAATGTTTGTTAGTGTTTGGTATATATTTTTATTGAAAAAAGCAACATCTGCATACATAATTAGTACCTCTATTTGCATACGTGTTATAGTTAATATATAATCCTAATTGTACAACTGTGTAGGCGAATGTAATAGGTGATGGAACTGTGATTTAGCCACCAGGTGGCAACACTGCTTGGCCACCCTGACTTGTAAGGTGCTGCCGCTGCGGACTTGGTGTGCAACGATGACTATGACATGAAACTAATACAGAGATGAACGCAGAGTCCAGTACTTGTGTCGTAGTTGATTATGTACAGTAATTCGTGGACCCATAGAAGTTATCTGATACACAAAATGGTGTGTCAGATGTTACACTTCTACAATACCAATGCAGAAATATTAGTGAATTGCAGCAAACGACCTTTCTAATTTGAATTGGTCTTTTAAAGTCTACTTTTCTGGAAAACTATGGATTCATGCCACTGAGTCCTGACAGTGGCCAAACGTTTATTGTTCAACATCTGATTTATTACTTGAATCAAGCCTTTTGATTGGTGTTCCTCTTTGCTATATCAAATGTAAATCAGGCTGATCAGTGATTTGTAACTGTGGTTTGTGAATGTGATCCTAGAGCCAGTATAAAACTTGTTTGTATTTCAGGGAACTTGGCATTTAAAAAGTCTGCCAGTCAGATTGGGACTTATGATGGGATGATCGCCAACAGATCAGTGGATGGATACATTGATGGGGAGAACAACCACTGTTCCCACCCTTTATCTAAGAACAACAATGCCTGGTGGATGGTGGACTTAGGTGATAACTCTGTCATTCACAGTGTCAACATTTTCAGTGGCAAGAAGGCAGATGGTAAGTACTACATATATGATGTATATTTGTTATGAATGTTTTTTATATTAATTATTATCAAATACTAGAAATCATACTTTGAACAAATTTATAACAACAATTTCATAGTAATTTTTCTATTCTAAACATCATGTTAAAATACATCTTTTCAAACACATATATGCAAATTTATATTTAATTTGTGGTTTATAAAATTATAAATGATTTTTGCATCAAGACAAACTAAGTCCCTCAAATTAACTAGACATATCAAATTTGAACTGTGAATAAGAAATTGACTATGGGTGTTATATAAACTATTCATACACTACATATTTGGACATAAACGAACCGGATTTGCGACTGGCTACATCAGTTGAGAATGAAGTTTTCTGTCAGTGGCCAGCCTGTAGCTGAACTCTATTTTGCATCCGTCAAACACTGCTACCAATACAAGGCAGGGTTTGAAATTAACTGTGGCCCAAATGATGATTCTACAAAAAATGCCATCAGATCACCAAACCCCTCCTAAGCTCCTATGCAGTGGAAAGTGAAAAGTCCACTGGAAAAATGAAGGCAATAATGAAAAAATTATTTATGCAATCAACAACGCAAGCCAGATGTAAAGATATGAAAAGGCCAAATGAATGACATTTATTAAGATTATGCATAATGGCATATTCTTCTGATTAAGAGCATGAAATGTGGACCCTGTAACATATGCCAAGCCTGTGGCTGAGCCTCATACAAAGCCGCCTGGACACAATGCTCCCAGAGCCCACACTTCGACATAGCAATACAGTACATGTAGTAATATTCCTACAACACAAGACAATTCATGGCATCGTCACCAGCACATTAAAACATTAACCCAACACCGACAATACTCGGCACAATACCTATTAGCATATACTGCAACACTGGACTACACTACTTGCTAAAATTCCTACTCTATATATTTTTGTGACCTAAAAGGTGGGGCCATAACGCCACCGTTCACTGAAACCTGTGAACACCCCCACCAATTATTTAATGTTTTTACACATAAATTTCTTTGCTTAATTGCTCCATTAAATATTTATGTTTATAACTTATTTTAATATATAATATTTTTTATATGATATGCCTGTCAAAGAATCTGGCACAAAAAGATCAAGGTTGAATTGTGTAAAGCACTTCAGAATGGTCGTTGAATACACACTGACACTGTAGCATTTACTTTGTCCACCACCAATGTCCTCGTCACCATTGTGTCTAACTGGTGGGTTGGCCCACATGTTTTGCCTTTCTAGTATAATGTCGACATTTCAAATTTTAGGAAGGCATTGTTTTTAACAAGTATAGGTGACCATTTCCTTATTTGACATTTGAGTCGTGATCATTGCATTCTCTGTTTGCAAATGAGTAGTCAGAAGTGTTCAGTGTTGTTTTATTTCACATCTGGTTGGTGTCAGTATGTAAATGAAAACTTGGAAATCAATTACTTCATTCCCACAAAACACCACTACACCTAGATATCCAATGCTAAGATGGCGTTAGTCACACAGTGTTTTGAAGTGATGTTTGTTGGCATTATTTCAAATTGCACTTTTCATTCCTTTCTTAGACTGCAGGTGAAAAGGTAATTTAACACATGTGACATTTCAAATGCAAGTTATATTGCATGCAAGTGGAAACAGCTTA
The DNA here is from genome assembly GCA_963662155.1 of Lamellibrachia columna. Classification (NCBI taxonomy): domain Eukaryota; kingdom Metazoa; phylum Annelida; class Polychaeta; order Sabellida; family Siboglinidae; genus Lamellibrachia; species Lamellibrachia columna. Next base: position 12,157,486 of record OY759262.1, on the reverse strand, counting down.
TGTAGTTAAACAAATAAAATATCATATAATATCTGTCCAGGAAACTGCTCAAGGCATCTGACATTGGACAAATATGATACAAATATGATACAATTGGGAAGTACTACACATATGGTCGATGTTTGTCATGGATGCTTTTATATTAATTATTGTCATATATTAGAAATAATATTTTGAAAAGATTTATAATAACACATTTTCGTAGTAATTTTTTATTTTTTTTATTTCTAAACATTGTTAAAATACATCTTTTTCAAACACATAAGCAAATTTATATTTAATTTGTGGTTTATAAAATTATAAATAATTTTTGCATCAAGACAAACTATGTCCCTCAAATTAGCTAGACATATCAAAAGTGAACTGTGAATAAAAGTGTCTGAAACTAGCAAAAAAATTAACTAATCACTAATACAGACCCAGTCATGGCCGCCGGGATAAATCGGCGGGGTGGGGCCGATAACTTGTGCATTTTGGTTAACTGAATCAGCGGGAAGCATTTTATATAATATAATGTTTTTTTAGATAATCAATAATTTTATATAATCAATAAGTATGTCCATATAAAATAATAAATACATAGATTAAAAACAGTACATTTCAAAATTATGCAAAGCTAGGATCCATTGATGCCGCAATTTCGAGATGACACATTTACATGAGTTGACATTAGCCTTAGCGAACATATGGCTAGCGCTACATCTCATAGCCAATCTGTTTAATATTCTGTAGTTGTTATATTTATTTTTTTTTTTTTTTTGGAGTTGTTATAGGCAACAACAAATTGCTGAAAATTTGCTTTTCTACATTTTACCCACAAAGTACACATGCAAATTTTACTGAAATAACAACCAAAACCTCACTACACTGCGAGTATAACTTAAATTAGGATGAAATAATAATGCAAACAATCACATTATCGCTCAAACATGATTCACATATCACTCAGTAATGATTCACCCATCACTCGAATGCAATTCACATAGCACTCGATAACAATTCACCTATCGCTTGAACATGGTTCACACACTACTTGTGTCACAGCACCCCTCGACAGTCCATTCTTTCCTGCCGTTTATGTGTGCATGCTTTCCTGCTGCTCAAATCGACCACGCCCTCACATGACGCTCCAGCTCACCCTCCACTGTGCACGTCTCTCGACTATTCAGTCCAAAATTCTGGTTCTGCATGATATAATCTAACCCAATTGTTACAAGAAAATTACAATAAATTAAAAAAAAATATGTAATATGTATATAATATGAACAGTGTAAACTGATTGATGGTGCCTGCAGAGAACCATCTGTGCAGCTCTTGTCTTCTGACTGTTACCCCCACTATAGCAAACAAGAAACTAGCAAGCACTGCATCATTCATCTTGTAAACACAGTAAGAATCACTTGTATCCTTTAATAGCACACACCTGCTTTGTTTAACAAGAGTTGTGACATTATGAACCTCAGTTACAGCAACATTCCTGTTAGACTGTGTTTTTTCTCTCTTATATACACACTCACATGATTTATTGACTAGCAACGTCAAACAAAAAGAATAGTTACGCCAGTCACTCTGGCAATGTTCAAACTGTGCAAATACTATTTCAGTAGTCGCCTTCTCACGATGTTCAAACGTACAATTGCAATTTCAGTAGTAGTCGCCTTCTTGTGATGTTGAAATCATACAAATGCAATTTCAGTAGTCGTCTTCTCGCAACACACCACTGGCTGACCCTGGTTACATCAGTCCCCAGCGTATATATAGTCCACCAGTCAGTGATACGCTTCAGTAAACATTACCTGCCTGTTACCTAACATAATGCCCATTGCTAGGACTATCACCTAGCCTAGCTCAACAATAGCTATAGAAAACCTGTTACATAAGATAGTGGGTATCACTAAGACTGTAGTGTAAACATAAAATAAATGTATAATATTCACATTGTCACAAGTACACATATAAAGATTACTGAAATATGCAGTAAATAGCTTATTTTTTAATAGTAGTAGAACAAAAGTGAAATTTTTGATGCAATAAGTTACTCTTAGCATACGGAAGTCTCCCTTCGGCTTGAATGTCGGTCTCATCTGATAAGTTGTTGCAAATGACATGACCAAGATATTTATATGAGGTGGCAAAGTTTAACTTCTTTCCTGCTAAGGTCATTTTCCTAGCAAGATTTACATTTCTAGTGTCAAAGTACATGACCATTTTGAATTGGCGGCCGATAGATTGTTTGCTAGTCTTATTTCAAATTCATTTTCCAAAAAATTAAATTTCATAACTATTACATGCAATTGGCGATAAGATGGAAGTCACGCCCATAATTGGCATTGACCCGCACAGTGTTTACCATTTTGGATATCCACTATTTTGACCCTTACTAGATCTAACAACTAAAGTCCATTCTTTCAATGATTTAAACAAAATTGGCCTTTTTTATTCAAATTGACCGTGGGTAAACTATTCGTACACTACATATTTGGACATCAACGAACCAGATTTGCAATTGGCTACATCAATTGAGGATAAAGTTTTCAGTCAGTGGCTAGTCTGTTGCTGAACCAGATCTGAGGTCGAGTACATTTTCATGAGTATGAGTACATTGGTAATGGATGAGTACGAGTATGAGTGCTAGTATGAGTACATCGCTAAAATCTGAGTACATGTACAAGTACCAGTACATTCTCATGAGTATGAATAAAAGTATGGGTACATTTTTAATGACATTTTCATGTGTGCAAGTACAAGTACATATTTTATAAATATTAAATAAAAACGTAAACATTACACCTCCAAACATGTACATCATTTGAAGGGGTACAGGTGAGAAGATTTTTCCAAGTTGGAACAAAGGGTATGTGTGGCAATTTGAATAAAAAAAATTGTTTCTTGTTTTGAATAAACACCACGTGAGACCGATTTACATGCTGATACATCAGTTTAGTTTGTATTCTTTTGGCACACAAAGGCAGTGTTGCAATTTGTATTAGAAGTTTGCAGTTTATATGTTCTGCTCTTAGACTACTGGTTGTTGAGAGGGTTAGCACAGGCCAATATAACAGGCTCAAAATCCCCTTTGTACTTTTTAGCTAGACTGCTGGCACCAGATTATACTACTGTAGGGCTGCAGGCAGTCTAACTTGAGTCACCTTACTTCTACAGAGGAAGACTCAGCTGGCAGTTCTTAGCAGTTAACACTGTCAGCCAGTGCCCAGTGTTATGGTCTCCTGACTGCATCAAAGGCATTCCACTGATGGGTTAACAGATGAATGGCCCTTTGTGAAAATCCTGGTGGCTTAATTAAGCAAACAGGGATTATGGTGTGAACTGGTAGCCTACAATTGTTTGCCTAAATGAGTGTTTCTGACTGAGAAAAGATGCTGCCTGTTGCCTGTTTTGGGTTTCATAGTCATGGTCATGGGAGAATGCCACCATGGGGGTGAAGGGATGGTAAGGGGGTAACTATCTTGGGGTGGGGTACTGGGACTCAGTTGTATCATAGTCTTATCAATCAGAAATAACAAAGTATTTAAAAAAAGTTTCATTTTGTTAACTACAAATAAATAAATGCTTACATCATATATTGAGTAAGTACTCGTAATGTACTTGTAAAATCTGAGTAGATTGATTATGAGTACGAGTATGAGTACATGACCCATAAGTTATATGAGTACGAGTGAAATACAGAAATAAGCCCCCCCCCCCAGAAAAAAGCCCCCCATAAGAAAATAAAGCAAAGAATAAAAACAAAGCTTTTATAGTAAACTTGTCAAGTGATTTTACTTCCCATTGAAATGTATTTGTTTGTACAGCTTAGTGCAACAAATCATTAAAGGACTTTAAAAAATTTAAGCTGGATTGTGTCAAATTGGAGTCTTTGAGCTAGCACTTGTGAGATAGTATTAATTAACTGCTTTCATTTGTGTCAACAATGCAACTCATCCTTTCACTCCCATTCAGATAACTGCAATCCTGGAAGTCCATTTTCTCACCTACAACATTCTTGCAGTTTGTGTATATATTCTTTTTATGTCTATTGGCTTTATTTATTTATTGTGCAATAACTGGGATGTGACATGTATTCATTACAGAAGATACTGACAGGCTTTGTTCGAATGTGCTCGCTCTGAATGCTTCAAATTGGTTGCACATAATAATTTAAATAGAAAACAAAGATTATGTTTATTTATTATTTCTTATGGGGGCTTTTTCCGGGAGGGTTTTTTCCGTACCCAGAGTACGAGTAAAGTATTTCAAAAATGTTATCGAGTACAAGACTACCAAGTACTTCCGACCCAGGTCTGAGCTGAACTCTATTTTGTATCTGTCAAATACTGCTGCCAATGCAAGACAAGATTAGAAATGAACTGTGGCCTGAGTGATGATTCAACAAAAAATGCAGTCAGATCACCAAACTCTTCCTATGCAATGGAAAGTGAAAAGTCACTGGCAAAATGAAGGCAGTAATGAAAAACATTGAATGTTTTTAAACATAAATTTCTTTGCTTGGTTGCTCAATTAAATATTTTTGTTTTATTTAAGTTAATGTTTAATTTTTTATGATATGCCTGTCAAAGAATCTGACATGAAGAGATCAAGGTTGAATTGTGTAAAGCACTTTAGAATGGTCGTTGAATACACACTGACACTGTAGCATTTACTTTGTCCACCACCAATGTCCTCGTCACCATTGTGTCTAACTGGCGGGTTGGCCCATATGTTTTGCCATTCTAATATAATGTCGACATTTCAAATTTTAGGAAGGCATTGTTTTTAACAAGTATAGGTGACCATTTCCTTATTTGACATTTGAGTTGTGACCATTGCACTCTCTGTTTCCAAATGAGTAGTCAGAAGTGTTCTGTGTTGTTTTATTTCACATCTGGTTGGTGTCAGTATGTAAATGAAAACTTGGAAATCAATTACTTCATTCCCACAAAACATCACTACACCTAGATATCCAATGCTAAGATGGCGTTAGTCACATAGTGTTTTGAAGTGATGTTTGTTGGCATTATTTCAAACTGCATTTTTCATTCCTTTCTTCTGCAGGTGAAAGGGTAATTTAACACATGTGACATTCCAAATGCAAGTTATATTGTGTGCAAGTGCAAACAGCTTATGCAGTTAAACAAATGAAATATGATATAATATCTGTCCAGGAAACTGCTCAAGGCATCTAACATTGGACAAATATGATACAATTATACTAACCTAAAATCTATGTACCGAGTGAAATTACATAATTCCCTTACAATGGACATCATTATCCTGGAATATACAGTCCAGGCCAATGCAAAACACCAGCTTTGAGAAGATATCACTCTGGCAGTGGGGAGGACATTCACCTGGGCTTGACCCCATCCAAGCTTGTGTGGGCGACAGCAGCTGAAGCAGAGAGGTATATTGCTCTACAAACCACCATTGCGATACAAACCACCATTGCGATACAAACCACCATTGCCGACGCACCTATCCATATAAGGCTCAAAGAGGTGACTATGTCGAATGATGTACAGTAGTCAATGAACATCATCACTACAGCCTCTCCCCTAGCCAATGTTGCTTGTATAGATATGTGGAGCAGTGTTATGTCTCTGCATCCATGGTTTGGTCGGAAGCTGGCCAGTAAATAAGGTAGATTCTTGAGGTATCCCAGGAACACAGCAGCCACACACCTTGTAGGTATGATTCAGGAGACATATCATGGTCAGATCTAGAGGTATTCCATCGGGTTTATTTCATCTGGATTGTTTTCATAAAGTCGTAATTAGTTGTCGAGATACCGCGAGGTGGCACCCTCCTGCACTTGTTCCTCAGATGAGGACATTTCTAACATACAAACTAGAGGGGCATTGCCACAATTACTACCATTTGTCCCCCAGTCATTCTGATTTGTTCCCCCATCCTGCCTTATTTTTGTAGTATTTATTAATAAACATAAATGGATTCTTGTTATCAGTACATTGTTCAGTGGATTTTCTCTCGTCTGTGAAAAGCAGAATATTGCCATGAGATACAGTCATGACGTAACCCATCTCGACACTGGTGAAAATCATGGCAATGTGGTTATGGAGATGCATTTGGTGACACAAAACAAAAACACTTCGAAGATCATGTTCGAAATGCGAAATATATGTTTTTTATTCCATTAGCAGGAACGAGGCTTGTGACATCAAACAAAGAACAGATAAGGTGCTTTGTCCTAAGAGTCAAAGATGATCGAAAAGCAGAAGATCCATGTTGAATTCTTGGCGTTTCTCTTGTGTTATTAAAAAAAAATACATGTGCAGCCAGCCAAGCGTCCATCAGCTTGGCTTGGACCTCTGAAAGATGTACGGCTAAGCATACAGTGATGCTGTGAATATGGCTGGAAGACGAATGGTGTAGCTGCTTTGATGCAGACGAGTAACCCAAAAAGTGTACGATATTCTCTTATGAGACCATAGTACCTTTTCAGAATGGGTAGCCTTAGAAGAGGGTGAGTACTGTATGTGGGTGCGTGGGTATATTATCTAGAAATTTGGATAACTAGAAGTCCTTCCTCCTGGTGGCTTTTTTGGTAAGTAGACACCCCATCTGTCATTGTCATCCGCTCATGTATATCACATGAGTGACGCAATACATGCCATAGACGTTATGATCACCCTTTTGATCCTTATCTGTTAGGGTTGAATCCTAATTGAGTACTGCACATTGTTTGTTTTTGCCCTTTTCCAACACACGTTTTTTATTGCTAACATACATTCACATATTGTAATTTTGTAAATGATATCATCATATTTATGTGTTGTATTTATGTCATGTTGAAAATAATATGTTTATTGATTGGCGGGTAACATGATGTTTCAGTATAAGTATGAAAAAGACCTACTATTTCTAGCATTGTTATTGTTGGTGGTTGCTAAATATTAATATTCATATCAACTATTGCATTTTTGTTTGACAATAAACAATGTCATTTGTGTTTTTCAGGTAACAAATACTTACATCACTTATCTATTGGCATTGGCAATTCAGCCAATGTTGATGACCACAACCAGTGTACTACTCACACTGCAGAGATTCCCCCGAACACCAATGTAACACTGACATGTGAGGGAACAGGACAGTATGTCAGTATAAAGAAAACTGGAGGTAACAGAACAGACGTTATGTTCTTGTGTGAGGTGGTTGTCAAGGGATACAAGTACATAGGTAAGTGAAGCAGTAGGAAGATCAGTGTATGAAATATCAAAATATTGACTAGACTGCAAAATATGATAACACGACACACACTCATTTTTATCTTGTAAATCTAACTATCAACTAGGGCATATACTGTGTACTTCATTTACTGTTTATGTGTCTTGTTGCTAAGCTTTCTTTCACTGCCCTATTATGTCCGAGAATCAATGCACTTTATTGCACCAGTTAGTACAATAGTTGTGTTACTCTAAAATGTTGACAAACTTAATAAAACAAAATATGTTCTTAAAATGAGTTGGCCATTAAATATTGGTGCATGTTGATATAGACATTGCAAATGCATTGTAATACAACATATACTCCAGTTGTAAAAATAACATTTGTTTGTGGATATCACAATTGGTAGTTAGCAAGTCATGACAGCATTTGTAATTATGTAGTTATATCTTATCACACTAGCAATGATGCATGGGAAAAAGAAAAGAAGTGCAGAAGTATTGTGATAGGACAAACTACACAAATAACTGGAATCATTAACCCACTAATGATCACACAACTAATGATAAATAGCCAGACAGATAAGAACTTTCCAACAGAGGGTGTGGTTGTGTGAAAGCTTGGAATTGAGGGCGTGGGAGATAGAGGCGTGGTTGTGAGAATACGGAGGAAGGAGGAAAGAAAGTGGGGTTTTACTAGAATATTCCAATATAGTGGGGCTTTTGACAGATTATTTTATGGAAGCTGGGGAAAGACAGATTTTGACAGACATTTCCAACAGAAGGAAGGTCCTATGAGGGATTGTCTGGTTTTTATTGGTCAGAACCATAAAACCACAACAGAAACTTTATTATTATTATCACTGCACTTGACGTATGTTACAGATTGTACTGGTTCATGTGATGGCAGCTGTAACCATGTCACTGGCTGTGACAAATGTCAGGCTGGAAAGAAGTTGCCAGTTTGTAAGCAAGGTAAGGACACTGTTGTCTTTATTCACAGCTTTTATGATACCATTATTGTTGTTATATTACCATCTTAATACATACACATCCTTAGTAGTCATTCATGAGCCAGTGAGTATTACACTGAGAATACTCTTGTTGTAGACTGCAATGCAGGTAGTTATGGTGTCAACTGTGCTGAGTCTTGTGGTCACTGTGCTGCTGGTTCTGCCCCTTGTGACCCAGTGACCGGCTCTTGCACTGGAAGATGTCAACAGTGGTATGGACTCGACACTTGCAAGACTGACATCAGTAAGTAGTACTTAGGTATACAGTTTCAGCATAAGAATACAATGCCATTAAATGATTTTTATACTGTGTATTTTTCAATTGTAACAATTGTTGACAGCCGATCACATATACTGATATACTGCTGCATTCACACCTGCAGACACACACACACACACACACACACACACACACACACACACACACACACACACACACACACACACACACACACACACACACACACACACACACACACACACACACACACACACACACACACACACACACACACACACACACACACACACACACGCTCATGCACACACCAGGCACACACCTATATGCTATATGCACACATTCATGTAGTTATACATATGTAACAGCAGGAAAAGTAAGAAAAAAGAAAAATATACTTTCATAATTAGTATATCATAATTTTTTTTATATAAAATGTGTATAGATTGTGTGAGCTGAATTTCACAAAAAACCTAAAACAAAGTATAAACACACAAAATAATTATCAACTGTATTTGCTTGCAGTTAGAGTTGATTATCAGTCAACACCAAAGAAGTTGTCAGTGACAAGTTCCTCAGTGTCTGTGAGTTGGCCCCAATCAGCCCAAGTACCTCCAGGACTGGAGAGTTACTACCAATATGTAGTTGAATATGCAGATGGTCAAGGCACAGAAACACTGACCAGACCATTCATAGCTGGACAAGATGACCAGTCTGTGGAAATAAAGGGTCTGAAGGACAACACAGACTACTACATCAAAGTGAGGATTGACGCCAGACACAATAACAAGACAAAACAAGGCTACGCTGGACAAACACTTACACTGAAGACTAAAAATACAGGCAAGTCTGAATATGTGTGTTTGTGGTGTCATTTAGATGATGTAAAATTGCTACAAATCGTTTAAACATTATTTAAGATTAATCGCATTAACAAAATGATATGTGTATACTTTCATAAGTTTATGTGAGTTAAACTGTTTCAGCACCTGCCAAGCCTAAGACAGACAGTGTCACAGCCACAGATCCTGTTAGTATTGGCTCAGGTGGACAGTCTCCGTGGCACCTGGCAGGTCGGCACATTTTAACACAGTGGAAATAAGGAATGATTCAGTTTGATTGTGCTAAGTTGCTGAATCTGTTCACTGTAATCAGAATACAGTCACAGTGATTTTTTTATAGAAGCACCTGTGACTGCAACAAAAGCCGCTGTAGCTACAACAAAAGCCACTGTAGCTACAACAAAAGCCGCTGTAGCTACAACAAAAGTCACTGTAGTTACAACAGAAGGGCCAACATCAGAAACACAGACTGATGACAGTGGCAGTGACTACACAGGTGTCATCATAGGTGTGGTAATGGCATTGGTGGTGCTCATCGTCATTGTCGTGGCTGTGGTCTTCGTCAGGTACACGTGTGGCTCTTTTATATATTTATCATTCTACATGCATGCCATTTGTTTACTTATCAACAAATATTTTATTACTTTGAAAAAATTTATAAAATCTAACATTTATATTTTGTACTGTCAAATTGTTATCATAGGAAGACTAGAACTTGTGAAATTTTGTGGAATGCCTCACAGTTATTAGATTATTAATAAATGGCTTTTTGCAGTGAATTCAACATCATAAAAATCTTGCTAGGGACAATGAGTTTGAGTTTAAATGAACATGTCAGAAGAGTATGCATTTAACTTTTATATGAACATTTCCACATGTATCAGTTATAACACTGAAAGGCATAACTACTAATTCACCAGATATAAAATCCACTGCACAAATGTTCACTTATTTTATAATTCTTCCATTTTATCACATTGACAGATTGTCTTAATAAGTTAATATTATGTAATATATAAAAAAAATCACATCATTATCATAATGCAAATGTGCACTGGCAAAAAAACAACAAGTTCATGAAGGAGTGTGTGCGTGTGTGCATACGTTCATGTGCATAAGTAGCAAATGGACTTCATAAGGCTGTATAGTGGTGGCATTATTGCATATTGATAGCTTGAGGATAACATGCATGAAAACCATTGATTACTTCAACACTATTATTAAGACATAACATACATTTTAAAAGAGTATTGACATGTACTTTTCTCCTATTCTTTGCCCTGGCAGACTTCGAAAGAAAGATGGAATGTGTAAAAGAACCGCCAGCCCTAGAAGGCATCCACCACTGGGTAGGTTATAGTCATATTTACCTATCATATATGTGGACATTTAAGGTGCAGTCCTAGAATTGTAGGTAGAAATAATATCCATGAAATACAAAGGATGCCGTCCTAGACTTGATAGAAGATAATATCTATGAAGGATAGAATATGCAGTCGTAGACTTGGTGGGTATAAATAACATCCATGAAGAACGAAATATAGATTTGATGGGTAGAAATAACACCTGTGAAGGGTATAGGATGAATTCCTAGACTTGGTGGATAGAAATAACATATTCTTGAAGGATAGAGTATGTAGTCCTAGATATGGTGGGTAGAAATAACATCCACGAAGAACATGATGCAGTCCAAGATTTCATGGGTAGAAATAACATCCACGAAGTATGCAGTCCTAGACTTGGTGGGTAGAAATAACATTCTTGATGGATATAGGATGCAGTACTAGACTTCGTGGGTAGAAATAACAACCATGAAATATGTAGAATGCAGTCCAAGACTTGGTGGGTAGAAATAACATCCATCAAGAACAGGATGCAATCCATGAATTTATGGGTAGAAATAACATTCCTGAGGTATAGAGTATGCAGTGCAAGACTTGGTGGGTAGAAATAACATCAATGAAGGACATGGGATACAGATTACAGTCCTGTTCTTTGTGAATAGCAGCATCATGTAGCAACTACATAAATTCCTAGTCATGCCATAGTTCTGTTGGGAAGTGGTTGGATCTATGTCATATATATATATATATATATATATATATATATATATATATATATTTATATAAATGTAAAATGAGTAGCTAAAAATATATTTTGTTGTGTATTGGGGGTGACAATGGCTATTCTAGAGTAACCTTTATATAAAACAGGCATTATAAAAGGTTGACTTAACTAACCAATTATAACCATATCATGATTGTATAAACATTGTGGTGTCCTTTGGTCTCACAGTAGGTATCGAATACTCTCCTAATGACATTGTGGGTGTTGTCAATGAAGCAGGGCCACAGGTGGCTCAGGCTGAGAGGGAGTTGGACCAGGAGGAGGAAGAGGTAGAGAGAGTGAACCCAGTGCCAGAGGAGGGAATCTACATGAACTTGGTGCATGCCAGCACGATGGTGCAGGTGGATAAACTGGAGGCCTACATCAAAGAGAGGGACACCATTCGAGATGGCTTTGTGCCAGAGTACAATGTAAATCCTGGTTGATGTTTATTAGTGTCATGTAAATAATGTGCTGATGTATTTTTCACTGTGTTGTTATGAGCACTGATTGGTTGTTTGAGTGTGAATAATTGCAAGTATTGGCCAAGCCTCAACATTATACAGTGATTATACAGTAACATTACACAAAAAGTAGATCTACCACTTTTCATGATGTGACGATGGTAGATGAAGATCTGGAACCATGAGTGTGGAAGGGGATTTCCCTCCTGGCAGAGTATTTTGTTTCAATCTTTGGGTATATTAATTAATTTAATTGTAATGCATTCTCTGGTGTATTTTCTTCATGAAGTGGTAGCTTGGTGGTATGTTTGAATTCAAAATGAGTACATTTGATACATTGACCTTGACCTTGCAGTTTGGTGTTAGGTTTTGGCTTGAAAGCAGTAGAGCAGTAGATTCTGTAAAAAAGAAAAAAGCCATAGTTCTACCACCAACGTGGTAGACTCTGATTATAAGCTAGTTGTCTCATTTGTAGAAACTGCCACGTACTGACATGAACAAGGTGAAGACTGCCAAGCTTCCTGATAATGTGCCCTTGAACAGGTTCAAGAACATCTGGCCATGTACGTCAGTTTGTCATCAATTACATTCTATGAAATGGATACTAAAATGAAACAAAACCATACTTCCAAAAACTCTGTTTGCTAACAAATCGCCAGACTAGCATTTAGATGATAGAGTTAGATTTGCATGTTAGTTTCTATCGAATGAGGTAAAGTATTTGTTTGTTGTGTATACATTTAAATTTTTTTATGACATTGACAGGAAAACTACGAAAAATGCCACTTTTTTATCTATGTTGTGGAAAAAGTCCTTGATTTTTTTATTGCCAGATTTCCAAAATATTTCCAGGACAGGAAATGTATATAAATATATCACCATATTGTTGCGATCACTGTAGTAAAATGAACTCTGGAGGTTGATGATTAAATAAATTTATCTATGTCTTGTTACTGTTTACAAAATTGCACAGTACTAAAGTTCTCACTACAAATGTGTGACATCTTCATGATTTATCTAATGACATATGACTTGTCCTTGAAATGATAAATACTATCCTGGAAATATACTATGATGAAAGGGTAGAAACCCTGTGATCACTTGTGTTGTTTTTTATTAACCTTGCATAATTCATCTCCTTAACTGATGCAGATGACCACAGTCGAGTGAAGCTTCAGATGGATGATGACCATCCATCAGATTACATCAACGCATCCTACATTACTGTGAGTTGACTGGTGTGTTTGTTTGTAAACCGACCTCAACATTGCAATGAATAGACTTGGTCTGCAGACTGACCTTGACATTTTAGTCATTAGACAGCAGGGCCTGGGGTACCGATGCATATTAAAGAACTGACAACTTACTCCAATATAACAATCTTAATCTTTATTATAACATATATATTAAACCCTGACAGTCTACAAGTTCCAGCCACCTACAATACTAATGCTGCTCACACCACCCAGCCCTTCCTGAGAGGGAAACCCTCCTCAGCCTACACCACTGTCTGCCTGCAACTTGACTGTCTTTCTCCCTGTCTACAACACTATAACCTCCAACCCTGGCTGACCAAACCAATCATTACATCTTATTTTCCTGCCTACAACTACTTTGAATAATGAACAGACTAAGATCCTCACAGCTCAAAATAGCCTACTGCTGGACATTCTATAGAGATTAGATAGTACTTAATAAATAAGATCTGTATATCAGACTGATGCATTAACAATTATAATGAGCCTTACCATATCACCATCTTAATGTTGTTGTGGTTGTCTAGCAATGTTCTGTTTATCTTATTTCAGGGATACAAAGACAAGGCAAACACATACATTGCATGTCAAGGTATGTGTAAACTTAATAATAGTGATACCATTTCTTTTGTGTCTGAATCCCCAAAGACCAGAGCTTAGAGACACGGCAAACCAGAATCATTTAGAGTAATATCATGAACAGGAATGGTCAAGTCATCAGAGTTAACATCTACATTAACATTAACTTGCTATATTAACATTACTAAACTTATTTTTTAAGCTATATCATGTTATCACATGTTAATCATTAAATTTTTTATATCGTTTTCAAGAAATAATAAATTTGTGCTTCAGCTTCTTCTTTTCTGAAGATGGGAGGTTTGCATAATAATCTATTTGTCAAAATGTCTCTTGCAGGTCCAAGGCAAAACACGCTGTCTGACATGTGGCAAATGATTTGGCAGCTGAAGATAACCCGTATTGTCATGGTCACGCAGTTGTCCGAAAGCGGAAGGGTATTATATATTTGTTGCTGTGTTATGTTTTTAAGTTTGAAACAAACCTCTCTATTTTAGTGTGTCTATAATATGTAATTTCCAAAGTGGTCTAAGTTCATAATTGTGTTTTTTTTTAAATCTTAATTTCCAAAGTGGTCTAAGGGCATAGTTGTGTATGTTTCTTTAAATGTGTTGTTTTGATCATGAAGATTGTGTCTGTCACAGAGGAAGTGCGATATCTACTGGCCATTGACGGTTGGAACTCAGAAAGTCTACGGCAGGGTGACAGTGGTGACCCTCAGTTGTGACGTGTACGCAGACTACACCATCCGCACCTTCCAGCTCACCTGTGAGGTATAACCACAACTGTGGGTTACCTGTGAAGTATCATAGCTCAAATGTAGTTTACATGTGGAGTATCATAAATATAACTGTAACTTACATGTCAGGTATCATAACCACCTCTGTAGTTTACCTGTCATGTGTCATAATCTGTAGTTTACCTATGAAATATCATGACCACAACTTTACATGTGATGTATGATAACCACACCTGTAATTTACCTGTGAGGTATCATAACCAAAACTATAAATTTACCTGTGATGTGTCATAACCAAAATTAAGTTTACCTGTGAGGTATCATAGCCACAACTGTAGTTTACATGTGAGGTATCATTACCACAACTATAGTTTACCTGTGAGGTATCATTACCACAACTATAGTTTATTTGTCACATATCACAATTTCAGTTGTAATTTACCAACTTATACAGTATTTAAGCTGTTTAATTTTGCAACTTAGAAAAATTCATATGACAAGATTGTGTTTGTGTTCATGTTTACCTGACAGGTGAAATCAGTTCTATTTAGGGGACATTCACAATTGTTGATGTTTACCTATTTGTATAAAGCATACTAATTCTCATACCTCCCCAATATAATACTTTAAAATGTTGATAATTTTCTAAATTTAAAAACTTTGATGTAACAATGTTATGTTACACAATGTTACACAGTGCACGGTTATCTCTGATAATTATGATAATTATGTTATAACAACTCTGTCGTTTTGATAATTGTTTTCAACGAAGTCATGAATTTCCAAGATGTCAGATTGTATCACAGTGAATGGTTACACAATTTAAAACAATTGTAATTCTGTAGCAGTGCACCGCGTGGCGCTGCATGGCACAACAATGGTAATTGTTCGCATGCAACCGACATTTTGTAAATTAGTATGCAGGCATTGACCTCCATCCTCCCATTTAGTACTTTAGAATAGGTAAACGTTGACGATTGTGAAGGGCCCCTTATGTTCCCAGTAACACTTTTAATCAACATTACTTTCAATGGTCACCTTAGATTGAGGTTCTTCTAATTACTGTTTGATTTGATCAACTTGTGCTACATGGAGTACGAAGAGAGTTCCATAAACATATAGTGTGTTATGTCATGTTAAGAATGTGTGTTATGTCATGTTAAGAATGTGTGTTATGTCATGTTAAGAATGTGTTATTCTTTATCACAACATACCAGACGTTCTTGTACTAATATTGAAGTCCCATGTTCTTGCACTAATATTGAAGTCTGCCTACCCTTGGTAGGAAGGGTCTCGAAAGGTCACCCATTTCCAGTACACGTCGTGGGTGGACAGAGGGGTGCCCAAGTACACGTATCCACTGTTGGCCTTGCATCGTCTCATCCGCTCATATGACAAACACAGCTCAGGACCCATGGTTGTGCACTGCAGGTGAGATCACATGACAGATGGTCCTTGGGTAAACTGTATAAGCAAATCTGATATTAAAAAACAGACATTGAATGTAAGAGTACATTTTTGTAGTGCATTGTGAAACGACTGAATGAAAACATATACAGCATATTGGAATGAATGTGTTGAATGTGCACTTCCTGGCGGTGGATGTTCCTCTGACACTTGTTATTGCAGTGAACATGTGTGTGCTGATACTGTGTTGTAGTGCTGTAGTGCCGATACTGTAGTAGTGCTGATACTGTGTAGTAGTAGTGCCGATACTGTGTAGTAGTAGTGCCGATACTGTGTAGTGGTGCCGATACTGTCTTGTAGTGCTGATACTGTGTTGTAGTGCCGATACTGTGTTGTAGTGCCGATACTGTGTCGTAGTGCCGATATTGTTTAGTAATGCCGATACTGTGTTGTAGTGCTGATACTGTGTTGCAGTGCTGATATTGTGTAGTAGTGCCAATACCGTGTTGTAGTGCCAATATTGTGTAGTAGTGCCAATACGGTGTTGTAGTGCTGATACTGTGCTGCAGTTGTAGTAGTTGTAGTGCTGATGCCGTGTAGTAGTGCTCATTCCGTGTTGTGATGCTGATACCCGGTTGTAGAGCTGATACCGTTTGTAGTGCTGATGCTGTGCTGCAGTGCTGATACTGTGTTGTAGTGAACATGCGTGTGCCAATTCTGTTTTGTAGTGACTACTGTGTAGCTGTGCTGATACCATGTTGTAATGCTGATACTATGTGGTAGTGCTGACACTGTGCTGCATTGCTGATACCATTGTAGTGCTGATGCTGTGTAGTAGTGCTCATTCTTTGTTGTAGTGCTGATACCATGTTGTAGTGCTGATGCCGTGTTGTAGTGCTGATACCATGTTGTAGTGCTGATGCCATGTTGTAGTGCTGATACTGTGTTGTAGTGCTGATACTGTGTTGTAGTGCTGATACTGTGTTGTAGTGCTGATACTGTGTTGTAGTGCTGGTGTTGGTAGAACTGGCACATTCATCGCACTGGACAGTCTGTTGGACCAAGCTGAAGCTGAACGTCAAGTCGACGTGTATAGGTTTGTCAGTCACATGAGGACAGAGCGAATGGAAATGGTACAGACCCAGGCAAGTCTTCTTTGTTTAATAGAGCCTTATGGCTCTCATTCTGCTGCTCTTATATGTGGCTTGACTAACTCTTTTAGGTGGTACAAAAAAAGACACATTTGGTTTACGCATTTATTAGTATCATTTAGCAAGTTCTTTTTACCTTAATTATGATTGATTCCAAAACGCTGCATTTAGTTATATAATCATGTGCGCTCTCATCAAGTCATTCCATTTGTCTTCTTAGCTGTCAGCCAGCATGTCTCCTCTGTGCATGTCACGCCTCCTCTGTGTACGTGACACCTCTGTGTATGTCATGTCTCCTCTTTGTATGTCACGTCTCCTCTGTGTATGTCATGTCCCGTCTATATGTCACATCTTCTCTGTGTATGTCACGTCTCCTCTGTGTGAGTCACGTCTCCTCTGTGTATGTCACATCTCCTCTGTGCATGTCACGTCTCCTCTGTGTATGTCACGTCTCCTCTGTGTATGTCACGTCTCCTCTGTGCATGTCATGTCTCCTCTGTGTATGTCACGTCTCCTCTGTGTGAGTCACATCTCCTCTGTGTATGTTACGTCTCCTCTGTGTAAGTCACGTCTCCTCTGTGTATATCACGTCTCCTCTGTGTATGTCACATCTCCTCTGTGTATGTCACATCTCCTCTGTGTATGTCACGTCTCCTCTGTGTATGTAACGTCTCTTCTGTGTATGTCATGTCTTCTCTGTGTTGTCACGTCTCCTCTGTGTATGTCACGTCTCTTCTGTGTATGTCATGTCTCCTCTGTGTATGTCAAGTCTCCTCTGTGTTGTCACGTCTCTTCTGTGTATGTCACGTTTCTTCTGTGTATGTCATGTCTCCTCTGTGTATGTCATGTCTCCTCTGTGTATGTCACGTCTCTCTGTGCATGTCACGTCTCCTCTGTGCATGTCACGTCTCCTCTGTACATGTTACGGCTCTTCAGATCCTCTTGCAGCAGTCTGTTCCACGGTACCTCGTTACTGGGCACCTTCTCCATCTTCCGTCTGCTGCTCACATCTATATGTTCCAATTTTATATGTTGCCTATGCAGTACTACATTCCCAGGGTGTGCGACTGGTTATATTCTGCAGTTGTATGGTGTTTCTCATTGTTGTTTCTGTTCTGGCTTTCTATGGACTAATATGTATTCATGTATGATGCACTGTTGAGTGGTCTGTTTAATTTCTGTCACTGTTTTGTACAATAAAACACCTCTAAAGAGGCCACCCAAGTGACTAAGATCAAGTGGCGGCCAGATTACAGAGGCTGGTCAGATATACAGATATGCAGATCAAGCAAAACCAGACTGATGGAGTGGCCGTTTTTAGTGGTCAGCCATTTCCAACAGGTGGCCACTTTGAGGGTTCTACTGTATTTGCAGGATCATCATATGTTCCTGTAACACTGTTTGATGGTTTGTTTTATTGCTGTCCCTGTGCTGTGTTTGTAGGTCCAGTATGTGTTCCTGTACCACGCTCTGTTGGACAGTCTAAAGACTGGACATCTTGCCTACCCTCTGGCACAGTACCCAGATGTGTACAAGAGACTGTGTGATGATGAGAACAATCTGACAGAACTCCGTGAACAGTTCCAGGTGATTTAACCAGGGCACCTAAGTGACCACCAAATACAGCTTTGATAATGATTGCCATCCAAATCAACAAACCCAGGATCCATTAGCTTATTAAAAAAATTAAAGTTATTTTAAATTTATGTTTTAAACATAATCATGTGATGATTCTTGTGTTTTTAGTGGCATGAATTCCTACATCTCTTTGGTGTGTGGAAATGTGAATATAACATATTGTTTCTGCAAACGTTTCTATAAATCGTTGCGTTATATAATGCCTCATTGTATGGTGGCAGTTATATAATGCCTCATAGTATGGTGGCAGTTATATAATGCCTCATAGTATGGTGGCAGTTATATAATGCCTCATAGTATGGTGGCAGTTATATAATGCCTCATAGTATGGTGGCAGTTATATAATGCCTCATAGTATGGTGGCAGTTATATAATGCCTCATAGTAAGGTGGCAGTTATATAATGCCTCATAGTATGGTGGCAGTTATATAATGCCTCATAGTATGGTGGCAGTTATATAATGCCTCATAGTATGGTGGCAGTTATATAATGCCTCAGTATGGTGGCAGTTATATAATGCCTCATAGTATGGTGGCAGTTATATAATGCCTCATAGTATGGTGGCAGTTATATAATGCCTCATAGTATGGTGGCAGTTATATAATGCCTCATAGTATGGTGGCAGTTATATAATGCCTCATAGTATGGTGGCAGTTGAGTGACTCGCCCTCCTCACTCATTTCTTACTATACTACTTTTGTTGTAGATGTTAGAGGCCCTCAGACCAGACCCGCCAGGACCGTCCAGTGCTGGTCTGCTGAAGAGCAACAAGAACAAGAACAGAAGCATTGACATCATTCCAGGTTAGCCCCACATCGTCAGTCACCATATGTATGTGATACAATCACCATATGTATGTGATACAATCACCTTTGGCTACATAGTTTTTTGTGTTAGAATATGCTTAGCTTTGTAACAGTGGTGTTAGATTCCCACTAGATGGCACCACATGTTTATTATTGATTTCCTATGTCTCTGTCTGCAGAGACTTTTGAACAGTTGGTTATTGAATCTACTATAGCTTTATTAAAAGTTGTGGGAAACAATCAACATACACGAACAGCAGTATTATAGCTCTCAGCACAAGAAGTTGGGTACCTAACTGTTTTCTCCCATATTGTATTAAGAATAATCAAATCTTTTTTTAATGAGAACTATTTAAATACAGAAGTCACTTGGCTTATCAAGTTGACTTACATCCAGGTTATATTTGATGGGAAAAAGTGTAGCACTCGAGATTCATATTCTCTCTAATTGTATTTTGAAAAAAAATAAAGTTGTGGGCATTTTTGCATCAATACTTAGATTTTGTTGGCTTGCAGATGACAACAACCGCCCGTACTTAACGTCTCGATGCCCTGGGACCAATGACTACATCAACGCTGTCTATGTTGATGTAAGTAGATTTGGTTGTTACTTCCCTGTGATTTAAAGTTTATCGAGGTATGTTTCACAGCTAATCCAGAATGCAGCTACAGTATTTTGATTGATGTCTGCTGCTTTATATAGTATTGCAATAGGAACAAATAATGGCCACCCATGTAATTGACCATAAGTGTTCATTGCAACATCAAGTCATGTAATAAAAGAAAAAAATCAAGTATGTGATTTTCCCATTATAAAAAAGTAGTCTAGTCTTGATTCTGAATTGTCCATTCTCGGATTAAATAAGATGACTAATTTAGGAACCAGGAGAAGGTATTCAAACCATTGAGGTGGTCTCAATATAGAGCGATCATTCTGTATGGTTCAATTATGCATATGAAACATTAGCTGTAGACTAGAAAGAAGAAAACAATAAACACCAGATGAAGTCATCATGAAGGTCACAGGGAAAGATCAGAGAAGAGATTAGTTAGAAGAGATTAGAACATGATGGTGGGAGGCAGACATGAATACAGTGTAGGGCTAATCACTGAGGATGAGAACCACTTTGTGATCAATCACACTACAGCAAGTACATGAGATTGCTTGTTTACCAAATGCTTACTTGGTTCCTGCATTCAGAGCTACAGGAGACGCATCAGTTTCCTGCTGACACAGATTCCTCGGCCGAACACAAAGATTGACTTCTGGCGTCTCATTCTTGACCACGAATGCCCTACAATCATCATGCTAGATGAAGGAGATGGAGAGGTAAATATTGTGTCATTCTTGACCACGAATGCCCTACAATCATCATGCTAGATGAAGGAGATGGAGAGGTAAATATTGTGTCATTCTTGACCACGAATGCCCTACAATCATCATGCTAGATGAAGGAGATGGAGAGGTAAATATTGTGTCATTCTTGACCGTGAATGCCCTACAATCATCATGCTAGATGAAGGAGATGGAGAGGTAAATATTGTGTCATTTAGTAATTTCAGATTATTCCTATCAAAGCGCAATTCTACATTCTGATTTGTGGGTAGTTGTAACAGTACATTTAAAATACAGCTAAAAACCACGAAATATGTTGCTGATAATATATCAGTGGTAGTCTGGCCTCTTTGAGGGTGGCATTGTATTATATGAGATTCACAAACCACACAACTTTATTTCACAAATACTTCACAAACAGGTGGTATTTTGTGACTGGCGTATGTTGTTATCGTTTTCTTTAGTAACGTGATGTCTTTTTGGATATGTCATGAAGTTAAATTTATCCCCATTATTGGTATGTTATGCAGGCATACTGGCCTAATGAAGAGGACCCCAAGGAGGCGCATGGCACACTGACAGTTGAACTACTGAATGAGCGCTACACTACTATTCAAAATGTGGTTGAACGGGAACTGAAAGTGTATCTTACTGCAACAGTAAGTAGGACACGTGTCATGCGTGCATACTTCTGTCATATACATAAAACATAACATGGCTCAAATTTAGACCCAAGCCTTAAGAAAGGCATATGATATCAAGGCAATTGAGAGAACTACTTCCTGATACATTACATTATCATTACTCTTCAAAGCTGAATGCATAATTGTAATATTGACATTTCAATAGCTTTTAATTGTATCTACTACGTGTATAACTTTAATGTATGGCCAAAGATCTGAGAATAACATTGTCATCATAACGACTTTATCATGTCCGTATTGTAGCCTAATCACGTCCACAAGGTGAAACAGTACCAGCTGACGTCTGGTTGGCCGTGCAACGACGACGTACCCAACAATTCCACAACATTTCTGAACCTAGTGGAGCTTGCCAATCGTCCTGTGAGTGAAGACGATGGCAGTGGACCAACTATCCTGCAGTGCATGTAAGTGTGAGCCTGTGAATATTTGCAGGGAACCTGCTCTTGTTGTCACTTAATGTGCAATCATGTAGTATGCACATAATGGATTGTTATTATTTTCTCTGTAATCTGTTCTCTGGTACATTTGATGTGTATTATTAAGTTTGATGAAAACTACAAAAACACGTAATAATAATGTAATGGAATTACAAATTTCACTGCATGGCAGTGACAATACCATGTAGAGTTAAATATCAGGAATATCCAATATTAGTACAACAATTACTATTATTAAGAACAGTCACATTTTCTGTCCACAGGAATGGCGCCAGCCACAGTGGCCTCTTCTGTGCGGCCACTCGCTTGCTCGGGTCGCTTTCGATTGACCAGTATGTGGACATCTTTCACTCGGCCCAACATGTCCGAAACATGAGACCACAAGCCATCAGTAGTCTGGTAGGTATTCTGTAGCACTGCCTGTCATGGGTATTCATCAAACTAAACATAAAGCTCATAGCCAAGTATCAGTGTGGCATGTTATACGTCGCTACAGTGAACATACAAAATTATATATTTGCATAAAGATGTACATATCTCGTGGCTCAGTATGGCTATATGTAGATACGCTGAAAATACACTTCAACCACCTAAGCTGGCTTGTAGTCAATGGTGTTTACTCGTCTTCTCTGTTCTGTATTTAACTACGCTGCAGTTACTGCAAAGAAGCTATTTGTTCATGTTTCCATCAGCTGCTGCAGGTTCTCATCCACACAGCTAATATCCATCGTCGGTGTGTGTATGTGCATGCGTGTGCATGTAAATTAATACACGTAGGCTTAAACTTATTTATACACAAATTCATGTGTGTGTATTATGTACGTGAGCATGCATGTTTATTTTTCATGTGTATGTGTCTGTGTGATTAATTGCCAGTTCTAAAACTGATTGGTCCACATTTTTGTGAGTGTCTTTCATAAATGGTAGTGACAGCAATGTTCTCCTGTGGAATGAATGCTGTTTGCCTCTATGTGAACTGCCTGCATGTCCACTACCCGTACCTCCACTTTACATTTCGTTGTTTGCTTGCAGGAGCAGTACAAGTTTCTGCACAAACTTGTCATTGACTACCAGGGACAACATGCCACATACATGAATGTGCCTCCAAGCAACAGGATAGCATAGCAAGGGCAAATTGTTTTGAATTGGTGCTTGCATGCATTGCTTTTTATGATGTACATGAATCAATCACGCTACTACGGCATGTGATGTTGATAAAACGTTCAGCAGATTTCAACTTACATGATAAGGATTATTTGTTGCTGTACTTGTGTAGCGAATGGAATGTCTAGAAAATGGACGTCATTTAATGACTGTATTTGCATTGTGAGGCAGAACATTGGCACCAGATGTGTTTGGAGTTTAGGTGTGTGCATGCAAATGTGTAGTTTAATGTGTGGACGTATACATTATATACACATATTATTATTATTTTTTTTAAATATGCATTTATTTTTTATATATTTATTCTGCTTGACGTTAAACAGTATGTCTAGAATCTCATATTTTGGCCAGCTTGCTTAAAATAAATTATAATATGTGACTATGAGCAATTACTTGAAGTAAGACTTGATTATATTTTGATACTTGCCCATTGTTTTTCATGAAGATGACATGATGGTGCTTGGCTTTTCAATGGAGACGAATTTTGACATATATTACGAATATGCTTATTGTTATTGTTGCTTGTGCCAAATGTATATCATTTCACATGTGCAGCAATGTTTACTGCTGATAAAAATGTCTTATTCAATATTTGCATAACCTACAACACACCGATACTGATGCTACCACATGTATGACTTGTCAGAAATATCTTTATTAATTTTTATACTTAATAATCATTGACTTCATACAACTGTAGACACGCAATACATTTATATATGCGTTTAGAATTGCACGTCGTTTTTCTATACTCATTTAACATAATGTAATTGAATAGTGCCGTATTTAGGGTGAGGAGGCTTTTGATTGTGTTCATGTAATATGTTGCACCACTACGTGGTAGTATGATACCCTAGTGGGCGACTAAGCTTGGCCTCCCTTTATGAGACCCTAAATACGCCACTGTAGTTGGTGCAAAGTATGTAGACATATTTTTATTAACTGCCCTATATATCTTAGTGTCAGCAGATATTGTCTCTCACAGTTTTGTTTCATTGGCAAACAATGGCACGTTCATATGTGACTATATTTCTAAGTAAAACGCTTATATAATTGTGTGCATATTAATGTGAGTTTTAGATACCTTTCATAGGCTGTTGTGTTCGAGTTATCGGTTACTTCGTATGCGACAGTGAACTGATCTGCAAGGTATCTAAACTTACCTTAGTATGAATACGCGTCATTGCGTCTGGTACCAACGTGCATGCAAAGAGAGCACATGTGTTTAGGGTTTGGGTTTGGCTCGGTGGAAACGTGATTGTACTAACTGATATTAACTGAACTTGCTACAGTATATGAACAAAAAAGCTACATTTGTTGATATGTACAGAATATATATCTAGCCTTTTTTCTATCACTATCTCAGTGGTGCTGTGGAATAAAATACGTTTGCATACTTGACGTTTCAGACAGGATTGAATTGTACGTTAGAACAACATTATATAAATATAACATCAAAACACTGTGTGCCATGTTTGTTGATCAAACGATATAACACAACTCGTTTAAGTATACATTTAACAAGATTTAACAAGATTGCCATCCCAAACAACAAGTTCCAGATGGCAAAGTGGACAAGGAAGCCATTGGCTTATCGAGAGTCTAATAGTTTTCTCATCTATGTGTAGCCCACCCTTATCAAATATCTGTCAATTCTATTTTTAAACATATTCACACTACTAGCATTAACACAATTATTTGGCAGTTTGTTCCATTAATTTATCACCCTCTGTGAGAAAGAGTACTTTCTCGTGTCCAACCTACACTGCTCCTTAACTAATGCTGCTTTGTGTCCTCTGGTTCTACTGCCTTCTTTAAGTTTGAAAAACATTCCTATCAACATCCTCATAACCGTTCAGTATTTTAAATACTTCTATTTGGTCTCCTTTACATGTGTAACGTTTATGATGTAGTATAATACTCCAGAGTGATTTTGAATGCGCAGCTGCAAAGGACTTGCGTAACAATATTTTCATTATGTTATGTTATGTTTGTTTTGTGTTATAAAATACGATAATCCACTACACTTTCTGACGTCGATATCTTCTACTTTTAACATGTTTCTTCCATCTTGCCTATCCAGCTCTGAACTTCCTTCTAAGTGTGACATTTGTCAACGTAAGCAATACACCGGACTGTCACATCCGCGGCTGGAGAAGGTACGCAATAAATGTGAACCGTGACAACGAACCTACGAGTTTGTTTTATTAGGACACTCTGTGCAGTAGCAGGTTATCATCTTCTCACAGGAGAAACTGGGACTTAATGCTGTTCTATTGTCATCACACATTTGGCCGATTTCCCGCAGTACTTTTCATTGTTGCGCACTGTGGTCTGTGCTGTTTGTCAACTGTTCACGTTTTGCAACAAATTTTATTCGTATTGAACACAAACCCTAAATTACGGTGGACTAAAAAAGCGCTGGTGGAATGTGATATGTGCACAGTGAATCCAGGAGTGAGGTGTAAAACACGCGGCGCAAATAGAATAGCCCGATACAATATCATGGCCGTATTATTTAAACTTATGCAGCCATTCAAACCAGTGGAAGTATTCTTGTACATGTCATTGATAATTTGAAATTGAATTACTTATCTTTCAAAGAGTCGAACAATGTCTAACATATCTCCATACGCCCCTAGTAAGATATCATGCCCGTCCTCAATGGGTGTTCTGATTGAACCCCTTTTTTTGAGAGAATTTGGTTTAACTGTAGCAGAAATCCCCGGCCCGGGTGATTGTGTACGCTCGAAACCCTCTTTTCAAAACCCAGAGGACGGGCATGCATTCAGATGGTTTATACAGACAGACGGTCGGTCAATAGCTGTCGTAGAAGGGGCTGTACAAAGCAAGGCATACTATTTTTCAGAGAATGTGGGACCCACAGTGCACAAACGTAGGGGAAGGATGGGTAAAGTGGGCCACTCGGTCAAAGTGGGCCCCCACTGTCATAACGATCCTGATATGCACTGCAGTCAAATGAACGGTAGTAGTATATACAGACCCGCCTGGGGACACCGTCGTAGTTGTCTGCTTGGCGCGAATTTAAAACGGTGAGTTGCAAATTTGTGTTTTATGCACTTTTCTTAAAATAATTGACGTGTCTTACAAACTCCACATTTTCGTAAATGGTCAAGGTATATAACCATAATTGTGGTTTGTACAACAATAGTCTATATTTAGTTGAATGAGCAATTTCATTTTGATGTGAATACACGCATTGAAACCAAAATGGCGTCCGACCAATACTCTTTGGAAGAGGCCAAAGTGGGGCCCATTTTGGCCGCAGATGCTGAGCATATCATGGATAATGTGGTTACACCGTAGGCGTTGCTATAATGTACTAACATAATTATAGATTTTGATAACTTTAATATGTATAATTGGTCATGTAGGTTATATCACAAACTTGTGTTAATTAGTTAATTAATTAATACTTACAATGCATTAACCAAGTGAACGCAATACTTTTTTACTGGCTCGACCGAACCACCAAAACATGGAATGGTGCCAACTTGCAGTTGCCTATCGAGGCTGGGCGCGGACAAGTCATGGAGCTCAAGCGTGCTGTTAAGCAGTTTGGGGTTCCCCGCTCCACCCTGCAACGAAGATTCAAGAGAGTGGGAGATGTTGTGGTTGCGGTTTGATTTATTTGAAACGGTGCAAGGCGCGAAGAGGTTTACCCCAGATCGAGTCCACAGACAGGGGTAACTACCGCACCCAATCGACCATCTAAGATAATCGCCAGTCGGGGAAAGAAACAGGTTTGTTCACTGTCGTCTGCTGAGAAGGGACAACTTGTCACGGTAGAAATTTGCATGAGTGCTGCTGTATAATTTATACCATCATTGTTCATCTTCCCGAGGAAGAGGAGGAAAGACGAGTTGATGGACCGCGCACCCCTCGCGTCAATCGCAATAGCGCACGAGACAGGATGGATGCAATACCAAATCTTTGTGATGTGGTTCGAACACTTATTGAAACCATTGTAGCCATCGCATACAGCCACTGGATATCAGCTTCATGAAGCCACTGTTGACATATTACACCCAAGCGGTAGAATATTGGCTACAGTCCCACCGAGGTGGAGTTGTGTCAACCTTCCAAACAGCAGAATTGTTCGGAATAAGGTACGTTTGTGCTGCTACAATGAGAACAGCTATGAACGGCTTCCGGCAGACCGGCATATGGCCGATTGATCGCAACGTCTTCGACGAGCATGATTTTGCTGCTGCTCAACCGACTGACTTCGTACTCCAGCCAAACACAGATGCGCCACCACGTGACCGAGACACTGATGCACCACCTCCTGGCCGAGACACCGATGCGCCACCACGTGACCGAAACACCGATGCACTACCACATGACTGAGGCACCGATGCGCCACATCCTGACCGATACACCGATGCGCCACCACGAGACCGAGACACCGATGCGCCACCACGTGATCGAGACACCGTCATGTCTTCAAAGAAGAGAGGGCACCCGAAAGCTGATAGAACATCGAAGAAGAAGAAGGAAGTAGGACAGCGGCACTACGCCTTGTCTATACGGTTCGGAATTATATTCCAACAGCAGAAGAGGCGAAAGCTGGGTGCCGTGTGGGGAGTGTGGCCAGTGGGCACACCGTGAGTATGCCGGGTATGAGCGTGGCGGGTTTATGTGCGAAATTTGCGTCGACGATTAAGTGGCATCGCACATCTTTGCGAAGGAGCCCACTTTGGCCGCCGTGTTTTCTTCAATAAAAAGGGTGACTTTTAAAAACACATCTGATTTATAATATTTATTAAGATAGAATAGCAACATTATGCATACACGTAGACAAGATATTTAACTGGGCAGTGTAACACAAACTAACCTTTTTTGTACAAAAATGTCAAATGTAGGTCAATCGGCGTTTAATAGGCCCACTTTACCCGACCTTCCCCTACATCTAACAAAACTGAAAAATAACAACCGGAAAATGGTAAACGCGCGCGGGGTATTTTGGGGAAAATATGCAAATAATATAATGTATCATAATATTCAGCCACACGATTTGGAAATGTATTGATCTATGATTCTATGTATTATTGTTTCACCATCACTGCCACTACTTAGACAGTTATACTAGCTTCCTGTTACTTATTTAATTAATTTTACGCTGTCCACTCTTACATATCGTGCTCTATTTACACAACAACCATCCTACCTGGCTAGTCTCCTGCATCTTTCAAATATCCCTAGGCAGCTCAGATCATCAATTTCACAATAACTTATTGTGCGTAAAACAAAACGTAACTTGGGTAAACGTGCTATCTCTGTCGCTGCGCCTAGGGTCTGGAATGAACTCCCCATCACTTCGAAAACATCTGATACTATAACCTCCGAAAAATCTCAAGATATATATATATATATATATATATATATATATATATATTCCAAATTGCATTTCCACCATAAATCTTCGGTTGTCCCTCGTTCTGATAATTACTTTTGCTCGTGCTTTTTCACGATTACGCTTAATGATTCTGAAGTTAATTATTATTATTAACATTTTGCTTGTTAAAATGGCCACTGAAAATATAAATTACTGATTGATTGATTGATTGATTGATTAATTGATTAATTGATTGATTGATTTATTGATTAATTTATTGATTGATTGATTGATTGATTGATTCATTCATTCATTCATTCATTCATTCATTCATTCATTCATTGACTGTGCCAGTTTTTGTAGGAAACAGAAAGTATAACAGAAGCATTGGTATAAAGGTATGACAAAAAAATTTTCAAGGATCAAATAGAAACCTGAGCGAACATAGACGAAGTGTGCAGAGTCCTAGTGGCATATCGTTCAAATATACCAACGTAATAATCACCATGGCAACACATTGTCCATTATATTACAACCAAACGTTTATCACCGACAGCGTCATATAGAGAATGTTCCGGCGTCGACGTCGGACGTTTTGTGACGTCCGCCCGTTCATGCGAGACCGTTCGTTTGCGGCCACGGTAGATGATAGACGTCGGCGAAGACTGTATCACGTAGCGTTCGCCTGTGTCGGTGTCAACGCTGCGTTGCTGGTGACATTTGCCGATCGGTAGAACTCCATCGTCTCGCTCGCGCCTGGATTTCTCCGAAACACGAACTAGGCACTGAGCAAATTTAATATTAACAAACTTAATACGAAGTAAAATAAAAATGTGTTAATCATAAGTATTAATATTTAAAAAATCAGCAACATGTCGTCACGCCCAGTGCAGTCATCTGTCTGGATAAATCATAAACGCTCTGTAACACCTTACACGTGTGTATCTCCCCGGAGGTTCCCCGATCCCCCTTCCTCGTCATTAGAAAAACTAAAAAGAAATGAAAGCGAACCTTAGTACCAACGCGACTGTAGCCACACCAGCGATCGGTTAAACCAGAAGCTCTCGTGGGGCACCTGAAATGAAAGATCATTGATGTTTAGCCGATTACCGTTTAAAAGCAATACCGGCTGTCTACACAGCCACAGGTATTGATTGCTTGATTGATAGAACTGACTGAATTTGACTGATTGAATTTATTTGGCAATAAAACAATAAAACATGGTACATATTGCATTGAATATTGCCGAGGATAACACAACAAAGCACTAAACTTATTTCCATTGTGGTCATCTATGAAAAATAAACATGACAGAAGGCAACGTGGTACATACAAAAAATAAGACTAGTATGAAAACAACACTGACTAACAAGTGCCTGACTAGCTAAAAAAATAGAAAAAACTTAACAACATACATGACTAATTAAGAGTGACTAGAAACACAACAATAGTAAAAACAAATAAAAATTAATAGTAAATACAATAATTTTGACTGTTGACTAGAATTTGATACATAAGAACATAACATCTTTTTTTAAAATCAATTTTAGATTGCAATTCTTTAATATGAATTATTAAATAACTTAATGCCGGTATATTTAAAAGAATGTAATCCAAATTTATCAACTCGTTGTGTACAAAATGATGTTATACTATTTCTGGAATTGTGCATATTTTCAACAAGGTGAAACTGACACCTGGTGTATTTTGGAGCTCTATCATTAAATATGTTATACATAATATGATTCAATTTCAACTGCTCTACTCCCTATCGGTAACAGACCAACTTTTTGATATTCTTCCCCCCCCCCATGCGTGTTCTATGGGGACATTCAACATAAACCTAATAACATTATTTTGTGTCACTTGCAACCTGGACTTGGATCTCTTAGCCCTGACATCCATCTACATACATACTGGTAGTAATCATCACCTTGAACACAAGTCTACATGCATACTGGTAGTAATCATCACCTTGAACACAAGTCTACATACATACTGGTAGTAATCATCACCTTGAACACAAGTCTACATACATACTGGTAGTAATCATCACCTTGAACACAAGTCTACATACATACTGGTAGTAATCATCACCTTGAACACAAGTCTACATACATACTGGTAGTAATCATCACCTTGAACACAAGTCTACATACATACTGGTAGTAATCATCACCTTGAACACAAGTCTACATACATACTGGTAGTAATCATCACCTTGAACACAAGTCTACATACATACTGGTAGTAATCATCACCTTGAACACAAGTCACTGCAG